>CM019148.1:326231781-326366506 GCA_009733165.1 Naja naja | reverse complement strand
AAAATTCAAATCAATTAACATTTGGAAACTTTTGTTTGCTTAAACTTTGCTTGAAAGGAAAACAGAACGTTTTTTGAGGCAAGGACTGCGGTTTAAATCAATCGGAAGGAAGATTAAGGGAAGTTTCACCATTGTGACAGTGCATTTTTGTTCTCTGGCGCCATTGACATTTGGACAATTGGATAACCAGTGAAAATAGCAACAAAGACGGAAGGAGTTCACTACTACACGTATACCACTGTGTTTAATTTTTGTACTTCTTTTCATATATTTAAACGACTTTATATTACTTAATATTATACTTATATACAGATATAGTTAGACTTAGAGTATAATCTGGGAAAAGCTTATAGGGTTGGTATATTATTATAGAGCGTTATAAGAAGTTAAGAACTTTTGCACTTTGTTATTTACAAATTAATTCTTTAATTATATTACTAATTTATATACAAGATAAGATTATTGATTTAAACTTCTTAGCAAGAATATTGTGGACAGATAAGTAGTGATTTATATTAAGTATCTATTTTACTTGGCGTGCCTGCAATACTTTAGATATCTCTTTTCCTTTCTTTTCCTTATATTTCTACTTTCTTGGATTTTAGTTGCTAGAAATGTAATGTGATTCCACTCTGTCCCCCCCTCAAGATTATTAAGTGAAATATTGAACCTCAAAATCAGAAAAAAAAAAATAATAATAATAATAAGGTTAGGTTCCTCTGCTTTTTTTTTGATTAGACTGGATTGTGTGAGAATATCGGAATAGAGGGACCTCTAGTAGATGATAATTGGAAATAGGCGTGGGGAAATATAAATAGAATTATTAAAGAGCAACAAAAATTATAAAAAGAAATGTCAACAGTAACTTCCACTACTACCAAAACAGTGAAAAAGGGAGTGACAACTGTACCTCCATCTACACCCTCGGCGACTTCCTCCCAAAAAACTATAGGGGATGTTGACATCCGAGCTAACACCCAGACCCAAACAATACAAAATACTTTACAGGCGTTGCAAAACATGATGCTGGCGATGCAAGAATCCATGATGAATAATCCGTGGAAGTAAGAAGGAAAGAAGAGATGAGAGCAGAATTGAAAAGTGAATTGGGAGATGAAAATGAATTAAAAACTCTAGAGGAAATTAGGACAGTTACAGGAGACAACAAAGACAAATGAGGAGAAAATTATACGATTCTGAAAAGAACAGATCAAACAGGAAGAAGGTGGAAGCTATAGAACAGAAAATCAAAGACCAGCATAAGGGAAACGAGCGGCGTTGACATTTCTAGAATTGACAGAGCCTCATATTACTTAAGGTTCCAGAACATACAAGAGAAAAGAGGGAAAACTTGACTTTGGTAATGGCAGAATTATTGGCAGCTATTCTGCAAAAGATAGGGATCAGATGGTAATAGAGATCGATGAAGCTTATAGAGTTTATACATCTTATGCCAGAAGACATGGACTCCCAAGGGAGGTTCATGTCAGATTAATAGAAAAAGGGTTAGAGATAATTTATAGAATGACCAGGGATGAGGCGATAAAACATAGCGGTAGACAGGTTATAATATTAAAGCAGATCCCAAGGAGAGTGCGAGACCAAAGAAAGGAATATAGATTCCTCACAAATCATCTAAACAAAAAAACATTCTATTCAGATGGAGCGACCCAGAAGGGATATTAGTAACATGGGAGGGTAGAAGAACTAGAATTGACAACTTAGCGAAGGCTCAAGATTTTCTGAACAAACAGGAGGATTAGTGGAGGAATTGAGCAGCAGAGAAGAGTCGAGGAATGCAAGCAGGAAGATTTAAGTCCCAGGTGAAAAGGAGAGAAAAGGAGGAGAGGAAGGAGGAGACAAGAACCAATGGCCCGTGAAGAAGGAAGGAGAGAGAGGAGGTGAGTGAAGAAGACCAGAAGTCAGACAATAAAAGCAATAATATTAGTGAGAAGAGGAGACCAAATGAAGAGGAATAAAACTAATATCAATGAACATCAATGGACTAAATAGTCCAAACAAAAGGAAAAAAATATTGGTGGGTGGAAAGACAACAATGGGATATAATATGTTTGCAGAAGTCCACATAAAGAACAGGACAAAAGGTATCTTGAGAACAGAAAACTTGGAAAAGCATTTATGGCTTTAGCAGTGGAAAGAAAAAAAGAGTATAGTATACATAAAAGAAGATTTGAATGCAAAATCGATATACAATGATACAGAGGGAAGAATATTAATGGTGGAAATAGAGATACATAATAAAAAACTTTAGTTGTTGGAATCTATCGTAAAACAAAAATCAAAAAATTTTACAAAAAGTTATCTGAAACTGATAGAAATTGGCAACCCAAGGATTTGTCTGATGGGGATTACAAGCATAATATCTGATAATAGGCAAGATTATGAATCGAATGTAAACAATATCAAAAGCGAAATATGTTACCAAAAATATTTTTTGAAATGGCAGATGAATTTGGATTGGAAGATATATGGAGAAAAGGAATCCACAGAAGTACACAGTATACTTTCCACTCCAGCCCGCACAAATCCTGGTCCAGAATAGATATGATTTGGATAAATAGTGAATTAAATAAAAGAAATCTTTGATACAAAAATCTTAACAAATATATGGGCTGACCATAATCCAACATCCTTAATTTGGAAAGAAGGGGAAGGAAAAGAAGCGAAGATGGTCACTAAATTCTCAGATCCTGAAAGAAGAAAAATATTTGCAAAAATTAGAGAGAATTAATAAGCTTTTACAATTTTAATAAAAAAGAAGATACATCCTACAAAACATGTGGGATACAATTAAAGCTTATACCGGGGAATATCAATTGCATATCTATCAAATAGAAACAAGGAAAGATGGAAGAAACAAGATGAATTAATAAAAGAAATTGCAAAATTAGAGAATAAACAAAAGAGAGGCCAGATAGTGAGCAAACCAGGCGCATTAACCAAAAAAAACATGAACTTAATATACTGGAGCAAGAGGAACTCCTCAGAAAATTACAATATACAAACAAAATTACTTTGAATATGCAAATAAACCGGGAGATGGTTAGCATACAAATTGAGGAAAGAGGAAAAGAAAAGAAACGATACAATATTTAGAGAATGAAAATGGAGATCTTGAGGTTGATCTGGAAAAAAAAAAAGAAAAGCAAGAAAATACTTGAGGAATTATATAAACAAGAAAAGGTAGAAGTGTTTAAAATAAAAGAATACTTAGCGGAAGGAAATATACAGGAACTTACTGATGAAGAAAGAGATCTGTTAAATAAAGAGATAACAATAGATGAATTAAAGAAAGCAATTCAGAAGCAAAAAATAATAAAACACCAGGTCCAGATGGATATCAAGTGAATATTATAAAAAGATGGAGACATACTAAATAATACTTTCTTAGAAGTATGTAATGAAGCATTGGGTAAAGCCAAAATTCCCAATTCTTGGAAGGAGGCATATATAACACTCATACCCAAAGAAGATACAAACAGTAATCAAATCAAAATTATAGACCAAAATTAAATTTTAAATAAATAGCACAGACATTAAAAAATGGATTTTTACGAGAAGACAGATTAGACATAATATAAGAATAATAATAAATATACTAGAATATTATGAATGCCACCCAAGCAACCAAATGGCTCTAATCTTTTTAGATGCACAGAAGGCATTTGACAATTTGAACTGGGACTTTATGAAACAACAATTTAATAAAATGAAATTTGGACAAAATTTTGAAAGAATGATAAATGCAATATATGATACCCAAAAAGCAAATATATTAGTAAATGGCGAGACCACTAAAATGTTTAAAATAGAAAAGGGGGTTAGACAAGGCTGTCCACTATCACCACTATTATTCATTACAGTCTTAGAAACATTATTAATGAGAATTAGGGAAATGAAAATATAAGAGGAGCAAAAATTAGAAATCAAGAATATAAAACACAGGCATTTGCAGCGACATGGCTTTCATAATAGAAGAACCTTTAGAGACAGGCCCGATTTTAATGAAAGAAATAAATGATTTTGGGAATTAGCAGGCTTAAAGGTAAATAGGGGAAAACCAAATTGTTAGTTAAAAATATGACAATCTCTAAACAAAAGAGGCTTGAAGAGATTATGGGATTACAAATAGTAAATAAAATAAGATATCTAGGAATTTGGATAAGGGCAAGAACAATGATGCTGTGGGAGGATAATTACATAAAAATTTTAAAACAAATCAAAAGGATCTAGAAAATTGGAATAAATTGCAAATATCCTTCCTCGGGAGGATTGCAACAATTAAAATGAATATTCTTCCCAAAGTTTTATTTCTGTTCCAGACTATTCCAATACTAACAAATAAGAAATTTTTCATGGAATTGAATAAGATGACAATGAAGTTCATTTGGATGGGAAAAAGGGCAAGGATAAAGAGAATATCTTCAAGACGATAGAAGTAGAGGAGGACTGGGACTGCCAGATTGGGAAATCTATTACAAAGCATGAGTCTGCTATGGACAAAAGAATGGGTCAGATTAGAAAATAGGAGAATATTAACACTTGAGGGACATGACCTACAGATAGGATGGCATGCACTTCTATGGAACCCGACGGATAAAAGACAAAATCATACTACAAAACATATAATTGAAATGCATTGATTAAAAATTGGGCTGAGATAAGAAAGAAAAATTATCACGAAAATACCAAGGTGGTTTTCAGCAATGGAAGCAACCTTTAATCCAAATACAATGGATTTGAATAAAAAACTTAAATATTACCAGATATTGGATACAGATGGAAAATTAAAAACAAAACAAGATTTGGAGATGGAAGGCATATCAATAGATAATTGGGTCTATTTACAAATTAAATCAAGATATAATAAAGATATAAAGGAATATGGGATAGAAACAAAAAATACAAATCTGGACAAAATATTGTTGGGATTAGAGGAAAAGTTAATATCCAAATTATACAAATTATTGTTAGAACAGGAAAGAGTGGGACAATTAGTAAAAGGATCAATGGTAGCCTGGGAGCGAAATATAGGATACAAATTAGATTTAAATGATTGGGAAGATATTTGGGAAGAAAACTTAAAATATACAAAGTCAGTGGCGTACAAGGAAAACCAATATAAAATGATGTACAGGTGGCATTTGGCCCCGGCTAGACTGGCAAAAATATTCCCCCGGGCAAATCCAAACTGTTGGAAATGTCAGGACAAAATAGGAACCTACTACCATGTGTGGTGGACATGCCCAAAAATTAAAAATATTGGACAGGAATCAAAAATTGGATTGAGGATGTGATGAATTGTGAGCTGGAGTGGAAACCAGAACTGTTTCTACTTGGAATGATAAAGAAAAATTTCCTCCAAAGACAAATACCTGATTGCACACCTGTTAACAGCGGCTCGAATTGTTTTAGCAAAAATGGAAAGAACCTATAATTCGCCTATACAAATTGTAATAAACAAAATGTATGAATGTGTTGAAATGGAGAGACTAACTCTCAAATTAAATGGAAAAGAAGATACAGATTATTACAGGATATGGGAAAAGTGGTATAATTGGATGGAACATAAAAATGAAGGAAATGGAAATGGAAATGTTGGAAAATAGAGTGTTATTTGAAATATTAGAATACTAGAATTTATAGAAGCAGGAGATAGAGACGTAAGGTGACAGAAGAACTCGAAAGAGGTGATAAAAGGAAACTTCACAATAGAGATTAAACCAAGCGAATATTATAAGAAGAAATATTTATGATTATACAAGACTGTAACTGCTTATGGAAAAAACACTTCTGATCTGCAACTAATGTGTGATGTATTTTTATTCATATGTGACTGTATGTTTGTATGTTTGTATGTCTTTTTATATTGTAAATAAACTTTTCTAATAAAAAAAAAAAAAAACAATTCACAACAAAATTACCAAAGATACAAACTCAACTCATAAGTCCTTATCACCCTTACTGTTTACCCAACCAGATATATAAATGTGTCTCTCAATTGCATTATTATATTAAAAAAAGAGGGCACTTCATATACAATATTTGCATTCAGATCACACATAAAACATGTTCTAATATATATGTCACAGTGAACTGTTTCTCTTCGATCTAAGACAACTCACTGCAGCCAATGTGCCAGGGCAAACTCGTTGGGGCCAACTTGGTGCAAGACAACTCAGCATAACCAAGTTGCCACGGAACAACTTGCCACATGACAAGAATTACACTAATATTGAAGAAATGGTGGAATAGAATCATTAAAGAAAGAATGACAAAGGAGCTACAAAATGAAATGTGAATGACAAAAATTAAAATATTTTAAAAAATAATTATTAATTATTTAATTTTAAATAATTAAATAGAATTTTGAATTGTCCTGTAGCGTGTTGGCTGAAGCAAGTTGTCTTGCAGCGAGCTGGCCACAGTAAATTGGCTTCAGTGAGTTGTATCATTCTGATTTCTATTACATATTACATAATAAGATAATGATCTAATTCTGCAATATACTACTGGCACTCAGATAATATATGTGCTGTATCCTCAGCCTCTGGTACACCACAAATACATGTACATTCATGATAGCAGTCTTAATTAAAACTTTCCTATTTAACTATTGTACCTAGTTGCTCAAATCTTTTAGGATAAACACTCTTCTAAAATACTTGGATATTTTGGTAGTTAAATATTTTCCAATTTGAAAATTACTTTTTGTAACAGTTTATTCATCTTAGCACACCAGCCTTACTGAGAGCAGCTTGGGCTTCTGTAAGAGAATTGTAGGCAAACATTTTTTTAATGTATTGTGTAAGTTGTACTGTCCAGGAGGTATCTAACTGAAGCTTAGTTTGTTCTATAGAACAGTCCTGGGAATCAACCTATTTCCATAGAAGAATTCTTTTTTTGTCTTAATATTTTAATAACAATGTACCATTGTATTCTATTTCCATCTCACTATTTGTCTTAGTCTACATTACTTTCACCTTTATATTGTGACCTTTGCTGCTCAAGTGGAAGATAGAAATTTTAAGCAAATAAATGTAACAAAGTTCAAATATAAAAAGACAAGGAGAAACTTTTTAAGAACAGCAATCAAGTAAAGGCATCACAGAGCAGGTTATAAATATGCTTTGGACAACTGTGGTGGACAGAGTTATAAAATAAGAATTGATTTTCATATTTAGTAGAGGTTTGTGCTACAATAATATTTTCTAACTTTTCTAGGCTACTTTGGGGTGTTTGTTCCACAGTTTAACACAGTACCAAAAACTGCTTTGGAATTTCTCAAAAGCTTCCTACACCCATGAAGGATTTTTTTTTTAGCTCATTCTCAGGAGTCTTTTGAATTTCTCTCACTGGTACTTTCAGCTTATTTTCTTTCTGAAGGTGCCAGACAGTAGCATTGTAGCTATTATTGTCTATTATACAAGGGTTTTTTTTAAACCACACTGATGCTTCCCGATGCCCCCACTTTTCAATCTAGGAAAAAATAAGGGGGGAAAAAAACCCAGTGAAAAACATTCCTTCATTCTGATTTAATTGAGATTTTTAGTTGAGATTTTAGATTCATTCTGATTTCATTGAGAGTCTAGTGAGAAAGTTGTGCAAAGGAAATCAGGACATATTCTTCACCTTCATGTAACTAAGAAAATAGACTAGTTCAAAGAAAAATGGAAGAATTTCTGAAACAAATGCTCTTTCATTAAACCGTATGAAAATTGGGAGAAAATAATCCATGAGGTACAAGTTGTGGCCCGCCAGACTCAGACAGTGAGGAGCTTGGGGAGGAACATGGACCATCCTGGAGTCTGGGGAAGGCTCTGATGAGTGCTCTGCATCAGAAGGAGAGATGGGGTCAGGGCCATCTGACAGTTATCAGCTGCCTTCGGAGTCAGAGTTCAGTGGGGCAGAAGAACAGCTGGAGCTTGTTCCCAGAGTGCGCATACACAGAGCTGCCAGGAGAAGGGAATAGTTAAGGAACAAGGGTCAACTCAGGAGTAAAGGCACAGGTGGATGGTGAATGTCCCTTCCCATAGGGAGTAAAGAGGAGCAAAAGAAGAGTGGTGTTTGCAGGAGACAATTAGTTCAATTCATTAGGGTGAAGATCTGTTCCTGACTCCTTGCCAAGTATTGTCTGATACAGAGTGGCATTTGGAAGATATCAGCCTGGAAACTCTCCCAGCCTGATAAAGGTCTGTAGTTGTGCAATCCCTTGAAAGACTGTTTGCCGGGACTCTGCTGGAATGTGAATGGGAGGAATTCCCTTTAACCTAAATAAAAGGGGTTTTATCAGGATGAGGAGTCTGCTTCATCTTTTTGGGAAGCCTAGGACAGAACAGTGCAGAAGACCATAGAGTGGTCTCTGTTGGCTTCGCTGTGTCATATTCCTCATAGCTCAGCTACCAATATGCTATCAATATATTGAAGGGGAAGCTGTAGTCAGATAGCAGTGCTCTTTGTACACAGATCACCAATCATCTGGACGAGAAAAATGTTCCTACAGGTCTCCTGGTCACAGCTGTAATGCTGCAATGCACGAAGGGCAAAGAATGCGACCCTCTAGTAGTCATGATGATGGGGAAGGCACAAGCAAGGTTTACTTTCAAGAAGAAATAATGGGATTGTATTGTAGCCCCTTCACTCATTAGAAATAAAAACAATAGTCTTTAATCTTGTAATTACCACTCCACATTTTAAATCATGGATAGACAACTTGGACCTGCTCTTTAAAACTACTCCAAAATTACAGTTGAATCAAAATCCTATGCCCTGCATACTTTCTGCCTTTTATTACTCAGAAAAAAAAGCTGTATGTGGCTTGGCAGGCTGATTAGAGCAAACAGGGAAAACTGTTTCTGATTCACATATTTTGGAGATATTTGGGGGCTGAGGTGAGAAGGTGCTATTTTTTAGGGCTATTCCTGTGAAACAGACTTCCCGTAGAGATTAGACTAGCCCCCTCTTTAAACTTATTAACGATTAAGTCATTTCAGAGATCCTGATTTATCATTTTATGACACCATCTTTAAACTTTATTGTATTTATATCTATGGTACTGTTTTGATTGCTTTTGGAGGTTTACACTATAGATATTTCAGTTGGATTATATTCCTTGTATGCTGCTGACAGTCTTTAATTACAGTGATGTAGAAATGTGGGAAAAAATATTGGCAGGGAACTACACTCCCCCCTCCTCTTTTTTTTAAACGTCTAAGGGCCACAGGGAATGGAGGAAAAAAATGGCTTTTTAAAAGACAAAAGATATGGGTAAAAACAGGGAGGGGCATTAAATTTTCAATCCTTCAGATCCATGTCTGATCAGCTATAAACAGTAATGTTGTAATGCTACCTATCTGGAGCTTAGACCATCATTTTGATCATTCCAGCCCTTTCATGACCCGAACGCAAAAATGAGAGCTCTAGTTGCTATGTTTTATTCATTGAAATGGATAGGTATTATGATTATCTACCAGTTATTAACAGTGAGAAAAGAAATGGCTAAATATAACTGACTTTCTCTGGTTTCATTGGCAAACTCATCTGCCAAGGTTTAATTCAGGAATCCATGAACACACTTCTGGAAATCAAGCTCCATCAAGATCAAATACAATCAGAGTAAATGTAGGTTTTAATCTCATCTTATTGGTCACACTCTCTTGGCAATTGGTCACACTCTCTTTGTAAAAATCCCTTTGACTGTAGATGGGATTTAAACAGATGATCAGTATGGAGCCTTGTTTCCTAAGGCAATCTATAACCTTGAAATATTGTCCAGTCAGCCCTAAGACTTCAATTATTGTTTTTGGATTTTATTTCTTACCTCACATGTTCCTTTTTTCTAAAAAATAAAAATACAACAATAACCATTTTTATTGAAAAAAATTATTGCAATAATAAAAGCAAACACAAACTAAACTCTGAGAGATAGATGAAGAAAGAATAAAAAGTACAGGTAGACCTTAACTTACAACAGTTCATTTAGTGACCATTCAAAATTATAATGGCACTGAAAAAAGTAACTTAGGTGTGGGGCGGTGGCCTAAGAGGTGGAGCTCTTGCCTCACAGTCAGGAGATAATAAGAGATTGGACTGCCATTTGTCAGAAATGGTGTAGGGTCTCCCGCTTGGCGGGGGGTTGGACTAGATGACCTACAAGGTCCCTTCCAACTCTGATTATCTGTTATCTGTTATAACTTTAAAATGAAATTCTGAAGTCCCCCCTCAAAAGAATAGACACATACATACACTCATACATATACACATATACATATACTGTACATACACACATCTTCATTCCTTGTAAAGTTACAAATATCTCTTCTCCCCATAACCCATAACTTATCTAAATGCAAATCCATAATTATTTCACATTTCAACAGCATGATCACTCTGGTTCTGCTCCCAGTTACTTATCATTTTAATTAATCAAATGTAGGATTTTAGTTTCCAAGGAACCAAGTTAAGATGGACAGGAGGTAATGAGGAACAATACTACATAAACTAGAGACGCTGAAGGGAAATAAAGATATCCTGAAATGTGCAGCCATTTGTCAAGTGATCACTTGCCAAAAAACAAATGAAAAGGGTTTCTTTATTTAAGCAAAGATGTTGCTAGGTGATTCAGAACTGATTTTCCTATCTCAGCTGCCACACTGGAGTTACTGCTCTGACTCCAGCTACTTAACTCTGGCATTGAGCATAGCGCACCATGTCACATTTGTTTCAGTAACAATAACTCCATGAACACAAAGAATCACTCCCAGAAGCTGATAACTGAGCTGAAAATTGTAAGAAATAAACTCTATAAATCAAAGTTTTGTAATTACTTTATATGACATTAGGGCTGTCATATCTGGGCTATAAAAATCAAAACAACCATTGTATGAAGAAACAAAAAAGAGAAAAAATATTTTGCTCCAATTTAGCAATAATTCTTGCAGTCCAGATAGTGAACAAAGAATCTTTAAGCTGGGGCCTCCAGTGCCTAATCATTTTACCAATTTAATTCTACAGCTGTTAATTACTGAAACATTCATCTGGGCCAGCTCCTAATGCTCATGGGGATCCCAATCCATCTTAGGGTTAGGGTTTTAAATGTGTGAATCAGAAGACATACTTGAAAAAACCGAGTATATTGAAGATACCAAGAGAAGCTGATATAGGTAAAGTCTATTTATATACTATGGGAGACAAGAATATGTTGGATTATGTTCCACCAAAAAGTCTGTAGAGATTCTTAATCATCTAGGTCATGGTCATCCCAAATATGTTTTTTCAGGAGGCAACTGGACTTTCTTGTTCTTCCTTTGAAGACATTTTGCTACTTGTTCAAGAGGCTTCTTCAAGCTATGACTGGATGGTGGGGAATGGAAGGATTTATATTCCATGCAGACAGCTGGTCATTTGCAACCATTTAGAGGGTTCTTGAAGCACTTGGAGGTTTATCTGTGTCCTCAGGGTCACCTAAGTAGTTCTTTTTAAAAATATACTTTATTGAACTTTAATTACATTAAAAACATAAAAAATAAAAATAATATTACTCAACAGCAATTTGTAGTGATTCTCTTATGACAATAATTCATGCATTATTTACAGATATTAAATTACATTCTTATTTTATCTATTACTTATGGTTAATAACTATCTATCTTTAATCTATTTCCGTTCTATCCAGTTATACCATTGTTTTCACATCTTATAAAATATCGATGTCTCTTTATCTTTTAAGCTCAATGTTAATTTGTCCATTTCTGCACAGTTCATAATTTTTGCATAACAAGTTTCTCTGAAGGTATGCATGGCTGTTTCCAACATTGAGCAAAGGCAATCCTGGCAGCAGTTAATATGTGTAATAATAAGTATTTTGTACTCTTTACATATTTTTTGGAAGATCTCCAATAAGAAGCGTTCCGGTTCAAGATCTAATTGTTCATTAGTAATTTCCTGTAGCCAATCTTTGATTTTAAGCCAATATTTTTGAGCTTCTAAGCAGGACCACATATGATAGTATGTTCCCTCTTTTTTTTTTTTTTACATTTCCAACATAGAGAACTCATTTTAAAGTACATTTTCACTAATCTTGAAGGAGGTAAGTGCCACCTGTAGAACATTTTATATGCGTTTTCTTTATATGCCACCCCTCGTCGCTGGGAGATGGAACCAGTGAGATGGTTCCGCCCCAGGCACCTAATGGACCCAGAAGGGTTCCAGATGGTGCTTGGGTCATTTCCGGCCTCCTTAGCTGACAGCCCAGTTGATGCCTTGGTGGACACCTGGCAAGTGGCTGCCGCTGGGGCATTAGACCAGGTGTTCCATTGCGGCCTCTGACCCGCTGCAGATCCCGATTAGCTCCCTGGTTTTCTGCAGAGCTTCGGGAGATGAAGCGGCAGAAGAGAGGCCTGGAGAGCTGTTGGAGATCCAGCAGGTCCGAATCTGACTGAGCACAGTTAAGATCTTATTTTAGGTCTTATCTTGCTGCAATGAGAGCAGCGAAGCTTGTTTACTTCTCTGCTCTCATTGCATCCGCAGATAATTGCCCAGCTGCCCTGTTTAGGGTCGCCCACTCCCTCCTTAATCAGAGGGAGGGGGAGGACCCTCTGTGGGGACTTGACGAGGAGTTTAGTAAACATCTGATGGACAAGATCGCTCAGATCTGGACAGGCTTGGACTCTGACTGGGCAGAGTCCGATGGGAGTCTGACGAGTGATCTTGGAGATACCATCTGGGAGGAGTTTGATCCTGTGACTCCAAATGAGGTGGAGAGGATCATGGGGAGGCTGAGTGTTGCCATGTGTTTATTGGACCCGTGTCCCTCCTGGCTGGTCTATGCCACCTGGGAGGTTACACGAGGCTGGCTCCAGGCAGTAATCAACACCTCTTTGAGTGAGGGTGCCTTTCCCGCTGTCCTGAAAGAGGCGGTGGTGAGGCCCCTCCTCAAGAGGCCTGCCCTGGACCTGGCTAATTTGAACAACTTCCATCCGGTCTCCAACCTTCGCTTTATAGCGAAGGTTGTTGAGAGCATGGTGGCTCAACAGCTCCCACTGTTCCTGGAGGAAACTGACCATCTAGACCCATATCAATTGGGCTTCAGGCCTGGATACAGCACGGAGACGGCATTGGTCACACTGGTGGATGTTCTCTGGAGGGCACGAGGCAGAAGTTACTCCTCTGTCCTGGTCCTGTTAGATCTCTCAGCGGCTTTTGATACCATCAACCATGGTATCTTACTGCGGCGCCTCGGGGACTGGGAGTGGTGGGCACCATTTTACGGTGGTTCTCCTCCTATCTCTCAGGTCGCATGCAGGTAGTGTTAGCAGGGGGACAGAGATCAGCCCTGAGGCCCCTCCTGTGTGGGGTGCCTCAGGGGTCGGTTCTCTCACCCCTCCTGTTCAACATCTACATGAAGCCGCTGGGTGAGATCATCCGTGGTTTGGGGTGAGGTATCATCAGTATGCTGATGATACTCAGCTTTTTATCTCCACCCCTAACCAGCCCAGTGATGCCCTCAACATGATGTCCTGGTGTCTGGAGGTGGTGCAGGTCTGGATGGGGAGGAACAGGCTTCAGCTCAACCCGGCTAAGACCAAGTGGCTGTATATATTGGCATCTCGAATTGTCCAGGAGATTCCATCTTTGGCTATGTGGGGGAGAGGTGTTGCCCCCTGTAGATAGGGTGCACAACTTGGGTGTCCTCCTGGATACCCGGCTCAGTCTGGAGGAGCAGGTGGGAGCCATGGCCAGGGGGGCATTCACCCAGGTTCGCCTGGTGCACCAGTTGCATCCCTATCTGGACCGAGATGCCCTGTGTACAGTCACTGATGCACTCGTTGTCTCCCGTTTGGACTACTGCAATGCTCTTTACATGCGGCTGCCCTTGAGGACCACCTGGAGGCTTCAGCTGGTCCAGAATGCAGCGATGTGGGCTGTGATGGGAGGGTCCTGATATTCCCACATTGCACCCCTCCTGCGCGAGCTGCACTGGTTACCAGTTGCCCTCTGGGTGAGATTTAAGGTACTGGTGTTAACCTATAAAGCCCTTCATGGCATTGGTCCAGGATATTTGTGGGAGACCCTGCTGCCGATAACAACCTTCCAGCGTCCGGTGCGTGCCCATCGACAGGGCCTTCTCTGGGTGCCATTGACTCGGCAATGCTGGCTGGCAGTTCCCAGAGGGAGGGCCTTCTCAGTGGGTACACCCGCCCAATGGAACCAGCTCTCCCTGTAGCTCCGGGTGGCCCCTGACCTCTGCTCTTTCCACCATGACCTAAAAACCTGGCAGTTCCAACTAGCCTACCCAGACTGATGGGGTTGGGGGAAGGTTTTTAAATGTATTTTAATTCGTTATATTTATGAGATTTTGGTTTAATCGTTTTTTAATATTTGTATATTTGTATCTAAATTGTTTTTAGTTTGTAAGCCACCCTGAGTCCTTCGGGAGATAGGGCGGCATAAAAGTTTCATAAATAAATAAATAAAATAAATAAATTTTATGATTTTGTGATTTCTGTTCCATATGCTCTCCCAATCTGATAATTTTATACTGTGACCCCATGCAATCATGCATTCTTTCACTACTTCTTCCTCCAGTTCTACTTCCAGGAGATATTTGTAAATTTTAGTAATATTTTTTTAATCTGGTCCTAGTAGAATTTTGTCTAATTGTTGTGGTTTCAGGTATATTCCATGATCCTTTATATGTTTTTTGTATTGGTTTTGTAATTGGAGATAAGCCCACCAGTCAACTCGTAGCCCTTGTTCTTGGAGGTCTTGCATTGTTTTTAAATTTCTGTGAATATCTAATAGGTCTTTATATTTTAACATTTTGTTCAAATCTAAATTGTTTGGGTGAATTATCGCTTCCATTGTGGACAACCAAATTGGGATTTTTATGTAATGTTTCTTTTTAACTTTAATCCAAGTATTTATTAATGAATCTCCAATCAAAGAGATTCACCTAAGTAGTTCTAATGTTTTTTTCCCCTCTGAAATCCATTTATACTCGCACACCATTTGAAGGGTGTTCATCCCAATTGCATAGCTAAAAAAAAAAGCTAAAAAAGTCTGTAGAAATTCTCAGTCATCCAGGTCATGGTTATCCCAAAGGTGCTTTTTCAGGAGGCAACTGGACTTTCTTGTTTTTTCTCTGAAGATTTATGTTCCATCAAGTTGGATTTGACGCTTAGCAATAAGTAGATTTTCTCCATGATAAGCTTCCTCTAACCTGGTCCCTCATGTTTTCCAATGGCGCCTCTACCTTGTTGCTGGTCATACTCTTTTGCTGTTTACTTTAACTTTGATCAACATTAGAGCCTTCTTCAGAAAACTGGGTCTTCTCATAATGTGTCCAAAATATGATAATTTGTGCAATGAGCCTGATAATTTGTGCTTGAACTTTGAATTGATTTGATTTCTTTGACAATTCATTTGTTTATTTTCTTGGCTGTCCATGGTATTCACACATGGTTTTTCCAACACCAAATTTCAAAAGCATCAATAACCATTATATCCTATTTTCCAAGTCCAGGTTTTGCTTCTGTAGTGTGTCATAATATACAACATACAGATCCCCAAAGTCTTGGGTGACTCCAAGAGCTCATTCAAAAGTTGTTGTAGAATTGTAATTTTAATTAATTTTGATAAAAAAGAGAAATCATTTAATGTAAGAGAAGTAACCATTTAACAAATTTTAATCCATTAAGTAGATTTAGAGGACATTTGATTGTCACAAAAACTTTGGCAGTGGGTAATAGTAATAGTAGTAGTAAAATAATAATAAGATACTGAGGAATTTTAATGAGGAATTGCAATTTCTTCCTATAGATCCTGAAGAACCATAATTGTGAGTTTGATAGATTAAAAGAGTAAGACAGTTTCTGATGATCCTTCAAGGTTTAAAGGAGGATTATTTGCAGGTCCTGTTAACCAAGGACATTCCATATAGATGTTTTGAGTCATTTGAAAATATATTTAGATCTCTATCAGGCCAACAGTGTTGGACAGCTAAGCTGATCTATTTCCAGCTTGGTACTTGTATAATTAAAACAATGTCAAAGACATCCCCCCCCCACACACACACATAGACATACAGACAACCAAGATATTTTGGTTCTCTTTCCCCATTAAAGGAAATTATTGCCAGATTCCTCTTCCTCTAGGTTCTGTAAGAGTAGGTACAGTTTTATCAGTCCCTGATAGAAACATGAACAAAATGGTTGGAAAAATCCAATTCTGCCTTTAGTGGAGAGCAACCAGTGTACAAAAGCTGTTTTCCCCATTTTCCTTTTTGTGGAGTTGAGTGATGGGCTTTGTTGTGAAACATGAAACACTTTGGGTAAGGAAAAATCCTTGTTCAACTTGGCAGAAGTGAAGAAAATCATGTATAGCTTTTAGCCTGTTTCCAAAAAGTTGAGGTAGTGGAGCAGTTTGAAAGTGCCTTATCATTAAAAAATATTACTTTCCCTTTCAAAAGGTTAAACTACTGAAGTTGGATATTTGTGCAAAGTCTTTGTTCCACAAGTAAGCTGTGAGCTTTGTGACAGAGAACATTCTACTTTCTTGTAAGTACAACTTATGACTTGGTCCTAGCTCCAACCTTTTAAGTCAGTGTATCTTTTTAAAAATATATTTATAAGAAAAGATGCCAGTAGGTGGCTCCATCATTCTTGGATTGTCTAGATTGCAGCCAAGTGACATTTTGACAGCATTGCTTTTTGGTGAATGGATTTAATTTGATTGCACCAATTACAGGAATAAACTTTATGCAGACATGCTGAAATAGGACACTACAATTTGTTATGCTGCTCTCAGTAGGGGCTGTCTGTCCCTCAGATTGACCTTGATGACTTCCTGATAAATGTGCTAAAAAGCCATCAGCTCAGCCTTATACGCATAAACTTTCTTGCTACAAAATGTTCCTAGAATCCATGCAAATCAGCATTTTGCTTCCACCCCCTTCATCTTTGTATGCAATTTCTTACCTTCTGTAATCAGTTGCTTATCATGAAGATGCTACACAGTGTTAAATTAACCATAAAACCTGAATCATTTCTACGGATGCTCTAAAACAAATGAAGGAAATGTGAATAACTAAACTTACACCAAGACAAATTCCTTGTGTGTCCAATCACACTTGGCCAATAAAGTATTCTATTCTATGTGGATCATACGCTTGTGATGAAATTAACAAACGGAGCATTCAAGCAGTGTTGTTTTCTAAATCTGGAGGTGACTTTATAGCACACCAGAAATATAGTGCAAGCTGAATGCTAATTTGAAGAGAGCCCTGGAAATTATTCAGTAACCTCCCTAATCAGAGCTTGATTTATATTTATATTGCTGTATAGATTTTTGACTTTAATTCAGGAATAATGATTCACAGATGGACTAGTACAGGACAGGAGGTCTTAAAAGTACAAAAAAATATGATCCAGACTACTGTCTAGATAGTTATAAGGAACTGGGACACTGGAGGGGTCACTTCTCTTGGGGAAGATAAATCTCATTTGTGTCCTACTTCTCTTTGCTGACAAATGTCTATTTGCCTACTAAACATGTCCAGAATCAAAATGGCTGTCTATCTTGTCCTGAACTGTATATTGAACATTTACATTTAGTTGTTTCTATTATTACTACTATGCTTTCTTCCATTCAATGTCTCACAAGAAGTAGGGTGTTTTGTGTGATGCTTTTCTTTTCTTTTTTCTTTTCATTGTTTGCTCTAAGCAGACAGACAGATGAACAATGGTGATATATCATTTTCCTGATTCACACTTTCTGATTTATTCCTTATATCAGTTAATTTTATTCTTTTCATTGCTATTCAGTTGTACATCTGTTGGTATATAGATTATTCCCTTAATTTCATTTGGGTAGAGGCTGGACATAGCTGTTCAACTGTGAGAAAAAGACACCCAAAACATTTTGTCAGGTTCTTTTCCCATTTACGTCTATACATGTCTATATCGCTTCAAATTGACGATAATTTCCTTTCTAAAATCCCATGTGTTTGGGTTGATGTTATTTTACATCAAAAATGTATGTCAAATATTCAAAGAACCCAGGGGAAAATATATTACACAATAAGCTGTGTAGGTGAATTGAAACTTGAAATTAATTAATTAATTAATTTATTTATAATTGGACTTGTATGCCGCCCCCTCTCTGAAAGGACTCGGGGCATCTCACAACTAAAATACAACAATAAATATTTAAAAAAGAATTAAACTTAAACAAGCCCAATAGCTAGAATTAATTTAAAACTAATTAAAACAAACAAACAAACCCCAAGAGGTCAGTCCAATCTGGCCTGTTCAAACAGCCAGGTTTTCAAATCGCAGCAGAAAGAGGGGAGATCAGGAGCCAAACAGAGCCCCAGGGGTAGTTGGTTCCACAAGGCGGGAGCTGCAACAGAGTAGGTCCTTCCCTGAGGCACCGCCAGCTGACACTGTCTCACGGATGGCACCCTGAGGAGTCCCCATCTGTGTGCGTGCAAAGGGCGATTAGTATTTGATATTGGCAGGAGGCGCTCCCACAAATACCCCGGACCCAGGCCGTGAAGGACTTTGAATGTTAATGCTGACACCTTTAACTTTCATCATCGATAAAAGCATCTAAGAAAAATGCACACATTATAAATAGGGTATACTCAATGAATATCTTTGAATGAAAATTGAATATAGCAGAAAAAGAAATTACATGAATATAATTTCTTCAGCACATTGTCTGTGGTCATGGTCAAATCCTATCTGTAACTGAGGTTAGACAAGAACAACCCCTAGTTAATTATGTTCAGACTTAGTTCTTCAGCAACAGCTTAGAATAAGACAAGCAACTAGATATATTTCAGAGTCTAAAATGAGAATTTATTCTGTATTAGAACTCAGACTGTCTATAATCATTGGACCATGACTATGGATTGTTTCACAAGACATACAGAACAATTTAAAATGAGTATGTCAACTGCTTGTTTCTTCTATCAAAATTGATTGAATGTCTGCAATAAAATGCACAAATAAAATTGTTTTTATATTAATATTTCCCTAATGAACACTTTATATACTTCTTTCCTTAATATATACTTTGTGTATACTTCTCTATCATAACAGTTTTTATACAAAATTTCCCATAAATGAGTCTGTATGATGCATTTTGGGAGAAATGCTATTGAACCACGATTGAAATGCCTATTCCTGCTGCAGCTACTTCTATTTTAGCAGCTTATCTTATGCTTGAAAAGAAATCCATAATGAATTTCTGCTATACTCCTTTGATGCAACCAATATGGCCAAAATCAAGGGTGATTGGATAGGTTTATCAATTCTATCACCTTGTAGAAGCTGTTTGAGAATCCTTTGAAAATGGATTTCTATAATGTCCTTTACAAGTAGCCAAGTCCTGGGAGACCATCCAGCAAGACAATTCCAAAGAGCAAAAGGAACCGAAAAAAATTGCTGAGAAAGGGATCATATAAACTATTTGGACCTATTTGATAGCATTTTAATTTTGCCAAATTTGGCACAAAGACAATTATTTGTTCAATAGATTGTCCACTCCAGCTAATAAAATATCCCAATAAAATGTGGATATCAATATTCAGAAAAATATACCATTAGATAGTTATTGCATCTTCCCCAATGTTAAAAAATTAGCAAATCTTAAAGCTACTTGTTTCAATGAAACCTAATATTTTAGGAAGACTTGAGAAAAGATATTCATTACAGTAGAAAGATAAAATACAATCTTAAAATTTGTCATGCTGCTTGGGACACAATTCAGAATATCAGAAAAGGCACATGTATACGAATATAGATACATGCCAATGTGAAATAGACTGTTAAGCAATTATAGGCAATGGTTCCACAAAAGAACCCAAGGATGGTCACATTTATTTATTTATTTATTTATTTATTTATTTATTTATTTATTTATTTTTGTATGCGCCTTCTTCCTAAGGACTCAGGGTGGCGAACATATAAAAAGAATACATTTACAATAAAAAATATTAAACAAATACAAGTCTATAAATTACTAAAAATGAAATAAAACAATTAAAATTGAACAGTAAACAATACAATTAAAACAACCCACCCCCGGGTCAATCCAGGCCAGCCTGCTGAAACAGCCAAGTCTTCAGGTCTCAAAGGAGGGAGATCAGGGGCCAAACGGAGATCCGCGGGGAGCTGATTCCATAGGGTGGGCGCTCCCACAGAAAAGGCCCTAGCCCTGGGGACTGCCAGCTGACAATGCCTAACCGACGGTATTCCCAGGAGGCCCCTCCTATGGGAGCGCACAGGGCGATCGGAGTGTGATGCTGGCAGGAGGCGTTCCCACAAGTACCCTGGACCCAGGCCATTTAGGGCTTTATAAGTTGTTACTAACACCTTGAAGGAAACCCGAAGGCAACCGCAACCAATGCAAGTCGCGCAGGAGGGTGTCACATGGGAGTATCGATACCCCCATCACAGCCCACGGCCACATTCTGCACCAGCAGTAACCTCCAGTAATCCATGAGTGTAGCTCCCAGCTGTAGAGAGCAGCTCCCACTTGCTCCTCCAGATTGAGCTGCGCATCCAGGAGGATGCCCAGATTCCTCGACAGGGGGTAACACCTTCCCCCATGACCAAAGATGGAAACTGAGAAGCTGCTAAGAACAGCCACTCAGTCTTGGCCGGATTGAGCTGGAGCCTGTTACTCCCCATCCAGACCCGTACCGCCTCCAGGCACCGGGACATCACAGAGAGAGCATCACTGATCTGGTCTGGGGTGGAGATATAAAGCTGAGTATCATCTGCATATTGATGATACCTCACCCCAAAACCATGGATGATCTCACCCAGCGGTTTCATGTAGATATTAAACAGGAGAGGTGAGATAACTGACTCCTGGGGCACCCCACAAGTGAGGGGCCTCAGGGACAACCTCTGCTCTCCTGCCAACACCGACTGCGAGTGGTCCGAAAGGTAAGAGGAGAACCACCATAAAACGGTGCCCCCCGCTCCCAACCTCCGGAGCTGCCGCAGAAAGATACCATGGTCGATGGTATCGAAAGCTGCTGAGAGATCTAAAAGGACCAGGACAGAGGAAAAGCCCCTGTCCCGAGCCCTCCAGAGATCATCTACCAGTGCGACCAATGCTGTCTCCGTGCTGTGTCTGGGCCTGAAACCCAATTGGTACAGGTCAAGATAATCAGTTTCCTACAGGAACAGTGGAAGCTGCTGAACCACCACGCTCTCAACAACCTTCGCTAAAAAGCGAAGGTTGGAGACTGGACTATAAACGGTTGGGTCCAGAGCAGGCTTCTTGAGGAGGGGTCTCACCACCGCCTCTTTCAAGGCAGTGGGAAAAAACCCCTCACTCAAAGAGGTGTTGACAACTGCCTGGAGCCAACTGCGTGTAACCTCCCTGGAGGCATAAACCAACCAGGAAGGACATGGGTGCAATAAACACGTGGTGGAAGACAGCCTCTGCATGATCATGTCCACTTCATCCAGGGAAACAGGGTCAAACTCAACCCAGATTGAATCCACAAGACTCGTCGCCACTCCATCATCTAAACCCTGCCAGTCAGAGTCCAAGCCGGCCTGAATCTAAGCAACCTTATCCACCAGATGTAAACTAAATTCCTCTGCTCTGCCCCACAAAGGGTCCCCCCTCTCCTTCAAATGCAGGAGGGAGGGAGTGACCCTGAACAGGGCCGCAGGGTGATCATCTGCAGACGCGATCAGAGTGGAGAAGTAAGCACATCTCACTGCTCTAATCGCTTCCAAGTAAGTCCTAATATAGGCTCTTAGCTGGACACGGTGAGACTCGGAACGACTAGTCCTCCACCTGCTCTCCAGGCATCTTCTCCACCGCTTCATCCCCCGAAGCTCATCCAAGAACCAAGGAGCCAAATGAGGTCTGCGGCGAGGAAGAGGCCGCAAGAGGACAACCCGGTCGAGCGCTGCCGAGGCCGCCTGTTGCCAGGTGGGCACCAAAGTCTCGGCCGGGCTGTGGTCGAGGGAGGTGGGCAAGGACCCCAGGGCCATCTGAAACCTCTCCAGGTCCATCAGGCGCCTGGGGCAGAACCATCATATCGGCTCCTCATCCCAGCAGCGAGGGGCAGCCGATTGGAAGACCAGCCTCAGGAGATAGTGATCTGTCCATGATAGGGGTAGGGTAACCGGTGATCCACCCCCCAGATCGCTACATCACTGTCCCGAGACAAAAACCAGGTCGAGCATGTTCCCCCCCTCATGAGTGGGTCCCTGAATCACCTGGGTCAGGTCCATGGCTGTCATGGATGCCATGAACTCCCAAGCCAAACCAGACGCCACTCCCAGAGAGGGCAAGTTGAAGTCCCCCAGGACAATAAGTCTGGGAAACTCCACCACCACCCCCAAGAGGGCGTCTAGCACGAGGTACATCAGTAACAACATCATGTTTCACACTACTCGTTTTTACTGTCAGATGCAGAATGTGCACAATCCTTTTAAAACAAGTGCATCACTTCTGGCAATCCAATTGATTCCACTAATGCAGAAGACTGTGATACATGAGAACAACACACTGCAAATCAATAACTTCCACAAAAATGAAAACATCAACTTTCAAGTCTTTCTTTAACTATTCCTGTGGTGTCAGAATAAATCCCCTGACAGTGAATTATGCTTTCTGCCTTGTCACCTGCATATACTCTTGAAGTCAAGGTCACAGGAGAGAAATTACCCTCCCAATTTCTCACTCCCAATCACGGAGTACCTTAAAATGTCCCTCCCCTGTTTTATTTTAATACAACTAAGACACATATACTACCATTGCTTCTCTGTACCTCTCTCAGACTTGCTTATTTAAAAGCTAGTTCTTTCTGATTTCAGAGGGATTATCAACTACATAACAGATAATATCCTGTTATATAATTCTGCTGACAGAAGAATTATCTAGTACAGGGAATTGGGCTAGAGGATGTCTAAGGTCATTTCCCCTGATTCTATGACTCTAACAAAAAAGAGATGATTTCTTCTGTTTTCTGGAACTCCTACGTGGCCTGCAAGTCTCTAGAATAGTACTTGTCAGTGCCTGAGGAATTAAAAAAAAAAAAAAAAAGGAGAAAGTCATGACATTCATTGGAAATCTATTTTTTTTTTTGCTGCATTTCACCTGGGAGTGCTCCGGCTGCAGAATCAACATAAAGTACTTTGATACTTTGTATGATAAATGTTCATTTTGCAATACAGATGTTACAATCTTGACATTTTTTTCCCCCTTTGCTTGATCGTTACAAAACTTGAGAGATATTTTCTCCCTAAAGATCCGGGTAGATCAAGCTCAGCTTACAATTATATATAGTAGTATTCAGTATGTGCAAGTTTGGAAACAAACTGACCAGATTTGTGCTAAGATGTAATTCACAATATAATTATTCTTTAGTTTTCATAATCCTCTGAATATTGTGATCTTTTTTTGAGTATAATCTCAACATATATAAATAGGATAAGGCTGCATAACAATTAGAACTGAATGAATTTCTCTCAAGTATTAAATCATATGGTGAATTTTTATTTTACTTTTTTTAAAAATAAAACTGCTGCTACTTTTACTGATACTGTTCCACTTATTTTTCATTGTTTAATGTCACTATTAATCCCTTTCTGTAAAATTTCCTTGCAACGACTCAGGATATTAAATTTTGTAGAACAAGCAGTTAAACCAATGACAGACTGTAATTTCATGTTTGCTTCCTTCCTTCACAGGAACTAAAGCAGCAGTTGATTCTTTCCAATTTAAGACAATCTACCATTTTCTTTTCACAAGTTAAGCTGATGCTATTTGCTTCTTTATGATGCCAAAGAAAAATAAAACAGAAAATTCTGGATCAGGTCCATTGTTTTCTATACAGGTACATTTTTAAGGGGCTCCCAACTTTTAACTCAGCAGTCCTTAGACAACTGGCTCATGGCTCAGCCTTTCCTTCATTTCTGCTGTCCAAACATTATTGGCAACTGAAATAAAAGGCTTCTTTTTCTAGCATGAAAGAAGGAATACACCTAAGTAAATTGAGAGAAAAAGGGGAAGATGAAGAAAAACAATGGATCCGAGTAATGAAAAATTTACAGTATTCCATTTTTTTCTTTTTCTTTTTTAATTTTAGAAGAAAATAATTCAGCAGCCAAAATAGAATCCAGCCAATGAGAAATAAACAAACAGATGGAGTTCTATGGCTGTTGACCAAATGAAAATGACAAAGCGTTAAGGGATCAGAGGAGCAGGACATAGCAAACCCTATTACATGCATTAGAAAACAATTTGAGCTCACATCATCCCTCAAATGATACTAAATATGACACTGGGCAATTGCTTACAAACTAGCAAGGTGCCCAATAAATGGAATATATCCAAAATGTAGGGAAAGAAAGAACTGAGGAAAAGGAGGAGGGGAATGGCAGGTTTAATTTTCTATCCTATGGAGACTTTTTTCATCTATCTTTCCATTATTATTATTTTTTATTATGCTTCAAAAGTTATGAAACTGGCTATGAGGATTTTGGCTTAATTATATCCCTTTTATTTAGCCAGCCTTTGCTTCCAGAAAATCTACCACTAAACTCTCAGATTATCCCCCCTTTAGAATATTGTTTGTTAGTATCTCTGGCACCAGGTGAATAGAATTCTCTTTTTCTCCTCAACTATCTTTATAGTATCTATCAAAAGATATAAAAGAGCAGTATTTCAAAAACAATGAAGATATATATCTTTTAAAGTGGTATTTCCCAAACCCTCAAAATTTCCCAACTAACATGACCTTTCTGGATTTGACCTCTTCTAATTTGGAGGAGATGCACTTATCATAGTCCATACAAAACAAGTTTGCAAGTAAATTCAAAACAATTGCCAAAACAATTGTTTGACAAAAAGGGGGAAACAAGCTTTGAATCAAGCACAAGTTAAGAAAATAAGATACATTGCTGAACTTCAACATCCAGCACACCTCAGAAAAGGTCATATTAGCTTATTCTACTAGAAGATTCAGTTCAACAACTTGAAGTTGACAAGTGGCACTGCTTTAATCCCTCAATCTCACTGTTTGGACTGTTTAGAAGAACCTACTTGCCTCCCAGCATTATGGGTTCAGGAAAATGGATATGTGATACAGTGGTTACAGGCAAAGGCATCACATTAGAGATCATTGATGTGGTATCCTCTGAAATGAAATCCTGGAACCTTTACAGCTTAAGGTATGGCTGGATAGATGTGCTCAAAGTGACAACTTAATTTATCAGAATTTGTCAGAACAGCCAGCTCAAAAGATATATACTGTCCCTTGTTGTGGAGTTCCAATTATATACTGAAAGTCTCTCTAACTCTCTGTCAAATGTAAGAGCTGTGAACTATACCCAACTTGCCAAGGTTGTTTCTGGAAGTATACAACGCTATGTAGAGATTAGGAACAGATGGGCTGACCCATTGCCAGTCTGTTGAAATCTTTTTTTTCTTTCTACCATATTTTTGAAGACAGTTTTCTATAAAAATAGTTTGGTTCAAGAAAGCCAAACCTCCATTAAATATGGGATCTGAGCTGATAGTGACAGATCAGGAAAGGGAACCTGGAATTTTGATGAACAGCTCAATGGAAATGTTAATCCTGCATGCAGCTGCAGTAAAAAAAATGTGAGAAAGAGATGAATTCCATGCTTGAAATCATTAGGTAAGAAATTTAAAATTGAACATTTGGTATAAAGAATGAGTAGATATGAAGTAAATCTGAAGTGAAATCACACTTAGACAGTTTTTTGTACAGTTCTGATCCCTACTTAAAAATTTGCCACGATATGAAAAAGATGCTGAGATCCTAGAAAGACCAGGGAAGAGCAACAAAGATTATATGAGATCTGGAGACTAAATCCTATGAAGAATGGCTAAAAAAACTAAACATGTTTTGCTTAACAAAGAGAAGACCGAGGGAATGCATGATAGCAGTTTTGCAATATTTGAAAGGCTGCCAAAGCGAAGATGGCATCAAATTATTCTCCATAGCATATGAGGTTAGGACAAGAAGTAACGGATGGAAGCTTGTCAGAGAAATATCCAAACTGGAAATAAGAAAGAATTTCCTGGCAGGAAAACAACTTGCCTTCCAGAATTGAAGGTACTCCATCACTAGAAGTTTTCAAGAAGAGATTGGGCAACCATTTGTGTAAGATGAATTGACAGCTCCTGTCTTAGGCAGAGGGTTGGACTAGAAAACCTTCCAAGTCATTTCCAATCCTTTGATTCAATGACTAAAATCCAAGAAGAGCATTATAGAGCTGAAAAGGGTATGTAGAAAAGCAATCAAAATGATTAGACAGCTGATTATGAATTGGCTGATGGCTGATCAGGGAATTGGGGAATGTTTGCTTGGAAGAAGAAAATAATGGAAGACATGATAAAAAAGCATAAAATCATGAATGGTATTGGTACTGTAAATAGTAAAGAAGCTGAAAGTGCTATGAAATGAATCAGGTGAAAAAAAGATTTTTAAGAACTTTCCCATAAACAATCTATATAATTTGCTATCAGCACATATATTGGCTGATAATGTGATTGAGAGTACCCAGAGTTTATCATAAGATGGATGCTGTATAAATGTTTTAAATAAACAAGCAAACACAGAAATAAATTTGGATAGTTTAAAAACGGTATTTGTATCAAGGAGTCAAAATTCTCTTGCATCAACATTTCCCAAGAACTTGTGATGAAGGGATACATGAATATCAGTGGTGGCATTCAAAATTTTTTACTGCCGGTTCTGTGGGTGTTGCTTGATGGGCGTTGCTTGGCAGGCATGGCAAGGGAAGGATACTGCAAAATCTCATTTCCTCCCCACCCCACTAACCTGCTTTCCAGCTCTGTTCTCCTATGCAGGGCAACAAAAGAAGACCCAGCTGATCAGCTGGGACTTGGGAGGCAGAGAATAGATGGTGGTGGGGCCACTCAGAGGTGGTATTTGCTGGTTCTCCAAACTACTCTAAATTTCCACTACCGGTTCTCCGAAGTACTCAAAATTTCTGCTACCGATTCTCCAAAAGTGGTCAGAACCTACTGAATACCACCTCTGATGAATATGCTTTGATTTTTACATGGAATTTATTTGAAAACACAAACTATAGAAGATTAGCTCCATCTGCCCAAAATAAGACATTAAAAGTATGAATCTTGATGGATCAAATATTTTTAACATATGGAACAATAGAAGCACAGATTCCTTTCACCTGTGCAGAGTGAGCTGTAAGAAGCATATATCTAATTATCTTTTTCTGGTGGAATCAATGTAAAAATTACAAGGATCAGTGGGACTCTGCATGGTCCATATTATTCAGATTGTGTGTGAGAGAGACAGAGAATGGAATGAATTTTATATATTTCTGGTTATCATTTCTAATGAATGAAAAATAATTTTTTACATATGCTACCAAAACCTTTTAGGATGAACCTCATCAGAAGCCAGAATAAAATATACCTTTCTTTTTCTTTCATACTTGGGCATCTATAACATTCCACCTAGAAAGGAAAAGGATAGCAAATGGAAAAAGTGCCTACATTTTTTCTTACATACCAAAATTATTTGGAAGGAGGGGATTTGAATGAAAGCTTACGATTCAGGGACAAACCCTTTTCTATCATCCCTGACTGAACACTCAGCATTTTCAAAGAACACACAGAGGAAAAAAAGTGCCTTTGCATGTGCAAAAATGTAAATTTTAACCACATAAGGCAAAAACATATATTATATCTATGAGCAATAGACATATTGTACTATGCATGTTTATTAGTATTGTAACTATTCTGATGCTGGTATGTACTTCAGTGGGACTGTTGTTAAATAAAACATTCTCTTTACCTGTTGGCCTCCTCTACTCATTGGATACAGAATTGCTATTCCACAGCAATTAATAGGGTATTTTAAGTTGGGTTTTGCAGGCTAATTTTGAAGAACACAAACTTCAAATGAGCCTGTCAAAAACATTCATCAATTGCCATGCTTAATTGTTTGATACATTAATTGCCCATTAAAAATCTACATTTTTAATGGGATTTTAAATGGAGAGGTCCCTGATGAAGGGATAGAGAATGCCGATGGCTTTGTTGCAAGTAAACTATTCTCATCTGTTTAGTCAAGCAATACATTTCTAAATTTTCCCAAACAGCCATTTTTTCCTCGTGTGATTTAGCAAAAGATAAATGTCTTATTAATTCTTTTCAAACTACAATCTTCTTAGCATACTGTAATATTTGTTTTAATCTGCTAAATCATTCTCTAATTGATTAACAGCAATGTAAATTATAGCAACATATATTTTTAAGCATTTTCCACTTAATTTTATTTGGAACCAACGTCTCCACAAATAATGTGGTTCAGAGTGAATGGCAATACTGTAGATTCATTCAGAATAAACTGCACTGAATTGGAAACTGAGATATATACAGTGCAAGCATTGTCAAATTTCATTAGACTGCACTTCAAAAGATAGATCTTACAGAAGAATCTTAGCTTAAGATCTTGAGACATGAGCAATTTTAAAGTAGCCATTGTATCTAGATCCAGAGGCATAAGGATTATAAAGCTTAAAACAGCACCTGTCATATTTACAACTTCTAGACCAAATTGGACAGGATACTAAAAAGTTCTGAAACTAATGTTAAATATTAATTAAATGCATTTATTCAATGCTTGCTCCTTCCTTTAAGTTTTGACAGAGCCCAGCCACTTCTGGATGCTGTTATTGCTTCTTGCCTTTTAGCTTATTATTATTATTATTATTATTATTATTATTATTATTATTAATAATAATTCGACTTGTATGCTGCCCTTCTCCCTAAGGACTCAGGGCGGCTAACAATAAAACAACACATATTTACATATAATTTACTTAAAAACAAATTAAACCTAACAAGTCGAAATAAACACTAAAACATTAAAACCTTAAAAACTAAAACAGTTAAAAAACCCCACCTGGGTCATTCCAGGCCAGCCTATTGAAACAACCAGGTCTTCAGGTCCCGGTGGAAGGAGAGGAGATCAGGGGCCAAACAGAGATCCACGGGGAGCTGGTTCCAAAGGGTGGGCGCTCCCACGGAGAAGGCCCTAGCCCTGGGAACCACCAGCCGACAATGCCTAACCGACGGTATCCCAAGGAGGCCTCTCCTGTGGGAGCGAACAGGGCGATCGGAATGTGATGCTGGCAGGAGGCATTCCCGCAAGTATCCTGGACCCAAGCCATTTAGGGCTTTGTAAGTCATTACTAGCACCTTGAAACTAACCCAGGAGGCAACCGGCAACCAATGCAGGTCACGCAGGAGGGGTGTAACATGGGAGTATTGGGATACTCCCATCACAGCCCACGCGGCCGGATTCTGCACCAGTTGTAACCTCCGGGTAGTTTGCAAGGGCAGCCCCATGTAGAGAGCATTACAGTAGTCAATTCTGGAAGTGACGAGCGCATGAGTGACCGTTTGAAGGGCATCTCGGCTCAGGTAAGGGAGGAGATGGCAAACCAGCTGAACCTGGGTGAAAGCCCCCCTGGCCACAGCCCCCACCTGCTCCTCCAAACTGAGCTGTGGGTCCAGGAGGATGCCCAGATTCATCACCCTATCCACAGGGGGCAACACCTCTCCCCCCATGACCAAAGATGGAACATCGCCTGAAAACTGAGATGCCGGTAAGAACAGCCACTCCGTCTTGGTCAGGTTGAGCCGGAGCCTATTCCTCCCCATCCAGACCTGTACCACCTCCAGGCACCGGGACATCACAGAGAGAGCATCACTGATCTGGTCTGGGGTGGAGATATAAAGCTTGGTATCATCAGCATATTGATGATACCTCACCCCCAAACCTTGGATGATCTCACCCAGCGGTTTCATGTAGATATTAAACAGGAGAGGTGAGAGAACAGACCCCTGTGGCACCCCACAAGTGAGGGGCCTTGGGGCCAATCTCTGCTCTCCTGCCAACACCGACTGTGAGTGGCCCAAGAGGTAGGAGGAGAACCACCACAGAATGGTGCCCCCACTCCCAACCCCCGGAGCCGCCACAGAAGGATACCATGGTCAATGGTATCAAAAGCCGCCGAGAGATCTAATAGGACCAGGACAGAGGAAAAACCCCTGTCCCAAGCCCTCCAGGGATCATCCATCAGCACGACCAATGCTGTCTCTATGCTATGTCCTGACCTGAAGCCTGATTGATATGGGTCTAGATAATCAGTTTCCTCCAAGAACAAGGGAAGTTGCTGCACCACCACGCTCTCAACAACCTTCGCTAAAAAGTGAAGGTTGGAGACTGGACAATAGTTGTCCAAAATGGCCAGGTCCAGAGCAGGCTTCTTGAGGGGGCCTCACCACCGCCTCTTTCAAGGTGGCAGGAAAGGATCCCTCACTCAAGGAGGCATTGACAACTGCCTGGAGCCAGCTGCGTGTCACCTCACTGGAGGCACACACCAACCAGGAGGGACACGGGTCCAATAAACACGTGGTGGAGGACAACCTCTGCATGATCCTGTCCACCTCATCAAGGGAGACCGGGTCAAACTCAACCCAGGTAGAATCAACCAGATCCGCCGCCACCTCATCATCTGACCACTGCCAGTCCGAGTCCAAGCTGGCCCGAATCCGAGCGACCTTATCTGCCAGATGTAAACTAAATTCCTCTGCTCTGCCCTGCAAAGGGTCCGCCCCCTCCCCCACTTGAAGGAGCTTGCAGTTGGATGTAGGCATCTCACATTTTAGTGCATTTTAACTCTGCTCTGACAGGTTTTTTATTGTTTTTACTGCTCTTATTATCTTCTTTGTACTAGTTTAAGACTGCAATAAAGTCACTTTTATTTTTACTTCGAATTAATGTGTTAAACCAGAAATAGAATATTGGTGCTTCCTTTGGCATTTTCTAGGGTTCTGTTTTCAGTTTCTTTTTATTACATTAAAACAAAAGAGTAAAAGCTCTACCATACTTTAATTATGATTTGGCTTTAGGACCTCACATAGTCCTTGATGGCAATCTTAGAAATTAAGAGTTGCCTGTGAAGGAATTAAAGAAAATAATCCCACCAATTTTCATTCTGTTATAGAATTGTTCTGGATCAAGCTGCAGCCACAATGGGAAATATTCTATGAATATGAAAGTCCCTATTTGGCTGTTATTTGGTGAGAGAACCACTATAAGTCCGCAAATTTTAAAAATGCTTAATATAGTGATTTGTAAGGTTACCTTCCCATGAAATAAATCAGGTAGGTGCAATGTCTATTAATTCAAGAGGTATATTAGATCAGTCACAAGTCAACGATTACTTGCGGTCCTAAAAGTAAATATTACAGTTTCAATTGAATATAGAATAGAATAGAATAGAATAGAATAGAATAGAATAGAATAGAATAGAATAGAATAGAATAACAGAGTTGGAAGAGACCTTGGAGGTCTTCTAGTCCAACCCCCTGCTCAGGCAGGAAACCCTGTACCATTTCAGACAAATGGTTATCCAATCTCTTCTTTAAAACTTCCAGTGTTGGAGAATTCTCAACTTCTGGAGGCAAATTGTTCCACTGATTAATTGCTCTGTCAGGAAATTACTTCTTAGTTCTAGGTTGCTTCTCTCCTTGATTAGTTTCCATCCATTGCTTTTTGTCCTGCCTTTAGGTCCTTTGGAGAATAGCTTGACTCCCTCTTCTTTGTGGCAATCCCTGAGATATTGGAACACTGCTATCATGTCACCCCTAGTCCTTCTTTTCATTAAGCTAGACATACCCAACTCCAGCAACCATTCTTTGTATGTTTTAGCCTCCAGTCCCCTAATAATCTTTATTGCTCTTTTCTGTACTCTTTCTAGATATTAATCTTTAAAATTTTCTCTTTCAAAGTTGAATCCCGTTTTTCAGCCTTTTTACATGTCCACCAAGCATGATAAAATATTCCTTCATGTTGTTCACATATCCAACATATATTTGAAATGCCTTTAGAGATTCTAGATAATTAGTATCATATGCCGATGATACCTCATTTAATAAAAATTCTCTTTAAGGTCATAACACAATTTGAATTTCAAGCCTTTTAACCTTATGTTTTTCCATTGGTTCATCTCATTATAATCACCAAAACTCTTGCCAACTTTATCATACATTCTTTAATCTGTTCTTTTTTAAAATTTCAACACCAGTTTATACATTTTAGCAATTACATGTTCATCATTAGTGCACTATTGTACTGCAAATTCTGTCTTACTTTGCTCCATACTTTGCTCCATATTTGTTTTCCATTTTGAAACTGTAAATAAAAAAAATTGACAAATATACCATTCTGCTATTAATTATTTTACTTATTAAATTTTAAATTCCCCTTGATGGTTTTCCAATAATTCCTGATACATCAGGCATTTCTCCTTTTCTGCTGCTTCTCTTCTATGATATGCTTCTTTAAATGAGATCCATAAAAGTGTTTTGGAGCACAAACTGAGTTTAATCTATTTCATCTTTTCAATATGGTACATCCAATAAAACTACTTTTGTTGGATTATTTTTCAAAACTACTTTTGAAGTCCACATTAACTTTAACCTTATTGTATCATAAATATATATATATCATCCAAACTCATGTTTAACATTAGAAGTTTCTTGTTTTGCAGCAACATCCATTCTTTCATCAAGACCAAATAACAGGCAGCAAAATACAGCTTCAAATCCTGTAAACATAATTCTCCCATTTCCTTTAAATTTTTGTAACATTTTGTATTTAACTTGTCGTATTTTTCCCTTGCATATAAATTGGGATATCTTTTTGCCATGGTTTAAATATTGTATCAATTGTCAAAGCAGGCATTGTCTGAAACTAAACCTCATTCTTGGGAAAAATTCATTTTTATCACAGATACTCCCCCAACAGTGACAATTTTTCCTCCCATCTTAATATATTCTTCTTAATTTCATTCCATGCCTTAACATAATGCATGCATTTTTCCACACTTATTGCATCCACAGTCTCTCACCCAGCCGCCCTGTTTAGGGTGACTTGCTCTCTTCTCAATCGAGAGGAAGCGGAGGAGCCCTTACGAGGGAGAGCTGAGGAATTTGTACAGTTTCTGCCAGATAAAGTCGCTCAGATCCGGATGGACCTGGACTCCAATTGGGCAATTCCAACCGAGATGACAGGGGTGGGTCTTAGTCCTATTATATGGAGTGAGTTTGATCCTGTGGCTCCTGAGGAAGTGGACAAGGCCATGGGAGCGATGAGTTCTTCCACTTGTTCACTGGACCCATGCCCTTCCTGGCTGGTCTCGGTGAGTAGGGAGGTGACACGGAGCTGGCTCCAGGTGTTGGTCAACACTTCTTTGAGAGAGGGGTCCTTCCCGCAACTATTAAAAAAAGCGGTGGTAAGACCCCTCCTACAGCACGGAGACTGCTTTGGTCACACTGTTTGATGATCTCTGGCAAGCCCGGGATAGGGGTCATTCCTCTATCCTGATGCTACTTGACCTCTTGGCGGCTTTCAATACCATCAACCATGGTATCCTTCTGCAGGGGCTGAGAGAGTTGGGAGTGGGAGGCACCGTGTTATGGTGGTTCACCTCCTATCTCTCTGGCCAGTTGCAGTCGGTGTTGGTAGGAGGACAGAGGCCGACCCCCCCAGCCCCTCATCTATGGGGTGCCTCAGGGCTTGGTCCTCTCTCCCCTCCTATTTAATATCTACATGAAACCGCTGGGTGAGGTCATCCGACAACATGGGGTGGGATATCAGCAATACGCGGATGACACCCAGTTGTATATCTCCGCCCCATGTCCATTCAGTGAAGCAGAGGATGTGATGCGCCGGTGCCTGGAAGCTGTGATGGTCTGGATGGGAGTCACAGGCTCAGACTTAACTCAGACAAGACTGAGTGGCTGTGCGTACTGTCTCCCAGGGACCATGTTGATTTTCCATCTTTGGTTCTGGGTGGGGAGAAATTCTCCCCACAGAACGGGCTCGCAATCTGTGTGTCCTCCTAGACCCATGGCTGAAATTGGAGCAACACCTATCAGCCGTGGCTAGGGAAACTTTTGCACAGGTCCACCTTGTGCACCAATTGTGACCCTACCTGGACTGAGAGGCTCTTCTCACAGTCACTCATGCCCTAGTCACCTCATGACTGGATTATTGCAATGCACTCTACATGGGGCTGCCCTTGAAGAGCATTTGGAGACTTCAGTTGATCCAGAATGCAGCCGCGTGAGCTGTAGTGGGTGTCCCAAGATACGCCCACATATCACTAATTCTCCGTGAGCTGCACTGGCTTCCTATTAGTCTCCGGGTGCAATTCAAGGTGTTGGTCATTACCTATAAAGCCCTATATGGCTCAGGACCAGGTTATCTCCAGAATCGTCTCCTACTCTGCATCTCCCTGTGACTGGTAAGATCCCACAGAGTCAGTCTCCTCTGGGTTCCATCAGCTAAACAATGCCGGCTGGCGGGCCCGTGGGAGAGGGCCTTCTCTGTGGCTGCTCCGACTCTCTGGAACCAGCTACGTCCCGAGGTCTGGACTGCCTCCACCCTACTGACCTTCTGAAAAGCAGTCAAAACCTCGCTTTTCTGGCAGGCATGGGTTGTTGATCTCGCGACTGAGATCTAGCGAGATCTGGCCCTTCTGTTATTTAATTGTTTTTAAACTGTTTTTAATTTTTTTATAATGTAATTCTTTGTGTTTTTTGCTGTAAGCCACCCAGAGTCCTTTGGGAGTTGGTCGGCATATAAGTTTAATTAATTAATTAAATAAATAAATAAATAAATAAATATTTTGAATTCCTATTTGTCAAACTCTAGACAACTTACAGAGGTAGTCAAGGAAGAGAACCAAAAGAAATGATGTGACTTTTGACTTTACAATATTTTTTAAAAGGCATCCAAGCCATGTTAACATAGTTTAAATCCATATTAGAAGTTGAAGGATTATTTCTGTTAAAATATTGACTTGACATTTTATTAGATCAAAATCAGAATTATTACCTCAAGTAACAATAGCTCAGAAAATGTGCTTCTGAGAGATATTTTCTTAACAAATTATGGTTGATAAATCACCTTCATAAATATTTTCTAAACATCTTTGTATTGTTGGTAGATCACTTTCCTGCCTTCTTCAATGATATATTATTCTGTAATCACAATAACAACAATGCAAACTCAGACCATAATAGCTCCATTTCCATCCTTTCCTACGGCCTGGGTGAAAGTAGGTGTTAGTTTTTGGAAAGTCATTCAGATAGATGTAATATAGATTGCACATAAATTGGTCATAAAACTCTTATAGGGGTGGGCAACTGTATCAAAGATAGGATATTCCTTGCATCAGAAAGAGTAAATAAACAGAGCCACACTGTCTTCTCAAGATTGGGTCTCTCTTCCCCAATCAGACTCCATTGCCTCCAGACACAGGGATACTAGGATTTCAACAGCATCGTTTGACTGACCCAAAGTCAAGATGTACATTTGGGTATCATTGTTGATAGTTTTGTTTTCTTTCTTTGAGTCAATTTTGACTTCTGGAAACTGCCTGTCCTGGTCTCTGCAATTATTTTTGGCAGCATTTGCAAAAGTAGTTTGTCATTGCCTTCTTCCTAGGGTTAAGAGAGAGTAGATGGCCCAAATCAGGCTTTGTGCCAAAAGCAGACTAGCACTCATGGTCTCCCATGTTCCAGCCTAGTGCCTTAACCTCTACATAAACTGGATCTCATATTAATGATATCTGGTCTCAGACCAATGGATGACCTTACTGTGAAGTTTCAGGTAAATGTTAAACAAGGTAGAGTGATTGTTCAATGTTGCACAGGTCACAACTGAAGGCCTGCAGTAGCAACCTCTCCCTTTGTCAATAAAATCTGAAAGGAGAACAACTACAAACAACAACTTTGACTCTCAGCTCCTGAAATGAATCCAAAGTGATCAATGGTACCTAATGTCATGGAGATATCAAGATGCAGCAGGATGGACTTACCATATCTGTCCCTACTCCACCACAGTTCATCTACAAGAGTAACCAATGCAACTTCTGTATGAACTCTGCCCGAAACACAACTTATTTAGGTCTAAATGATAAATTTCTTCCAAGTTCTCTAGAGCTGAAGCTTGACCACTACCTTCTTCAAAAATGGATGTTGGAAACTGAAGTCCAAGATAGTCTATCTATTAAGGAGAGGGTGTATTATAAAAGACCATGCCCATTTCTTAGAGAAGCTGAGAGCACCGTATAAGCCCAACCACTGATCACCTTTAAGGTGGCTATAATCATCTAGGATCTACTGTAATAAACAGGTGGCAAACTCATAGACATAAGAACCCTGTCCACTTCCCCCAGGATCCGCAAAATCAAACTCACTTGAGATAACCTTATAAAGCACTGCCTCAGGGTTCTCAGTTGGACCTATCTTCTTGTAGTGACTTCATTTCTCCAAGAATATTCCTCACTGTAGACCTGAAAACAATCCTGTGTCCCATCCTTCTTCAGGAGGAACTGTTTACTTTAACAAAGCTGCAGAAATATCAGCAGAAATAATAAAGGGAAGAAAACAATACCATTTCACTACCTGTATTGTCACAATATAATATCAAATATGCATTCTTATATACATAGCATATTCCTCCAACAATGCAATTCATATTTTTGCCAATCCTCTTTGAGTTTGAGAGCCAATATAATATAGTGGCTGAAGGCTGGGGAAACTCAGAATCAAATCTTGTCAGTTATGGAAAATCACTTGGTAACTTTGGGCCAGCTTTTCTTTCTCATGCCAACCTACTCACAGGGAGATCCCTACAAAAGGCACTTAAAATAAAGATGGGCTATAAAATCTAAATAATAACGAAAACAACAAAAGACTGTTTGAAATGCAACAATAAATTGGCATATTATAGCTTTCCAAATTGAAAATATGAAAATGTGAAATATCCCCTAGGAGTGCAATGCATATTTCTGTTTTGAACTTGTTATAAAGTCATCCTGACACAATGGAACTAATGTCAGATTGCATGAAAGCTGTTCCTTGGTGGCATTAGCTGCTGTAAATAAATAGGCAGTACACTAATCATATCATTTTTGGAGATAGCCATTCCCCATATTCACTTCCAGAATCTTTTAAAGTTCAATTCCTTAATTTACATGGTAAAGCTAAGTTTGATAAAGGCTTATTTTCATATCTCTTTGTAGAATGTTTCTTTTTGCAAGTCCTTTGACCATAACAATAAAAAGAACTATTTTTAAAGGAGAGAAATAAATCTTGTGTGCACTAAATATAGAACTATAAAAACATAGGATTGAAAGGAACCTTGGAGATCTTATAGTTGAATGCCTAGCCCAAGGCAGAAACCCTTAGATCACCCCAGAGAAATGGCTATTCAATCTTGGTTTGAACACTACCAGTAATAAAATATTTAGGAATCCAGGAAGCAGACTGTTGCACTGCTTAATAGCTCTCAAGGTCAGGAAATTCCTCCTAAACTGGAGTTTGAACTTTCTCTGTAAAGCTTCCAATCATTGGTTCTTGTCCTGGCATCAGATTTTCTTTTAACAGCATTGGATGAATCCTATCATGTATCACCTTAACCTAGGGGTATCAAACTTGCAGCATCACAGCGGTATCACATGACATATCGGGACTTCCCCCCCTTTGCTAAACTGGGTGTGGGTGTGGCCAGTGCATGACGCATCCGGCCCACAGGCTGGGAGTTTGACAGCCCAGCCTTAACCCTTTCTTCTTTATAATAAACACATTCATCAATAACCAATTCCATATGAGTTAGCCTCTATGCCCTCCTGTTTTTGTTGTACTCTTTCCAATTCCTCAGAAACCATTTTTGTATTCTGGTGACCAAAACCAGACACAGTATTCTAGATGAAGTCTACACTTTATAGCACAGAACAGCACTATTACTTTTATGAACACTATGTTACACATCTGTTGATGTACTGTTTTGACAGCTGCAGTACATCCTGGTTCATAATTAATCTATTATCTTTCAGGATACGCAGATCTGTCTCCTGCCAATACCAAGCAAGATACTATTTTGTACCATGCATGTGTGTTTTGATTACCAAATGCAGAACTTCGTATTTCTCACTACTGAACGGCATTTTGTTAAATAGGACTCAATGTCCTAGTCTATTTGATCTTTTTGAATTTTCCAAGGTATTAGCAATCACCCACTCCATCTTCATTTTGTGTCATTTTCAAAAATGCTGAGCATTCCTTATAGTATGTTGGTATACATAATATATAAAAATGTTTAAGAGTACTGGAGTCAGGACAGAATTCTGAGCTAACCCATAAAGACATAGATCCATTAAGAATGAGCATTGAGTATGTTTTTCAATCAACCAAAGAGCCATTGTGGCACAGTGGTTAGAATGCAGGCTAATTCTGCTGGCAGTTCAATTCTCACCAGCTCAAAGTTGACTCAGCCTTCCATCCTTCTGAGGTCAATGAAATGAGGACCCAGATAGTTGGGGAAATATGCACTGTGAGGCAGTATATAAGTCTAAGTGCTATTGCTGTTGCTATTGCAAGTCCATTTGGAGAGGGACTATCCATTCCACATTGTTCCATTTTCTCAAGAAGGAGTCTGTAATCAACTTTATGGATTGGCATATTGAAGTCTAGATACACAAGGTCCACAGCATATCCTTGATCTACTAGTCATTTCATTAAAAATTAATAAACACATGCTGCCTTTTAGTAATCATCTCATTGCTAAATGCTTGCAACTCATTACTTTAGGCAAACCCTAAAACTTTTTAAGGACTTCCCGATGTACTGACAGATTAGCATATGCTTTGCCAATAGCACCAGAAATATATATGATTGTGTTAAGAAGTAACTGTTTAATAGAGGTAACTATCAAACAGAATTCTTTTATTCAATCCATACTTTTCCAGTTTTGTTAAATTGTGCATGGCTTGATATGTTTGATAGTAGGAGCTCTTAAATCAAATATTCTGATACAAAACTAATCCACAGGATATAGTTATGACTACAGACTTTGCATTACTTGGACCTCACATGTTCATATGAATATCATCACTGGTGTATATATGACAAGAAGAAAAGACTTGATGATAAAATCAAACAATCAGCAGTATGCCTGGCTTATATCTTTCACTCTTTCTTTTTGCTGAGAGAAAATGTGACTGTTTTAAAATCTGGTGTCCATATGTGTAGATATGGAATAGTAACATTCTTTCATCAGAATGATAGGAAAAAGAACCCAGGATAATGTTACTGAAGCTCAGCAGACTTCTCCTTCACAAATATTCTGTTAACTGTTTGTATATCTCATAGTGGCTTTTATCATCAATGCTCAGGAAGTGAACAGAAGTTCTTGACATTTATTGGTAATTTTTTGTCAATTTCAGATGTGATTTACTGCATGGCATTGAGAAGTTAATGTACATTTTACATACAGTGTACATTTTTTTTTGGATTATGGCCCAATGTCAACACAGCACAAGTATGGACCAGTAGGGGGAAAAGTATTTTGTGAAGTCAGTTTCCAGAGTTCCATCAGAATCCACTGTCACTTCATGAATGAAAACATGGAATGCATCTATATACTGAAAGAGTGAGCCTATATAGATAAGAGTAGCTTGATTTCAATATCTTCCTATTGAGAAACATGGAAAAGCATGAAATACTTAGGAAGAAAAATAAAATTTGTTTTTGTCTTAAATATGGAGGCCCTTCATAAAGCGACCTTCCATCAAACCTTCACTATTACAAAAAAGGATTTCATTAGTGGAAAAGGGAATTGACTTGTAGAGGAGCCACTTGTACCAATTAGGCAGCTGTCATGGCTTGATGGTTGAAATCTGTTTAATGCTTTACATAATGCTACATAGACTCAATAAAGGATCTAATCTGAGTCTGATGGCTGGTATCAATACTCTTATTAACTACTAAAAGCCTCTTACAACTAGGTACATATAAATACAACATATAGAACAACTATTCTGGAGAGAGATACTTTCCCTGATAATGGGCTCTAGCAAGAGCCCATAAGCTTGGAAGAATAAACCTTTGGTCCCGATGACCAACTCATATTGGATCCTGAAACATTACCCTGAGACACATAATGTTGATAGTTTTACTTAGTATGTCAAATTATCATTTTAAACAAAGATGAAATGCTTATCTTAGCGTCAAAACCTTTCTTCCTAACTTTTGACATAAAATACAATTTATGAACTACAATTTAATAGTCTGTCAATTAAACTTGTCCAAATATTATCTGTTTAAAAATTATGTAAAACCATTTCTCTTGTAATACTTCTTGTACTTTTCTTCTTCCTAAGCTCTCTTTACACCATATATTACCACTCATATTTATATTTATTCATTACTAATCATATTGGCTGCCAATTTCAAAGCAAAATTGTGCTGATTTCAACTGTTGCCGCTTCTCATTTGCCACAGAGACTGGGGGAGGGGAGTCACCTGTGGAATGTTTGGTTCCAGACAGCAGACAACAATAAGAATCCAGTTCTGTAGGAACCTATGAAATTCAGGCATCTTGGTTACTAAGGCCTGGACTATTGCTAAAACAATATTTGGACTGCTGATTGGACAATGTGACTCGAACTAATAAGGGAGGGGAATTTGATTCTTTAACTATGTGAAAACCATGAGGATTAATTAGAGTTGGTTTTGCTTTGATTCATGCTGATATGATGTATCCAATAAAGTTTAGTAGAAAGAGACCAGAAAATTTCAAGTCTGCTTGCTTGGTTGGGTTCGTCAGTTGGGACCATGAAATTGGCATTATTTTATTTATTTATTTATTTATTTTTATTTATTTTATTTTATTTGTCAATCTCTTACAAGATAATAGGTATAAGTATAAACATGAGTAAGAATACAGGAAATAGGTACAAATAAATGGGGACAATAGGATATATTAAATATATTATTTAGATGAATGCAATGATATTTTGAGTGCATTTTATTCATATGCAATATATGTTATATTTTGCATAGATTTACATAAAAATAATAAAACAATGAATGACACCAAAGAAAAGTAAATTGTACTGTTATAATTGCAAGCTAGAGGAATACCTGAGCAAACTTTATAAGTTTTTAGGAGGGAAGTGAATTCTGGTAACTTCTTGAAAATGAAAAATGAAGCTTGTGATTATCTGAAGTTTTATGTAATTTGTTTAAGTATATACACTTTAAAAGCATCAATAGCAGAGCTTATGCTGTTATTTTTTTTTTGTGTAGTTGGCGTGAGCACTGCTTTATAACTTGTCTCAGCTGCTTAATTAACTTTAGCAGTGATGTGAGCAAAGCTTTATAGTTTATAAAGCAAATATTTTCATGAAATATCACTGTAGCTGAATAAATGCATAAAGTATCGATCATTCTACTTATATGTTTGTGTTGTATATTTTATGGTTTTTCTTTCTGGTTGCACACAGATGGGTTTTCCAAATAAAAGCCAAATGAGAGAAAACAGAAACAAAAATTTTACAATCAAAAACTCAAGGTGAAAACTGCCCTTTCTCTTTGAAAGCTAAAATTAGATCCATAAAATGAGATGAAATTCTTAATAATTATGCAATTAATATTATTAGATGTTTTTTCTTTTCTTTTCCCCATCACCATTTTATTATTGAGAAAAGAGAGAAGCCAAAGTATAGTAGAGAATGTATAAGACAGTGGAAGCTCCCAGCTGTCTATTGTTGTTCAGGCAGCACAAAACTGATATGACACAATGTCAATCATCACAAGCTATAAGGATGATGAATTTGATTTCATACTGCAGGGACTACTGTTACTATCATTTAACTATAGGTCCAGGGGCAATATCTAGCATTAAATCTAATACTTTGTATATAAATAGCAGTATTTAACTAATCTGGACTGATCTTCCCAGGGCTAAGTAGGGTCAGATCTAATTAATATTTGGATGGAGAAATTATTTATCTATATTCTAGAGTGCAGATAGAAATAAAAATAAATAATTCCTATATAAAGGCAATAACAAATCTGTTTCATATTGCTATCAAAAAATTACAAGGATGTGTTCATGTAGTCATAAGTAGTTCAAATTTGATTCAGAACCTCTGATGAAACAATGTAATGAACTATATAAATACACGAGAAGTTCAAACCTTCCTTATGTGTTCATCATTTACCAAAATGAGTTTCATTTTTTTATTTTAGGGGCCTATGGAAATGTATTGTATCAAGAAAGCTCACTGGCCCAATTAGCATTGCCTACATTGATTGGCAACAATTTCACAAGATTTAAGGACAGAAGTCTTTTCTATGGCTTGCTTACCTGTCTTCTTATACATGCTATATGTTGAACTTTCATTCTTCTTCATGCAAAACATACTTTGTAGTTCTATATTTCTCCAAAACTTAAATTAATTTTCTGAAACAGTTCAGAAAATTATGGCAGATATGTGAAAAATGAAAAAACAGAACAAAGTAAATGGGATATCAGACTATGGAAATTACCAAGAAGAAAAGCCAAAAACAGTAAAAACAAAAGTCTAAGAAGTATGGTAAAATGTTGTCCAGATTCCCAGAAGGGAGAGTGTATACTCCAAAGGAACACGAGACTACGCAGTTTATATAGTGAACCATGATGGCGCAGTGGTTAGAGTGCAGTACTGCGGGTTACTTCTGTTGACTGCTGGCTGCTTGCAATTTGGCAGTTCAAATCTCACTAGGCTCAAGATTGACTCAGCCTTCCATCCTTCCAAACTGGATAAAATGTGGACCCAAATTGCTGGGGGGAAATTGCTAACCCTGTAAACCACTTAGGGAGGGCTGTAAAGCACTGTATAAGTCTAAGTGGTATTGCTATTGCTATATAGGGGTGGATCTGACCCACAGGGTGCTTAGATCTGGCCTGCAGGGCTGCCCTGGAAACAGCAAAGGACTGGCCTGTGTTGTGTCTGGCAGCAAAAATGCGGCCCTCCTAAAAGCTCCATTTTTGACTGGAACGGTCTCCTTGGGAGCCTGTTTTCTCTGACAGAGCACTCAGGCCACCAGAGGTGCCCCTGACGTGAGTGACATCAAGCTGGCCACAGCTACTCTGTCCCCCTGAGGTCAAACACAGCCCTGATGTGGCCCTCAATGAAAATGAGTTTGACATCCCTGCTACATAGTATACATTAAGAGAAAGAGGGTAAAGACGACTCCTCCCTATTAGTTTGCAGTGTATACTTTAGAATGGCAGTAGTCTGCTTTAGTTTGAGATGATTTCTGTCTATAGGAGAAAAACAAAAAAATTGCTTAGAAGAATCACAAAAAAAGAATCACAACCCCACCTTATCTTTTTGATTTTTGGAGCGTGACAAAAAGGGAACTTAAAAGAGTTTCACAGAGATTTTAGTAAAGTCAGTGGAAATGGAAACAGACTTGAAAAACAAGGGAAGTCTTTCAAAAGATGCATGAACTCAGAAGAGGTTCCAACTTCAACTTGGTAAGCTAAAGATAGTAACTGATTTAGAGAAAATAAAACAACGACGGAAGAGGCATACTGAAATAGTGTACATTAAAGTGACTGAGAGATGTTTGCATAAAAAACAGACTTGACAACCAAAGAAACAGTAAAAAGCCTTTTTAATTCAGGATATTTGCAAATATGTGAATAGGACTCCATCTCCCCAAACGAGTAGGAGATGGAGACACTGCCCTTAAAGTGGTTACAACTTTTTATAGAATATCATATTGAAAAGATTACTTGTATTTGGTAGAGCATCCATGCAGGCATTGAAAAAGATAATTAAGTGCTGTGATATGTCAAAAAACTATGATGATCAGAATTGTGCAAGCCATAGTATTATGACACTTTATGGAAGCAAAAGTTGAACATTGAAGAAACAGGTTAGGAAAAGTATTGGAACTTTTGAACTTTGATGTTGTAGAACACTCCTGAGAATACCATAAACAGCCAAGAAACACACCCAAATGGACCATTGAATAAATCAGCTCAGAGTTCTAATTCAAGGCACAAATGCTCAGGCTAAATTATTCTCCTTTGGGCACATTATACAAAGACCTAGCTCTCTGAGAAGGCTGCAATGTTGGGAAAGTGAAAGAAAAAGAATAAGAGGATGATGGATGGACTCAGTTACAGTGGCAGTAGGTGCCCTGTTGAATGACCTGAGAGACCAGGTTGGGGACAGATTGTCATGGAGAAAATGTATTTATATAGTCACTTAATGTTGAACATGACTTCATGACACATAATCAATCACTATTACAATAGCAATGATTTGTGTTATTTTATTAGTTCCTATCCACTATGGCTACTATATATTATGCCATATATGAAGGATAAAAAGGACTGAGACTCTTACAACATGATTATGAAACTCAAGAACTAATTCCTTAATTATGAACTGTATTTTTCTTTACTTCTATCATAAAATGTTATTTCTAGGAAGAAGGCCAAGTTAAGAGGAGAAATTATGCCAAAATCAGCTGAGAAATGAGCAAGTGGCATAATGAATTATATTCTAATTTATAAATGTTGGACTTCATATATATACTGTTCATTCTGTCTATGCTAACCAGTTGATTAATATTTGTGAAATCAACCACTAGGACGGGGATGGGCAACCTAAGGCAACCCCAGTAACTTGGGCTCTCTGATATAGACAGATTCAGATATTTGATCCATATTTGAGGTTTAGGATTTGAAGGGTGATGTCCTTGAGCATCGTTTTGCCATTTCAATATGCCTCACTGACACTGGTGACTGCCTCAATGTATCCAAAAGATAATAAAATAAAATAAAACAAAACAGTATAGACTCCTGCAGAAATGATACTATCTTATTTATTTATTTATTTATTTATTTATTTATTTATTTATTTATTTATTTATTTATTTTTGGGACTTGTATGCTGCCCCATCTCCGAAGACTCGGGGTGGCTCACAGCTAAAAACAACAGTAATAAATAATTAAGAAAAGATTAAACTAAAACAAGCCCAAAAAGACAATTTAAATACTAAAAAAAGATAAAACCACCCCACCCAGGAAGGATCACAGCCCAGATTGGTCAAACAACCAGGTCTTCAAATCATGATACTATCTAATCATAAACTAGATAGATAAATACTGACTTCTGAAATCGGTTTCCACAGATTCAGATAATTATAAACATATGTGTATTTTAATTATTTTGATATATTATACTGAGTCAGAATTCTAATTTGAGCACTGCCAAGGGAAATAAAGTGTTTATAGTAGAACTGTAGGCACCTGCTGATCTCTCCTAAGCAAATGGATCACATGCTATGGAAATAGAAATTAGCACCAGTATTTCTTTTTTCTGTTTTTCTGTACTGAAATGCATACTCATGTATTACAAACTATATTCTGTACTAATAATTCCCATTCTTTGCCAGCATGAAGTTTGCGGGTTAAAAATAATAATAAAAATAATACAAACAATGCCACCTTTTGGTTTACCCTAAAAATAAACAGTTCCAAGAGAAAATGGCAAATAACTTTCATAAAATCAAATTGCTTGATGGAAGAAAAATATCCATTATTGTTACCAATAAAGTAGAGAAAAATCTGAAGAACATTTCTTCCTTCCCTCCATTATACTTCCTCAATTTCCCTCTTACTAATCTCACACTTTCTATATTTATCCCTCTAGAACCATAAAGAGTAAAACCTCTCTTTTAGGAAAAGAAAACTATTTTAGCAATCATTTTAATATTTCTTTTTCTCCATAGAATCTTGCAATAAGCATGTTTTCATGTCTCATTCCTGATTTTTGTACATTTTCTGTTTTTTCCATTTGAAATCCAGACAGACTGTTCAAATGTATAACTTGCCAACATTAATATCATTAAACATATAATCTACACATTCCTTGGCAAAAAGAGAGGCTGTTGGACAGGTGAGTTTTCCATTAACAGGAAACATTGTTGTTATATTTACTTGTCTTTTTTTATGATCTCCATCCATTTTGACAAGAACATATTTAGGACACTCAATTTTAGAGAGTTAAAAGTATTCTCCTAAACTCTTGCTTTGCCTACAGAGAAAAACATTAAAAAAGCAATGTGGATATGAAGACACTGAGTTGAGAGACATTGTAGTCAGAGAATTATATCCAAATGTGTATGGATTAGTTTTATTCTTGGAAGTCTATTCCTCATTGCATACCTTGTATAGACTCGAAATATTTCATCTATTCCATCCCTCATCTTCTCTTCGGTTGTTTCTAACAATTCTGCCAAAATCTGTGTCATTTTCTCCAACAAGTTTTCACCCTTCTCTTCCTCGACATTTTGGAATCTCAAATAAAATTCCGATCTATCCACTTCACTTCGCAGTGATTCATTATGGTCACTCTCAACTTCACTTAATCTGATGTTGAAACTCTTCATTTCTTCATCTCTTTGTTCTTGCTGCTCCTCAACTTTCTTAATCCTCTCACCATATTTCTCCATTGTTTGCCATAGAGCTTTTATATTTTCATCTGTCTTATCCAGCTTCTGTTCAATTATCTCAATTTTCTACTTTTTTTCCAATCTCGCTCACCACTTGTAATATCATCTGTATTTTATCTTCTTTCTCTTTTTCCCTTTCTTGTTGTGATATTGTTGATGCGGGAGTTGTAACTTGTGGAACTGAATACCTTCTACTCATTCTTGCAGAGATTGTCAACACCAATTCCAAAAAGGGAAAGAAAAAGGGAATGGAAGCCAATAATAAAAAAGTAAAAATTAGTAATATAAGAAGGGAGAGGAACAATCCAACTCAAAAAGAAAAAAGAGAAAAATAGTAAAAAGAAGAAAAAAGAGGAATTCCATAACATGTCAATGATATATCAACGATTTGAAGAAAAGATAAAAATTTAAAAACTAAGAAAAGAATGTATAAATAAAAAACTTGAGTTTTTTTTAAAAAGAGAAGGGAAAGAAAAAAGAAAAGATCCAATAGTTGACTGTCTTGTTTCCAATGTACAAAATGAAAGGCCACCTCTCAAAAGAGAAAAGGCTAAAAATTGAAAAATAGGAAGATATCAATAAAAAAGTTGAAAAAAAATAGTAAAGTATCCTTTAAGAATAACAAAATATATTTTTAGGGGCTCCAATTATAAAAAATTAAATTACAAACAATAGGAGACCTTGGCAGGAAGCAATATCACTCTTTATTCCACTGCCACTTTGCAAAGTCCAGAGCTTAAGGGGAGAAATTCCAGCTCTTCTGTTTTTTGCCTCTCAAAGGATTAGTTTTATTCTATTGACAAATATCTCAATATAGCACATCATTGTAAATAGATTACTTTTAGTACAATGGTCTTATTCTTAATTTCTAATTAATTAAAATAATGTAAATATATATAAGAATAATTATATCAACACTTTTAGGTAATTTAATTTTGTTGTAATTAAAAGTAAATCAAGTCAAGTCAGATTTTGTTTGCATCTTGGCCCATACAATTATTTATTCTGATGTCAGGCCCTTAGACCCAAGAAAGTGGTGATTCTTCCAAGCAGAGTTCTTTATTGTTCTACACCTATAGACAGAATCTTGGCAAACTACAGCACTCCACTGTGCATCTACCATACAGTCCAAGAACTGTTAGGGGCTATCCTTATCCTCTATCACACAAAATATCTGAGCTGACTGCCTTTTATTTCTCTGGAATCCACCCCCTCTCTCCTGGGAATCCAGCCTAAGAGCTGCAGTGGCTTAGTGACTAGAATGCAGTACTGCAGGTTACTTCTGCTGCTCACCGGCTGCCAGCAGTTTGGAAGTTTGGGTCTCACCAGGCTTAGGATTAACTCAGCCTTCCAACCTTCCGAGGTCAGTAAAATGAGGACCCAGGGGCAATATATTGATTCTGTAAACTGCTTAGAGAGGGCTGTGACACACTGTGAAGTGGTATATAAGTCTTAAGTGCTATTGCGATTGCTACATCACACCTGCCTAAGTTTACTTGCGGAATTTAGCCCACCATATCTATCATAAACCAACTAGACCCTTATATATATACCTGAACTCCTTAACAATACACATTTATATGCCAGAGTTAAAATAGAACTTATGAACAAGGTATGGAAGTCAGTGCATTGTAAACAGGGTAACACATGCATAACTGAATGTCTTGACCTCTTTGCTTACAGCTATTGTAAACTCCTCACTTTCAAAACAGAAAATCCCCCAATGTCCAGAAGAGTTGCTGAGGGGTCATTGTACAGTAGAAATTGTTCCCTATTCCACTGAAACAAGCCTCAACAAGAGGGATATTTGAATTCTTGAATACTTTCTAGGCTGGTTTTTTTTTCCTCACTAACAGATCTTTCAACCACTTATCATACATGATGTACTATATCTGATCTGTGGACCAACAAAAATGCCTTCCTTAATCAATTATTCTTGGAAACATCTGTCTCAAATAACAAAAAAATTCACCTATCTTATTAATCACTTTTACAAAAATATTTTTATCAATTCAAGTTTTATGTGAAGCAGAGGCAAGAATATATTTATCTGGTCAACAATTGGTTTATATACCATGTTTTCCTGTCCTGGAAAAAAATTATTTTAGAGTGGCTGATTCTTTTTAATGTCATATGATTCTCTTGCACAACTGTCCCATTCACATATCTAAGGATAGTACCTGGTACATCCAAGCTGTAAGGCATCCAGAAAGTATCCAGGATATCAATCTCTCCGAGACATATTCTCTCCAATTGATTTATTAGAAACAGATCTGGTATGTCTAAGGCATTTTCCAAAGTGAAAGAATTTTCGCACGCTACAAAGAAACCACCTTTTTCTCCTCCCACTTCTACACTTCATAAATCACGAGAACCAATTAACTGCAACTGGAATTTCTTAGTACAACATACAGAATAACCTTGAACTTGTCAACTCCTCCACCTCCTTCCCATTATGTTGGCAGCTGAATTTCAAAGCTGACACAAGCTTCATACTAAGCAGCAAAGCAACTACTTGTAGATCTTTAAAGGTATTCTAGTTGTACTTGGTTTAGTGTACTTCAACCACAGTTTTTGTATATTTCTTTTATAGTCAAGAGGTACTAAAGGGTATACATTAACACTGTGTAAAAAACAAAAGATTTCTATAAAATGATATGTGAAATGTGAAATTGCAGGTAATTTTTGGAATTGCCAGCCAAAACTGCTCAGGAAACAAAATCTTTGCTGTCCAGTGTAGTGGATAGAGGGATAGATGGTTGATGGATAGAAGGGTAGACAGGTACATAGTTAGATAGGTAGATAAATTCAGTAGGTCATCAAATTTGAATAGAATAGAACAGAACAGAACAGAACAGAACAGAACAGAACAGAATAGAATAGAATAGAATAGAATAGAATTCTTTATTGCCCAAGTGTGATTGGACACACAAGGAATTAGTCTTGGTGCATATGCTCTCAGTGTACATAAAAGAAAAGATTCATCCATCAAGAGTCAAGAATCATACTGTTATGTATGCAGGTTTGAATGTCATTGGTTAAGTTTGAACTGTTCTTGTAAAATGTCAGAAATGATTGGTTTAAAAAGTGCGGGAAAACCCTGCACTCTGATTGGCTGGCAACTGCGGCTGCTGGCTATAAGTAGCAGCCGCAGCCCAGCCAAATCGGGTCTGTTATGAGCTGTAGTCACTAATAAACTCTTCACTGAAGCACTCCGCGTCTGACTCTTCATGCAAATCTAACACTGGTGACGAAGGTGGGATCCTTCCCGAAGAGAAGACAACGCGGAGAACAAGCTGAGAGAGATGGCTGCGCTGAACACGCCCCCCAGCCCCGTTCGATCTGATGGCAGAAGACTGGGACTCGTATGCAGATTGTTTCCAAATGTATTTGGAGGGAAACGATCTCGCCGACATTTCCGACAAGTGGAAGAGGGCGGTCTTTCTCACCCACTACGGTCTGGCCATTTTCAAGATGACGAAGGCATTGGCGGGAGCTGCAGATGTGAAGGTAATGGACTGGCCCAACTTAGAAAAGTTATTAAGAGCCCATTACGCACCACAAGTATCGTGCCTCATTAAGAGACACGAATTCTACCGTCGGGATCAAGGGGAAAGTGAAAACGTTAATGACTTTGTGGCAAGTTTAAGGGACATTGGGGGTGCATGTGAGTTTATCAACTTAGAAGAGGCCATGCGCGATCGATTTGTTCTAGGCCTAAAAGACAAGGTTTTGCAGAGCAAATTATTAATGAAACCTAAGATCACACTTAAGGAAGCCATAGAAGAAGCTTCTTCAGTGGAAGCTACCATGTCCTCAGCAGCAGCCATGAAGAAAATTAACAAGGCCGCAAGCCATCCTGATGTGGAAAAATCCACAACAACCCATTGCGAGCAATTAGATTCTGATTCAGACTGTAGCGAGGTGGAGGAAGGAATTTATAGACTCAGAATGGAGAAGAAAAGGAAAGACCTTGGAAGAAAGAGGCAAGACTTTTATTGCAGAGGTTGTGTGGGGGACTACCCCCGCACTGAATGCAAGTTTTTTGATACCATCTGCCTCCAGAGGTCACCTAGCAAGAGTCTGCAAATCACCCAGAACTCCACCAAGCAGAAAGAAGTTTCCTGACAAAGAATTCAAGCATAACAACTTCAGTGAGAAAATGGGGCGCAGCAAATGGGAAAAGTGAAACTCATCAAACAGTCACCATTGGTCACTCTGCACACTTAAGAAGCAGAAAAGTTCATGTGAAGGTACTTATTGAAGGAAGGCCTTGCCAAATGGAAGTGGACTCAGGCTCCTATTTATCTATGGTGTCATGGGACACTATTCACAGGCTACTTCCCAACATTCAGAAGAAGCATTTCCAGAAGCAAGCACTGACTCTTAAAGACTACCAAGGGAACAATATTCCAGTAGTTGGAACAAGAGAATTCAACATGAAGTTCAAAGGCCACACCAAACGTTTGCCCCTGACCATCGTGGACAAGGACCGCCCAAGCTTGCTGGGACTTGAGTGGTTCAATCCACTAGGCATCGAGGTGACTGGCATCAATCACGTGAGCAACACTGAATGGGAGGAGGCCTTGAAGTCTGAGTTTCCAGAGGTCTTCAGTGATGGATTGGGCAAGTATATGGGGACCCCTATCACTTTCAACCTAGATCCCAAGGTGCCCCCAATTCGTTTAAAGCCCAGAAGGGTCCCATTTGCCTTAAAGGAAAAAATTGATGCACAATTAGATAAACTAATAGCTCAAGGAGTTTTAGAGCCCACTGACCACTCCAGATGGGAGACACCCATAGTCACATCAGTCAAGACTGATGGGACAGTAAGAATTTGTGGAGACTATAAGGGGACATTGAACCATACGCTTCAGCAGAGCGCATATCCAGTTCCAGTGGTGCATCATTTATTACATTCACTTTGCAGGGGTACAGTATTTGCCAAATTGGATCTGGCCCAGGCATATCAACAACTAACAGTTGATGATGCCACTGCAGAGGCCCAAACCATTGTGACTCATAGAGGTGCCTTCAAATGTAAAAGGTTACAGTTTGGAGTAAGCGTGGCACCAGGCATCGTCCAAAGCCTTATGGAAAGGATGCTCCAAGGACTGCCAGGGGTAGTGCCTTACTTTGATGATGTGTTAATCTCTGCTGAAAATGACACTCAATTACAAGAGAGACTCAGAGAAGTCCTTACCAGATTCAAGAAATCACTACCTGATTTGGGTGCTGACATTGGGCTGGAGATGGGTTGGGTGGAGAGACCAGATTCTAACAATCAAACAGGGTCTTCTTTCACAGGAAGTCCAACCAGGGAAATGTCAACAGACACATTTCCTCTCTCACTGGGTGAGAACGTTAAAACATCTGAACCACGTAGGTCTCAACGTACACGTAAAAGCCCCACCTATTTAAAAGAATACATTAGATAGGTTGGGGTTTGAGTATGGACTGAATCTAGTGGGGAGGGGTGTTATGTATGCAGGTTTGAATGTCATTGGTTAAGTTTGAACTGTTCTTGTAAAATGTCAGAAATGATTGGTTTAAAAAGTGCGGGAAAACCCTGCACTCTGATTGGCTGGTAACTGCGGCTGCTAGCTATAAGTAGCAGCCGCAGCCCAGCCAAATCAGGTCTGTTATGAGCTGTAGTCACTAATAAACTCTTCACTGAAGCACTCCGCGTCTGACTCTTCATGCAAATCTAACACATACAACACTTAATAATAGTCATAGGATACAATAAGCAATCAAATCATACTAGGAAACAGTCAATAAAAATTGTTAGGATACAAGCAACAAGGTTACAGTCATACAGTCATAAGTGGGAGGAGAGTGTGAAAGGAAGGATGGGAGCATTAATGGTAATAATAATGCAGACTTAGTAAATAGTTTGACAGTGTTGAGGGAATTATTTGCAGAGCAATGGCATTCAGGAAAAAATTGTCCTTGTGTGTAGTTTCTGTGTGCAGTGCTCTATAGCGTCATTTTGAGGGTAGGAGTTGAAACAGTTTATGTCCAGTATATGAGAGGTCTTGAGAATGCATAGTATGCACTGTAGGCTCTTTTTGTTCCAAACACAAAGGATCTACGGTGTTAGTTAATGAACACTAACAACGAAAGGGAAAAGAAAAAAATTGCTAACTTATTTCATTATAAATATCAGACACTGGATATCTGTAGTTCTATAAAACAATGTTTGTTTATTACAAATGAGAGGATTTGTGCTGCCCAGAAATCCATAGAAACAACAAAAATATTGCTTACATTTAGTCTTTTTAAGACAATGATTCAAATTTCAAGGTCAAAGAACCACCCAATTTAAGATAATAGAATGTAACAGTAATTCTTATGGGAAAATACTTAAGAGTGTAATAGGATGCAAACAAACAAAAGAAAAAACCTTCAAGAATATGAGATGAAAGCTATTTCACATTGCCTTCAGAAACATGAGATAAAAGGTGCTTCACATTGTCATAATTCTCCTATAAAATTTCTTTGTACAAGTATTCTTTGTATTCATAGTAGATTCTCAAATGTGGACAAGTGTATGTCTGAAGCATTTCAGGTAGTATATATTTTTCTACTAAGACACAATTACACTACAGAAATATCTGTGTTAAATAGTGTGTTAAATGTTAATGCAATCTAACAATTAATACAATATTTTTAAAATCCTTCCTGAGAGTGTTGTTAATTAATGATTTGATAAAGCATCAACTGTTGCTAAGTGAACAGAGGTCTAGATAAGAAATCTAGGATATGTTGAATTCTCAGTTGTAAAAATGTAAATTCTCTAGAAACAAGAATTTTCTCCTACGTTCTCCACTTAATTTTAAGGTTGTCCTGCCAGAAAACAGAGACCTTTGCATTTCATATCCCAATACTGGATTTGTCAAAGAACATAAACTGATTAAATATAGGTTAATTTTTAAAAAGTCCATAAAGTTAATTTCTTAGGAAAAAAATCCCCAAGGAATCCTCACCCTAAGGAAGAAATATATACAAGCCATGTTGTTATTGTTTTAAAAAGCTCCTCAAATAAACATGAGAAATGGATTCTAGACATTCAGAACAGCATTCATAAACCACCCTCTTTAGCCATGTCTGAATATGTAAGCTGAATGTGTAAGACAAAGATACCAGCTGACCTCAATATTATATGTAGAGCAGCATCTAAATAATCAAGCACTTGGACAAAGAGGAGGATGAGAATGAAACATGAGGATGAACGTGAGGATGAAAGAGGAACTCTTCTCAATTAGGCCAAAGACCAATTTATTGCAACATTAGTAATGGGCAGCAAACTGTCTCTAGGAAATTGGATTGAAGGACACAAGGAAAAATAATATCTCTACTATTTGACATTTAAAGTATGACACCTGAGATTCAAGGGGAAACAGTCATCAAGAAGAGGAAAAAAAACAAGCCCCATATCAACAGAATGAAGGCTTAAATGAAACCTAGTGAATATCTTTCTCTGTCTCCTGAGAATGATTGAAATTCAAAAACTCCTGCCCTCCCCACCTCCAAAATGTGGATTTATGTCTACACCCCTAAATGACTGTTCTATACTTGGCAGTTTGAGATAGTGGAGCCAGCTCTGTTAATGATTTCTGAGGTGATAGTGATGGCTCAGAGGTGCTTGGCAGAACAGTTAGCATAAAACTAATGAGCATCCCAGTACAACCATGTACTAGTAGGGGAAGGAGGGTGAGGAGGACAATAAATTAGAGACCAAGCCTGTGGAAAGGCTATCTGTGCAAACATTTAATGGAGGCTGGAACAGAGAATTAATCATCTGTAATGATTAGGATTTGGAAGCTTATTTAATTCCATTTATAAATATTTTCCATCCTATGATAAATGGACACTTGGAGAACTGGTCTTACCCTGATAGGAATTTTAGAGGTGTTTCATGGCAGCAGGAGAAAGAACAGAGAATAAATGAGTTAGGAAAGTCCCCAAGAGCCTTGTTCTGTATGCTTCAGTCATCATTGCCTTTGCTAAGTCCTCAAAACAATGGACCTGGTAACCAGCTATTTAAAATTTGAAAGGGGTAGAGGTATTCAGAGGGGACAGAATGTTAGATGGTATTTCATTTACTTGAAACTATGTATGATTAAATTACTGAGAAGGCAGAATTAGTAAAGGTGAATCTTTGAGATATTGTAAAGAGTCATCTTTAGTAATGTTGCCTTCTTGAATTCTACTGATTGCTTTTTCCCATTCAGGGTAGGAAGAGTTGGGAGAGTCTTATCCAGCAGTGCCTACAGGGGCTCTCCCAGTCATCTTGCTAATTTTGACCCCCTCTTGTGGAGTATTCTGGCCCTGTTGTCTCAAATTGATATGCCCTATTCTTTCTCTTCAGTTTCAAGTCCCTTTTGCTAAGCAAATTCATTCATTAATAGGATTTATAAACTGTCTCACTCTAGAAACTGTAGGTATCTGGGATGGTCTACTGATGCAGCAACTTCATTCTTTGTAGGTAGAATACCACCACCTGTTTTAATTGATCCTGCTTACTAAATAGAATGAGACATCTTCCTGCAGTTTATTTTCAGTTTTGTGATTATGTTGGAAAAATCAGATAGCCAAGCTGTGCTAATGACACATGAAGATTTGGAACTAGAGGGGTTCTAATATTAGAATCATGATGTGGTCAATGTCATTTTAAAGAGAGGAGAAATACCAGAGGCCCTTAAAGAGGCATTTGTTCATTCAGTCCCCAGATCTGGTTCCAGCAAAATTGGACAACTACCATCCCAGCTCTAACTCTAACAAAAGATTATTGAAAAAGTAGTGGGGTTCCTATTGCAGAAGACTCTGGACATTATGAATGGTCTAGATTCTTGGCAATCTGGTTCAGACCTGAATGTGGGATGGAAAATGTATTTGTTTTCATGGATGTCCTGGGTCAGATGTTCTACAACCATCCATATGTCTATTTTTCAGTAGGTTTAATACCATCAACCACAGTATTTTTCTGGACTACCTGTAAGGGTTGGGAGTGGGGAGCATGGTGTTAAAATGGTTTCACTGCTATCTGAGCAGCCAGATCCAGATGGCTGGATGGGGTGTAGAAATCCCTTCATTCTTCCTCCTACCCTATTCAGTATCTATGTAAAACCTCAGTCGATTTCATGGAAGGTATCATTAATATGAAGATGACACTCAATTATACCTATGTGCCCCATTTGAAAAGCAGTGGAAGTCATAACTTGGTGTTTGGAAACTGTTGGGATCTGAGAAGGAAAAAACAGGCTCAGATTCAACTCAAATATGATGGAATGGGTGTTGATTCAGAGCTTGACTGATTCCAGAATGACATCATCTTTGGTTCTTGATAGTGTTATATTTTACTAGAGAAAGCAGATTTGCAATCTGGAATTCACACTCCTGCTCAAAGAGAAGGTGGAGGCTCTTCCCACTAGCTTTGGCTAATATAGCAGTTATGGCCTTACCCAAAACCGAATGCAATGAAGATGCTTACTCATGCTTTGAGCATCTCGATTACTGTAACTTGCTTTAAAGGGGACAGCTGTTAAAAGACTACCAGGAAACTGCAATTGATTTAGAATATAGCAGCAGTTAATAATCAGTCATGATACTGTCCTGTTACACATTTGTTATAGAGCTGTACTGGCTATTTCTAAGTTTCTGAGTATAATTCAAGGGCTAGTTGCTACCTAAAATGCTATGTGAATTGGCCCTTGGATATCAGGATCTCCTTTTTCATAATAGTGTATTTCCTTCCTATCGGAACAACTAAAGAGTATCTGCTATGGGTCCTTACCTGCCAGGAAGTATGATGGGAAGGGGAGAGCTATACAGTATAGCAGCTTCACTGCTTTGGGATAGTTTTCCCCTTTCAGCAAATATGGCATCTGTGCCCTTCTAGAAGCAGATAGAAACCTGGCTCTTTTAGAAAGCTTTTGAGTACTAATTGTAACCAGCAGCTTTATACTCAATTTTAGATTACTAGTTTTAATATTTTCTCTGCAGGTCCTGTGATACCATTTCATTGGAATGAGTGAAGGAAGGAAGAGTGAAGGATCATTGGGTGCATAGACCAAAACTACATAATTCCTTCATGCCTTGGGTAACCCTATTACCCAGCTAAAGCATGCAGGCACCTATACTGAGCAGCAGTAATATAGGAGGCAGTTATCACTTTAGTGATAACTACAGGGCATCATTTCATATTATGTAGATGGAACAGCATTCCTTTTATAATTAGAAAGAATATAGCAAGATATTCTTTGGTACAATGTAGTCAGCGACTAAATAATATCAGTTAGATTTGGTGGTCAATTATTTAATATGACAGTTTTTCATGTTTATACTCAATCCACTGATGCAAAAGAAGAGCAGATTGACAAGTGATATCGTTAGCTTTAATATAAAACTGACAAAACATGCAGACAAGACATACTGTTTGTGGAATGCCGAAGCAATTAATATTGAGGAATATATAGTTGGACTGTATAGTCAAGAAAATAGAAATTAAGAAAACGACTGGTCAGTTTCAGGCAATCTGATTATTTATTCATTACTGACATAGTCTTTAAACAACAAAAATAATACCTGAAACATCACCAGATGGAGCACACAGAAATCAAATTGTCCATATAATTGTACAAAGAGGTGAAAGAACTCAGTTACATAACAGCAAAGATCTACCATGGGCTGACTATGGAAGAGAGATATTTAACAGAACAGAACATAATAATAGAATTGGAAGGGACCTTGGAGGTTTTCTACTCCAAGTCCCTACCAGGGTTGGACTTCAAAAATTTTAGCGAAGGGTTCTCTGCCCTGTTGCTGGATGGCCATGGCCATGGTGGGCATGGCCTAGTTGGCCTCATACACTAAGGTGGGGGGGCATTTTTGCCCTCCCTGGTCTCCAGAGGCTCTTTGGAAGTCAGAAATGGGCCCATTTCCATTCTGGTCTTCCCGAATTTCTGGGAGGCCCAGTTTTTGCCCTCCCTGAGCCTCTGCACACACCCTGTACTTACCTGCATCCAAAATGGGCCATGTGGGACTCCTGGGAGGGGCAGGGCAGACTGGGCAGGGCCAGCCAGGAATGAGATTTGGAGGTTCTCCGAACTGCCCAGAATCTTAGTTAGGGGCTCTCCCAAACCCCTGCAAACCCCTAGTAGGCCACCCCTGGTCCCTACTCAAGCAGGAGACCTTATACTATTCCAGACAAGTAGCTGTCCAGTTTCTTCTTAAAAGCCTACAGTACTGAGCACCCACACTTACTGGAGGCAAACTGTTCCACTGGCTAATTATTCTTACTGTTAGGAAATTTCTCCTTAGTTCTAAGTTGCTTTTGTCCTTGATTAGTTTCCATCCATTGTTTCTTGTCTTGCCTTTTGGTGCTCATGTGCAAGTTCTAAGTCAAACTAAACAAAACCAACCAGTTTCTTTGGAATGATCCTGAATGTATGTCCATCATTTTTCTTGGAAGATATCAGGAGTCATGTTGAACTTTAAAAATCATTAAAGAAAACCAGGGTAATTGTGGAATGAAATCAAACCATTTGTTAAAGAAGAACGTGAAAAGAGAATATTAAAGACCAAAAACCAAGAAACAGAACAGATCAAATGTACTCCACATTTCCCTTTTATGTTAGCTTAAGTACTCCAGGTTTTTTAAAATTACTATTTTTCTAAGTAGCAAGTTTTTCCCTAGGCTTTTCCTCCCCCACAAATAGATAGATAGATAGATAGATAGATAGATAGATAGATAGATAGATAGATATAAATGTCTAGGCTGTTTCACTATCTCCCAGTCACATAGAATACTTTATTGGCCAAGTGTGATTGGACACACAAGGAATTTGTCTTGGTGTAAATATTCTCAGAATACATAAAAGAAAAGATACATTTGTTAAGAATCAAGAATCATAATGTACAACACTTAATGATAGTCATAGGGTACAATCAGCAATCAAATCATACTAGGAAACAGTCAATATAAATCGTAAGGATACAAGTGACAAAGTTACAGTCCTACAATCACAAGTGGGAGGGTATGGGTGATAAGGAATGATGAGAAGATTAACAGTAATAGTGGTGAAGACTTTGTAATACTTGAACAGTATTGAGGGAATTATTTGTTTAGCAGAGTGATGGCTTTTGGGAAAAAACTGTTCTTGTGTCTAGTTGTTCTGGTGTGCAGTGCTCTATAGCATTGTTTTGAGGGAAGGAGTTGAAGTAGTTTATGTCCAGGGTGTGAGGGGTCTGTAAATATGGATGACATATTTACATGAACTATGATAGGATGACATGCTACTCTGGAAAGGATGACATGTTAATCTGAAAAGTAAAATGCATACACAATTGTTAAGTTGAATTATATGTTAGATAATTACAGTTACAAGCCTGAGATAGGAAACAATTGTATTTATTCAGATGAAATTTAATAAAATAATAAAAAAAAGTTTTTATAGAATCTTTGCCAATATTTTTTCATTTTCCTATGGACACACTGAAGTTTGTGAATATGGTTTCAAAATCTTGAATATTTTTAGTTTTATAGTTTGGGGGGAATAAATGCCCATGGATGTGCAGTGGAATGTGATAGTACTTGTATGACCATAGCTAATAGATCAATAGGAACAAGTGATTAGATGAGACTTCCAGGTAACCAGGAAATTAATTACTTATCACTTTGGAACTTACTGTCTCATTTCTGCAGATTTTCACGCTGACTACATGATTGCTGATAATCTGACCTTGCAGAACTTATTCAGTCTTGTCACAGCTGAATGCAGGCATTTATAACATTAAGTTAGGGAAATAGAGTTTTAAAAGGAGAAAAAATGTTGAAGGGCCGTGCTGCTTAACTGGTGATGAGAAAATAAGCTCAGCTATGGTTTTAGAAAATAAATGGTAACTACCTTGAATTTTACTTTTACTTCCACTGCTTCTTACATGATGATAAATCACCATTTTCACTGAGAACTTGCAGCTTAGTTAGGCATTCATATTGGATGTAGCACATTTCCAAAAATTGTAATCAACAAGTTAAAGTGGGTTGCCTGTGTGGATTCCCTACAGTACTTTGGGCCATTTCTGCTGGGCTGACAGAAATCATTTAATGCACAAATGCAATAGGCAGAACTGAATGGCTTCTAATGGTTGACGTGCTGCATTGGTTTGATTTTGTTTTTAGACACATGCAGGGAGGGAGGGAGGGAGGGAGAGAGAGAGAGAGAGAGAGAGATGTACAACCCACTTTAACTTTATGATTCTTTTTGTCCAGGCATTATGAAAATAGTTAATGCATATCAATAAATGTTTATGGTTATCTGAGGTGTTTTAATTACTGGCTTTACAGAAGGGAGCAGGATATTTTTAAAATTCTGAAATCGGGACTCTACTAGTGCAGACCCAAATTTTCTCTTAGCTGTTAAAATTCTTTTGAGTAAATAGCATTTATGCAAGTTAATATCTAGATAAAATATATATAGCATCACTTATTTGGTGATTTTCAAGCCTCAATCCAACTATGGTACATATACTTATGTTACTTCCTTTGAGTAAGAATTTTCATAGTTATGAAGAATATATTTTTGTTTTCTATTCTGGAATATTCCTATTAAGTTACCCTTGAATCAAATCTCAAAGAAAGTCGGTTTTCTCCTTTCCTTCACCATGGTCTTCTCTGAGCTCTAAATATTACTTAGTTCAAGTCTGCCACAATGTCAATATTGAAGTGACCCAGATGGAGTTACAAGCAGAAGCCTTCCTTCTAGTCATGCTTCATCAGTAATTTCTGCTTATGAGGTTGAGAGAGAGAAGCTCCTGGGAATAGATTGGAGCAGAAAGAGAAAGTGTTCTGTTTTAGCAAGTTGTTTAAAATCCTCCTAATGTTCAAAAGATGCAACTATAATTTCTTTTTCATGACTTACCTGTGCCACATTTTTCCCCCTAGGCATTAACACAGATCAGTAAAAAGTAGTTTTAAGAGATATGCAAACTGCTAGGGACATTCTCTTACTGCATTAAAATTTTCTTCTGCTTGTTTGTAAGGAAAAGGAGGAGCTGAAACAGGGGAAAAGTTGCAATTGCAGATGATACACATTCCTTCAACTATGAAGGCCTTCATGGCCCCATTGGCTAATAGCCTTCTTTCTAGCCAAAATGACTTTGCCAGATTTCCTCAGTGACATCGTTACACATCCAATTTGCTCTGGCTTTGCTTCACTGTTCATGGAAGGAAAGCTAACTTGAAACCAAGAAAATAAAAATTGGTGCTAGAAGAACAAGTAATCCTTGAGTTACGAATGGAGAATGTCAATTATATTTGTAACCCAAGGATTCGTTGCAGTGAATCACATCAAACGAATGTGATCACACCCTGCTTTCACCACACATTCGCTAATTGGATGCACAGTTTGTTAAGTGCACATGAGGTATCTCAGGGTGGGGAAGGCCATAGGGGGTCTAGTGATGGAACAGGCCACCTGCTTCAGACCACCCAAGGCCTCCCCCGATCCACTGAGATACCTCATGCTTCCTCCCTATAATTGCTCCCCCCAGATGTGGTATTCAGCAGGTTCTGACCAGTTCTGGAGAACTGTTAGCAGAAATTTTGAGTAGTTCAGAGAACCAGCAAATACCACCTTTGACTAGAGATTTTACAGTATCCTTCCCCTGCCATGCCCACCAAGCCACGCCCACAGAACTGGTAGTAAAAATTTTGAATCCCACCACTGGCTCCACCCCATCCTGCCGTGCTGGGTCACTTATTTTGTGAAAATCTAGTGAGTTGTCTCCTCTCCAGCCTCTCTGCTGCAATTTCTTTGCCTGCTTGCAGTCTCCGTGCAAAAAGCATTTGCAAGCTGACAAGACATACAAACTGACAAATAAGCAATTTAGAGAATTTGTTAATAGGGACTTCCAGAGCCAAACTATAGCAAAGAAGGTAAACTAGCTTTCAGACAGCTAATTTGACTTATTTATAAGAGAATAGAAGAAGTTGAGAAAGTGAGAAGTTGAAAGAACAAAAGTAAATCTATGAATCAGGGTAGGGTTATGATGTAAAAAAATGTGATTTTCCATGAGACAAAAGAATGGAAAATATGGTGAATGGCATTGATATAAACTAGATTTAGCATTATTTTCTAGTATTGTCTCTTATTTGATGCCTTGAAATATATTTGTTTTCTATTTCTTCTTTGTTTTTTGGCTTTCCATAATTCTTCTTGTCCCTAAACACTATGGCCATCTGATTAAATGCTATATATGGTATGTATAGGTTAAAAGCCTATGATTTAGTAGATAATTCAGATAGATTATTATGTTGTTTTACAAGAGCGCAATTTTCCATGAAACATCTGAATAGAGGTAGTCCTCAACTTACGATCACAATTAAGCCAAAATTTCAATGGCTAAGCAAGGCAATATTGCTCCATTTTACTTTTTTTGCCACAATTGTTAAGCGAATCACTGTAGATGTTAAGTGATTCTTTAGGTCATGAAGTGAATCTAGCTTCCCATATTGACTTTGCATCTTGGCTGGGAAAGTTACAAATGGTGATTTTGATCATATGACTGTGGGGATGCTGTAACACTTGTAAGTGTGAAAACTGGTCATAAGTCACTTTTTTCAGTGCCATTGTAACTTTGAACAATCATTAAATGAATGGTCGTAAGTTAAGAACTACCTGTATTTTTTTAAAAAATTTCCTTGCTACTAGCTGCATTGCTTCTCTAAGTAATAATATCTTGTCACATATACTATAAAGCCACAAACATATATCTAAGTTGTTCTTGCTGATTAGTTCAATTTTACATTCATATACAGAGCTATTACTGTTCCTACTGTGCTTTGCAGTCCTTTTGATTGCCTGTTTGGTAAGGCAATAGATTTCCCTTTATAGGTGTTGCTTATTTTGACACTGGCTACCATAAATTGTTAGGAAGGTGCCTATTTTCTTTTACAGGCTCTTTTGTACCCCTGTCAGTGTTGTTTTTAGGAGAAAATGATGTAATCCATATTAATAGCTTAATCTATATAAATAGGTACCGTGTTGAGGTGCCTGCTAACACTTGTTTCACAGACCTTAATACCACTTCTTTCCCCCATAGTCCTCTTCAGCTCCTTCACATTCATATAATATCCCCCCCCCCTTTTAAGAGCTTGACTTCTGATTCACAATGAAATCACCACTCCCTGTCCCTTTAAACCCAAGCAGGTCTCTAGGCTCTCCCTTTTTTTCCTTGGGGCCAGAAAGTTTCTGGCTAGTGCCAAAAAGTTGTAGAAGCCATGTTTCATAGTATGGTTTGATTGCTTATTGTACCCTATGACTATCATTAAGTGTTGTACCTTATGATTCTTGATGAATGTATCTTTTCTTTTATGTATACTGAGAGTATTTGCACCAAGACAAATTCCTTGTGTGTCCAACCACACTTGGCCAATAAAGAATTCTATTCTATTCTGTTCTATTAGCCTGCCAGTAGTATGTCAGAGTTATCCCAAGGATATAAATCTGATATTTATATCTCTGATCTAGTAGTGGGATCCTACCTTAGTTGCTACCAGTTCGATGGGTGATTGAGCGCACGCATGCATCCCTAATGCGTGCAGACTTAACAAGCCAATCAGCTGAGAGGATGAAGAAACAAAAAACTAGGAGCGACCTTCTCATGCACTTTTGTTTTTTATCCTCTCAGCTGATTGTCAGAGGCTTTTTTAAAAATTACATTTATATGCTGCCCTTCTCCGAAGACTCAGGGCGGCTTACAATTTTTTTGGGGATACAACCTAATGCGCTCAGCAATAGCCTTCATTCCATTGTATATGCCTGCTTATTACTAAGCGGAATTTTTACAAAGTCAGCTTATTGCCCCCAACAATCTTGGGTCCTCAATTTACCTACCCCGAGAGGATAGAAGGCTGAGTCAACCTTGAGCCTGGTGGGATTCGAGCCTGCACTAATTGCAGGCAGCTGGAACTTAAGAGCTAGGCATTTAACAGCCTGCACCACCAAGGCTTTTTCCCCTTCTCTCAGCTAATTGGAGGCTTTTTTTTACTACCTGTTTTGTGGAATCGTAGTGATTTTTACTACTGGTTCGGCCGAACCGAGCCAAATCACCACTGCTTTGATCATTGGAAGATGCTTACATGGAGGCCTCCTCTAATTTTATCTCCCAAAAAACTCTGCAAAGTAGATTGGGCAGAGAGAATGTGATTCTCCTTAAGTTACTAAATGAGCTAAAGGGCTAGTAGAAATTTGAACCTGAATCTCTCCAGCCAGGTTCAATCACATAACCCCCTAATTCCCAGAGCTGTTATCTTCTTGAGAACTAATGTTTAAGTTGTCATATGTATTACAGCTAAGCCAAAACCTCACAAATTCCCTGTTTTGCTTGGAGAAGCTGGCTTAACCAAACAGGGCAGAGAATCATGTCTGGAGTCCATCTGCCAAGCTCTGACTACATTCCATGTTTTCTGGCTTGTCAAAGCAGACCACAGAAAAAATGTAGGCTTATCTCTTATTGTAATTGTATTGAACACAGTGGAGTTGAGTAGGTTTAATAAAACTTGATGTACATAATTGTGATTTAGGGTTGACATTTTTTCTTACTTTTTTTGTATATGCATATGGTTATTTAGTTTGGTAGGACTCTGGGCACAAAATTGTATGACATCAACCCTGTTGTAATCAGAAGTGTAGCTGGTCAATTTATGATTGTAACAGATGCCCCTGAACTTGTTAAGCATTCAAAATTGCTGTAATTATCAAACTGTGTCCTTTGCCAAAACATTTTAAAAAGGGTGGGAGGATGGGGCATAAATTAGAAAAAATTCCTAAGCATTCACCATTTTCCATCCATACACATGAGGGATATTGAGCCATTTTTCCTTATGTCTTTAATTCTCTGAACAAAGCAGTTCAAATAAATCTTTATATGGATCTTTCTATGATTTTTACATTCCAAAACCACTACATTTCTCAGAGTGTCCAATATAACTTTGGCTAAATTGATTTAGAATTTGTGATCTCAGGGTGATAAGAAAGAACAGTCCTATCTGAAATTTTAGGATTTCCTGACATTGCAAACTTTGAGAACCTGTTTTTATTAGCATTGCTGTGAGCCCTTATTATTATTTTTAAATATCTATGGAAATATTGCAGTTTTTTTAAAGACTAGCTGATATGTTCCAACTATTAACTTTTATCAGAATAATTCTAATTGTAGAAGGCTATCAACATTGGGATCAACATTGTTAGTTAATTTAGATAAATTGTCTGTCTTGAATACAGGATTTTGAGGAAATTACTTTTAGCTCTAATCAGTTCTGAAGTTTTGTTAATTCTGGGCTAAATTAGCTTCCTCGGGTAAGCTGTGTCTTGAGAACAAGGAACAATGTGGTAATTTTCTCTTCCTGTTTCTAGAACAGAAGGGAAGTCAGGGATCTCATATTTGTAGCCCATGTGCTTTTGGGTTGTCGGTGCCATAATATTTATTTATTTATTTATTAATTCGACTTATATGCCGCCCCCTCTCCCAAGGGACTCGGGGCGGCTCACAACTAAAATAGAATACAACAATAAGTTACTTTAAAATATATTAAATTAAAGCCGAATTAATATTAATATTATTATTAAAACCCCAAAATTACGTAAACGACCCCAAGGGTCAACACTGCCCAGATGGTAAAACAGCCAGGTTTTAGCTCGTGGCAGAAGGTGTGGAGATCAGGAGCCAGCCGGAGCTCCAGCGGAAGAAGATTCCATAGAGTGGGGCCGCCACAGAATAGGCCTCCCCGGTCCCCGCCAAACGACATTGAGTCATGGAGGGCACCCGAGGAGACCCGCCTGTGCGACCGCACGGGCAGCTGGTATTTGAAGCTGGGAGAAGTTCTCGTAAATATCCTGGACCCATGCCATGTAGGACTTTGAATGTTAAAACCAAAACCTTGAACCTCACCCGAGGGCAACCGGAAGCCAATGCAAGCCACGCAGGAGGGGTGTAACATGGGAGTATCGGGAGGCTCCCATCACAACCCGCGCAGCCACATTCTGCACCAGCTGAAGCCCCCGAGTGGTGCACAAGGGCAGTCCTAGATAGAGAGCGTTACAGTAGTCCAACCGGGAGACAACGAGCCTGAGTGATCGCGGCGCAGGGCATCCCGTCCAGGTATGGGCGCAACTGGCGAACCAGCCGGACCTGGGCAAAGGCCCCTGGCCACGGCTCCCACCTGCTCCTCCAACTTGAGCCGTGAATCCAGGAGAACCCCCAGGTTCCGTGCCCTGTCCACGGGGTAACACCTCCTCCCCATGAGCAAAGATGGAACCTCCAAACTGGACCGGGATGTCGGTATGCACAGCCACTCTGTCTTGGCTGGATTGAGACGAAGCATGTTCCTGTCCATCCAGATTCGCACCGCTTCCAAACAACGGGACATCACGGAGAGAGCATCACTGATGTGGCCCGGGTGGAGATGTATAACTGCGTATCATCAGCGCTGATGATAACTCACCCCGAAGCCACGGATGATCTCACCCAGCGGCTTCATATAAATGTTGAACAAGAGAGGCGAGAGGACCGACCCTGAGGTACCCCACAAGTGAGAGACCTCGGGTCGACTCCTCCCCCTGCCAACACTGTTTGCGACGCCCCGAGAGGTAGGAGGAGAACCACCGTAAAACAGTGCCTCCCACTCCCAACCCCCCGAGACGCCGCAACAGGATACCATGGTCGATGGTATCAAAAGCCGCTGAGAGATCTAACAGGACCAGGACAGAGGAAAAACCCCTGTCCCGAGCCCTAGAGAGATCATCCATCAGCGCGACCAATGCTGTCTCCGTGCTGTACCCGGGTCGGAAGCCCGATTGGTACGGATCCAGGTAGTCCGCTTCATCCAGGAAAAGTGGCAATTGCTGGGCCACCACACTCTCAACAACCTTCGCTAAAAAATGAAGGTTGGAGACCGGACGAAGTTGTTCAACTCGGCTGGGTCAAGGGCAGGCCTCTTCAGGAGCGGCCTCACCACCACCTCTTTCAAGGCAGCAGGGAACAGCCCTCCCTTAACGGCGTTGATAACTGCCTGGAGCCAGCAGCATGTGACCTCCCTGGAAGCATAAACCAACCAGGAAGGGCACGGGTCCAATAAACATGTGGTGGAACTCAGCGCATAATCCTGTCCACTTCATCCTCAGAAACAGGATCGAACTCAGTCCAGATTACATTAGCCAGACCACTCACCTCCCCCTCATCAGACCACTGCAAGTCCGAGTGCAGCCCTTCCCGGATCCGAGCGATTTTGTCCTGCAGATAAAGACCAAATTCCTCAGCTCTACCCCGCAGAGGGTCCCCCCCCCAGTTGTAAGAGGGAGCGGGCAACCCCAAACAGGGAGGCTGGGCGGTTATCTGTGGATGCTATGAGGGCGGAGAAGTAAGATCTCCTCGCCCCCACAGCTACCAGGTAAGTCCTAATATGAGCTCTCAACTGGGCTCGGTCGGATCCGGAGCGGGTCGCCCTCCACCTACTCTCTAGTCCCCTTCTACGACGCTTCATCTCCCAGAGCTCCCCGGTATACCAGGGAGCCGTCGGGATCTGCGCCGAGTGAGGGGACATGGGGACAACCCTGTCAAGAGCCCCCGCAGCCGACTGTTGCCAGGCGGCCGCAAGGACCTCGGCAGGGCTGTGGGTGAGGGATGCAGGAAAAAACCCCAGTTCTGCCTGGAACCTCTCAGGGTCCATCAGGCCTGGGGCGGAACCATCTAAGTGGCTCCTCATCCCAGCGGTGTGGGGTGGCTTGATGGAAGACCAGCCTTAGGAGATAGTGGTCTGACCATGGAACAGGGTGGGTTGCAATAACACCATCCCCCAGACCACTACGCCACCGCTCCGAGACAAAAACTAGGTCGAGCATATTGCCCCCCTCGTGAGTCGGGCCTTCTATTAACTGGGTCAGACCCATGGACTCCATGGAAGCCATGAATTCCCGGGCCAGCCCTGACCCCGCACCCAGGGAGGGCAGATTGAAGTCCCCCAGAACCATAAGCTCAGGGAACTCCACCACCACCCCCGAGACAGCATCGAGCAGCCCAGGCAGGGCAGCTGATACACAGCTGGGGGACAGGTATGTAAGCAGCATGCCCATCCGACCAATTGGCCCAAACCTCACGAGGAGGGACTCACACCCGCCTATCTCCAGGGCAGGGACCTCCCTTGGAAATAAGGTCTCCCGAATAACCACAGCCACCCCTCCACCCCTTCCCTGGGGTCAAGACCGGTGCATAACCCGAAAACCTGGGGGGCAGATATCAACCAGAGGGACTCCACCCTCTGGCCCCAACCAGGTCTCGGTGATACAAGCCAGGTCCGTGGCCTCCTCCTCAATAACCTCCAGGAGGAGAGGTGCCTTATTCCCCATGGACCTGGCATTAAAATACACCAGCCGGAGCCCAGGGGCCCTGGATCCCAACACCCCCAGAGATTGAGAAGAGGCCAAGGGGTCGGAGCATCACGGCTTGAATACAGGGACGCGCCTCCCCTAACATGATAGGCCCCTTTCCTCGTCGACTCCTTCCCATTCCAACCACCCTAGGGATCAAAGCCCCCACTATTCCGCCCGGAGCCCTGCCGCCCCCCCACACCCCGACCACGATCCTGACTGGGGCTACAGTAGCCTATAAAACCCTCCCCCCTCCCTAACCCATTTAAAAATCGAATAAGAAATTTGACTAATGACGGCCTGGAACCTACCACCCCAAACCCTACCCGCGCAATGCCAACTCTCTGGGTTACATAACCCGTCCTCGAGGTACACTGTAGAAAGCCTGGCAGGCCAAGCCCGGGAGAGAGGAACGTCCCGTAAGGCCCAGAGGTCCGTTGACGAATAGACCCACACGATGTTATATTGCACATATAAGGGAGGAGTCAAAAGATGGAAACAAGTCTGTTAACAAAGATGTTAAAAGATGTTGAAAGATGTTGGGATGTTGAGGCACCCAGTCCAATCCCGGCATCCGTGCTACCACCGAATGGTCCCAGAGAGTAGATCAGGATTGCTCTCTCACCGCAATCCGGCAGGCCAATAATAAAGGCCCTCCTCCGGGCTGGTTGCCGCGCTCTCACCGCGGAGTTGTTAGATAAGCATGTCCAGGTGGTAAGATGAATCACAGGGGTTGGTTCCAGAGAGGGGGACTAGCAAACCCGATCCACCACCCTCACACAGTGGTAGGCAGGGCGCTTCCACACCTCTCTCACCAAACCATCCATCGGGTGAAAAAAAAAGAGGGAAGGGGGGGAATAGCCCCAAAAAGGCAGGCAAAGGGAGGGGAAAAAGGGGAGGGGGGAGGGCAACAAGAAGCAGATCTTAAAAGTCCAGCCAGAGCAGAGCAGATGACAAGGAGGCCAGGGAGACAGACAATAGTAGAATTGTAACTTGATCAGCTTGGTTAGGTTGCTAAAAGAAAGCATCTCAGTGGGCCAAGCCAAGGGGTGTCTACAATAACTGGGACCTGTTCAACTGCCATATCATATATTTTCCTTGTTAGTGTGTTAGGGTGAAAACAATATCTGCATCCAGAAGAGAGCAGGGTCAGGACAAATGCTGGATACAGTCTGAATTGTGATGGCCAGTGGTGTATTAACCATTAAGCAGACTAAGCATGTGCTTAGGGCACCAGGCCCAAAGGGGGCACCACAAAGTTGAGAATATGGCTTTGTTTGTGTAGTATGTACAAAGAAGGGGGGCACCAGTGGTAGGATACAATTTTTTTTACTACCGGTTCTGTGGGCGTGGCTTGGTGGGCATGGCAGGGGAAGGATACTGTAAAACCTCCATTCAGAGGTGGTATTTGCCGGTTCTCTGAACTACTCAAAATTTCTGCTACTAGTTCTCCAGAACTGGTCAGAACCTGCTGAATACCACTTCTGGGGGCACCAAGATTTGTCAGTGCTTAGGGCACCAGTGAGCCTTAATCTGCCACTGGTGATAGTGCTTTGACAAAGGGCTAGAAACATGGAATTGCCGTAAGTGCTGGAAAGATCTTAGCATCTGGCAAGATTGCCAAACTCCTGCCTTACTTCCAACAATCAGTCTCATGCTGTATATGGGAGAAAGAGTCAAGAGAATAAATGAAAACAAACAAAACTTATGGAGTTCCTTGCATTGCTGGATGGCAATAGCAAGTCTAATGTGCCATTTGTCAGCATGTTTGGGATTTTTGCTTATTGCAACTGCTTTTCATATGAAAGTCTTCTCAATTTTGAGAAGCAGTTATCGCATACATCTATTTTCAATATGTAGTTCATCTGCTCATACAAATATGGGGCATTGTCAGTCAATGATTAAAGGAGCTAATAGAGGATTAAAACAATACTGCTTATCCAGAAATATATCAGCTGAGGTTAAGTTTTTAATGCACGCTATGCATATGACCCAGTTTTGTGTATTAGCAACACAGGAATTACATTTGAAATAACTTTTATGAAAGTTTCCTCAGGCTTTTGCCATTCTATTTTAATCTTCTGTTTTGGAATTGCTACTGCTTAGAAATATTATGTATGTATGTATGTATGTATGTATGTATGTATGTATGTATGTATGTTCATTCATTTATTCATTCATTCATTCATTCATCACCTCTCTGAGAAAACAGCAAACAATTATAAAATCAACTAAAACCAAATACAAACATAAGACAACAAATAAATATATTTAGCAACTATAATAATCATAATTGTAGATATTAATAACCAGGAATCAGAGCCTGGACACATAACCAGGTCCTCAAGGCCTTGTGATATCCAGGTCCTCAAGGCCATCCTAATATCTAGAAAGAGAATGTTTCAGAGGGCAGGGGTTATGGCACAGAAGGCATGCCTTCTACTGCTGACAGTTGACATTTCTTGCCTGAGATATATAGCATTCCCAAACTGCCAGGCCAAATTGGATAGGGAGAAAAATCTGGGAGAAGACCCAAGCCATGAAGGGTTTCAAAGGTGACAACCAGCACCTTGAACTGCACCTGGAAACACTGGTAACCAGTGCAGTTCACAAAGCAGTGGTGTTACATGTGTCAAATATTCAACACCATTTACTACCTGTGTAGCTGCATTTTTCACTGGTTAAAGCTCTCAAATGCTCTTCAAGTCCCGTGAAGAGTGTGTTGCAGTAATCCAAATGGGAGATCATGAGGGTATGAATGGTTTTGAGCACAGCCTTCCAATCCATGAGTGGGAGCAATTGGAATGGAACCTGAAGGTGCACAAAAGCCTTGATACGTATAGCTGCCACCTTCTCTTCTAACTGGAGCCATGATATCCAAGAGAGTCCCTATATTGTACAATGGGTTCATCTGGGACACCGTTACCGCATCTAGGCCCAAAGGTGCAGAAACCTCGACACCAGAATGACCAAATATCCAAAGGCAATCTCCTTCTTGTTTTGGTTTTGAGACTGGTCCCATCCAGACTCTTACAGCTTCTGGGCATTAGGATAGGACATCCATGACATTTCTTAGACATGGTGCTTTTTTCAAGAGGCAACTGGACTTTCTGGTTTTTTTTAAAGATGTTTCGCTTCTCATCCAAGAAGTTTCTTCAGCTCCTACTTTTCTACCATCCAGTCAGAGCTGAAGAAGCTCCTTGGATGAGAAGCAAAATGTCTTCAAAGAAAAACCAGAAAGTCCAGTTGCCTCTTGAAAAAAGCACCTTTGGGAAAACCCTTCTAACTGATGCAAAAAAAGAGTATGGGATGAAATTATGCTTAATAAACTATGAACATTACAGAAAATAATACAAGTAGAACATGTTCCTCATTCACAGTTTGCCAGGTTTGTAGAAGATAATAGCAAAGAGTCTGCAAACTAAGAGACACAGGAAGCAGCCTTTGGCAAAAGTTTGGAATTGGATGAAAGAGAATTGCTTCATGCCTCTCTCCTGCAAGGTTGACTTCAGGTTGAAAATCTATCTTTGCATAAAGGGTAGAATGGTAACCAAATTAAAACAGAACAGACTAAACGAGAGAGAAAGTAGTGGTAGCACTTCCTATTATAAAGAATGGAGCAAAAGACCCCTGAAGAATGTGGAGGAAATGCAATAAACAAAGCATTAGAGGCTTACACTTCTAGGAACAAGATTGCATTAGATAAATTAGTTTTATTGTATATTTGCTAAGCATTTTTTATACATTTGGCAAACTATTTCAGATTATTTGTCTTGAGACTTCAATTTAGCTCTGAGTTTGAAAACATTTAAATAAGGCTGGACATATTTATAGCCTTTCACACAAGTATTTATCCTTTATATGTTAATTTAATCAATTATACATTAAAATGTCAGTTACACTATTAACAACTGAAGAGATATAATTGATGGGCTTGCCTCCATTTAAGCTCAATAATTTGTTGAAAATAACATATTAAATATATTAAATTTGTACTCATCCTATATTGTGATGTCAACTTCCATTTCAGGTCCTGAAATTAGTGAAAAAATAATTTTTAAAGCTTTTGTCAATACTATGCATTACAAATAAGATTAGAAGAAAATGAAATCAGGCATGTCTACTTTTGTTGGAGGTAAAGAATGAAAGCATGAAAGATACAAAAGTATGAAAATCTGAAAGGCAATTGGATGGAGTATTTGTCAATCAATTATGCATTCCTTCCTCCCCTTCCCTCTTCCTCCTTTTCTCCAAGAACTCAAGATCCTAAACATGATATAACATCTTTAAGTGTGGGGGGTGGGTGGAGGCCGAGATTATATATGCAATGATATAATCAAAGCCACAACTTTTTTTTAATGTGCATTAACCAATTAGCCATCTTTGAATGTCTGTACATGCATTTACTTCCTTCTTCTTTCTGCAAGAAAAAGGAAGGCAAATATTTGTGCATGTAGTATGTATGGGAATGATCGATGAATGGAAGGTCTCTAGGATGAGATTTAACTAGGGTTGGGGAGGCTGAACAATACACAGGACTCCCCCCCCCCACTTTATTTATAAATTGTGTTTCTTTACTCTTGGTTTGCGGATGGGTAGACTGAAAGAGAATGAATTAGAAAGTGAAAATGTTGATTTAGCAGCAATTAGGATGACAGTAAGACTGATTTTTCTACCATTTTGAAGGTTGCAAATTCTGCACCCACAAGGATATATTTCAAGAAAATTCTGACATGAAAGAGCTATTCTACTTTATTTTGATAAAATAAATGATGGTTGACAAATACCAATCACCCAGTGCGCTTCCACAGACGGGGCCTCCTGGGGGTACTGTCAGCTAAACACTGTAGGCTGGCGACCCCTAGGGGGAAGGCCTTCTCTGTGCGAGTGCCCATTCTGTGGAACCAGTTACCCCTGGAATTGTGCCTGGCCCCTGATCTCCGCTCCTTCCACTGTGACCTTAAAACATGGTTATTTTTACAATCTGGCCTGGACTGACAGGGGATCGGGGTTTTAATCTGGAATGTTTATTTGGCTGCAATTTAATATTTTTTTAATTGTTTTAATTTTTGTATTGCTTGTTTTTATGTATGCCGCCCTGAGTCCTTCAGGAGAGAGGGCAGCTTATAAGTCAAACAAACAAACAAACAAACAAACAATTTGTTGGACTGTATTTTTTTCACCCAGTTCTATTAATCCATCACTACTGTTACTCTTCCTCCCAAAAGGAATTGAATTTTTCCTGGACAGCTTAATTCTGTCTACCAGGGTCCTCAACATAGGTGACTATGATTATATATGGAGCCAAGTACAATTAATTTTATGGCCAGTACAAATTAAGTGATTATAGTCACTTGAAGACTTTAGAGGTTTTAGAGAGAATTAGTGTAAATGTGGAATAATAATAAAACTTCCCTTTTCTGCTTGGGGCTTTGTGGCTAGTAGCTAACACTTTTATTTAAATAAACATAAACATATGAACACCTTTGGCACAAATTGCACCAAATCTGATATTTAAAAATTAGGCTATTTTTTATTTAACATTTAAAATGTTATATGTTCAGGATTGTGTTATTTGAAATAATTAATAATCATGATTAATCATCAAACAATGAAAATTTTTTCCAGACTGAAGCTTTTTCAATTTACAAGCAAGGGTTTATATGAGGCTTCTGAATTATGGAGAGTTCCGGAATCATCCCATAAAATCCTCTGTATAGTGCTGATTTGCAAGAAGAATCTGGAGTAATGCTCCAAAATAGCTGGATAAGTTACCTATACCTGGCAGACATGGTTGCAATCACCTTGATGTTGAAAAAACAGCCATTTTGGAATTTATTTTTCAAACAGATACTATATTGTATCTTTCAATTCTCAAACACTTTATTTATTTTATATATTTTACTTTTACTAAGCTAAAAGAGGCTCTTTTGAATCACTGCCTGCTACTTCTTTTTGAAGATCTATACCATTTATTGGGCATCATTATTGTTGAATGATGAAGAAGATTGCCAGAGGTGCGCTGAAAGAAAGAAGTGTGGAGATAACTTTTTTATTTCTTATTTTGACAGTGGAAGGTAACAATTTAAAAAGTTGTGGTATTATTTCATTATTTCTTCTTCAGCAGAAGCTACCAAGTCCTCAGCAGCAGCCATGAAGAAAATTAACAAGGCCACAAGCCATCCTGATGTGGAAAAGTCCACAACAACTCATTGTGAGCAAATAGATTCTGAGTCAGACTGTAGTGAGGTGGAGGAAGGAATTTATAGACTCAGAATGGAGCGGAAAAAGAAAGACCTGGGAAGAAAGAGGCAAGATTTCTACTGCAGAGGTTGTGGGGGAAGCCACCCCGCACTGAATGCAAGTTCTAGATACCATCTGCCTCCGTTGTGAAAAAAGAGGACACCTAGCAAGAGTCTGCAAATCATCCAGAACTCCACCCAACAGAAGGAAGTTTCCTGACAAAGAATTCAAGCCCAACAACCTCAGTGAGAAAATGGGGCACAGCACAGAAGCAAAGGGGAAGAATGAAACTCATCAGACAGTAACTATTGGTCATTCTTCTTCTATCAATAACAGAAAAGTGCATGTCAAGGTACTAATTGAAGGAAGGCCTTGCCAAATGGAAGTGGACTCAGGCTCATATTTATCTATGGTGTCATGGGACACTATTCACAGACTACTCCCAAACATTCAGAAGAAGCATTTCAAGAAGCAAGCACTGACTCTTAAAGACTACCAAGGGAACAAGATTCCAGTAGTTGGAACAAGAGAATTCAACGTGAAGTTCAAAGGCCACACCAAACGTTTGCCCCTGACCATCGTGGACAAGGATCGCCCAAGCTTGCTGGGACTTGAGTGGTTCAATCCACTAGGCATTGAGGTGACTGGCATCAATCATGTGAGCAACACTGAATGGGAGGAGGCCTTGAAGTCTGAGTTTCCAGAGGTCTTCAGCGAAGGATTGGGCAAGTATATTGGGACCTCTATCACTTTCAATCTAGATCCCAAGGTGCCACCAATTCGCTTAAAGCCCAGAAGGAAAAAAATGCCTTAAAGGAAAAAAATGATGCACAATTAGATAAACTAATAGCTCAAGGAGTTTTAGAGCCCACTGACCACTCCAGATGGGAGACACCCATAGTCACACCAGTCAAGACTGATGGGTCAGTAAGAATCTGTGGAGACTACAAGGGGACATTGAACCATGCGCTTCAACAGAGCGCATATCCAGTTCCAGTAGTGCATCATTTACTACATTCACTTGGCAAGGGTACAGTATTTGCCAAATTGGATCTGGCCCAGGCATATCAACAATTAACAGTTGATGATGCCACTGCAGAGGCCCAAACCATTGTGGCTCATAGAGGTGCTTTCAAATGTAAAAGGTTACAGTTTGGAGTAAGCGTGGCACCAGGCATCTTCCAAAGCCTTATGGAAAGGATGCTCCAAGGACTGCCAGGGGTAGTACCTTACTTTGATGATGTGTTAATCTCTGCTGAAAATGACACTCAGTTACAAGAGAGACTCAGAGAAGTCCTTACCAGATTCAAAAAAGCGGGGTTAAAAGTCAAGGAAGAAAAATGCACTCTTAGAACTGACAAGGTTGAGTTCTTGGGCTATATGATTGACAAGCATGGTATCCACCCCACAGAAGCCAAGGTTCAGGCAATCAAAGAAGCCCCTAGACCAAAATGTAAAACAGATTTGCAAGCCTTCCTTGGACTCATTAATTTTTATCACATGTTCCTACCTCAGAAGGCAACCATTGCAAAATCACTGCATAGATTATTAGACAAAAAGTCTGCGTGGGTCTGGGGCAGAAAAGAACAATCTGCATTTAACAATATTAAAAGACTAATTACGTCTGATGCTGTACTGTTACAGTTCTCTGAGAATTTGCCTGTTGTACTGACTTGTGATGCATCCCCTTTTGGAGTGGGGGGGGTTGAGCCACAGGCTTCCCAGTGGGAGGGAAGCTCCTATTGCATTTTACTCTCGCACCTTGACCAAAGCAGAGAGGAATTACAGCCAACTGGACAAGGAAGCCTTGGCAATTGTTGCAGCTGTCAAGAAATTCCATGAGTATTTATATGGGAGAACATTTACCATTGTCACAGATCACAAACCTCTGTTAGGCATTGTGGCAGGAGACAAACCTACGCCCACTATCCTGTCACCAAGAATGCTGAGGTGGACTGAATTTCTTGCTGCTTATTCATACAAACTCATCCACGGGCCTGGCAAAGACATTGGGCATGAGTTGCTGCCCACTTCCTTCTCACACTGAGGACTTTGCTCCTGAGACGTACACCTTTTTCCTAGAAACTGTTGCCAAGCTTCCAGTACATGCTGCTGAAATTGCCAGAGAGACTGCCAAAAACACTTTATTGGCTCCTGTTATAGGCTGGATTAAGAAAGGTTGGCCTCTTTAAGATCTACCTCAACTTGCCCAACCTTTTAAATCCAGGCAAACTGAATTATCTGTATTAAGAGGATGTATTTTGTGGGGTAACAGAGTGGTTATTCTTGCAAAACTGCAAAAAGAGGTTTTGGAAATGTTACATGAGGGTCATCCAGGTATTGTCAGAATGAAGGGATTGGCCAGGAGTTATGTCTGGTGGCCAGGTATTGTCAAAATGGTTGAAAACTGGGTTGCATCTTGTCCCAACTGTCAGGTAGTCAGGCCTGCCCCACCTCTCGCCCCCACACAGGAATGGGAATGTCCTAGGGGCCCATGGTCCAGGATTCACATTGATTTTGCTGGCCCTACCAGAGGGCACACTTTCCTTATTATAGTTGATGCATATTCCAAATGGCTAGAGGTTATCCCTATGGCATCCACCACAGCTGAAGCTGTCATCAAACAGCTTAAAAAGCTTTTTGTAACTCATGGGTTACCTGATGTGCTTGTTTCTGACAATGGTCCTCAATTTACATCCTGAACCTTTTCAGAATTTCAGCTACCAAGGCTTCAGCAATTGGGTCCAGGGGATATCACTGAGAGAGTTGAAAAACTTCTCAGTGTCCAGCATATCACTCCTAACCCATCAACTAACTTATCCCCAGCAGAGTTGTTGATGGGTAGGAAACTCAGGTCTCCCCTTGACCGCCTTCATCCCTCTTACGCACCCAATGCACCACTAGATTCCACTAGCAAAATTCACACGTTCACTGTGGGTGATTCTGTTTATGCTAAGAACCTTATGGGTGAATCTTCATGGATTCCTGCTGAGATAACCCAAATCACAGGCCCTTGATCTTACAGGGTACAGAGGATGGTGTCCTCTGGAGCAGGCACATTGATCAGTTAAGATCCAGATGGCCTCAGGAGCATTGCTTTTGCTCCTCTCTGGTTCCCATACCTACTGCCTCTTCTAGGGAGGAAGGGGAGGATCATGAGTGTAATGAACAAGCAAGAATCAACCCCATGTGTAATGAGCTAACACGACAGGAACTGTCCCAAAACCTGTCACAATACCAACAACCATTTTCACAAATGGAAGATTGCACATCATTACCTGATTTAGGTGCTGACGTTGGGTTGGAGATGGATTGGGAGGAGAGACCAGGTTGTAGTAACCAAACAGGTTCTACCATTAATACAAGTCCTAGTAAGGAAATGTCAGCAGGCACATTTCCTCCCTCACAAGGTGAGAACCTTAAAACATCTGAACCACGTAGGTCTCAAGCATTAAGAGCCCCACCTATTTAAAAGAATACATTAGATAGGCTGGGGTTTGAGTATGGACTGAACCTAGTGGGGAGGGGTGTTATGTATGCAGGTTTAAAGTCATTGGTTTAGTTTGAACTGTTCTTGTAAAATGTAAGAAATGATTGGTTTAAAAAGTGCAGGAAAACCCTGCACTCTGATTGGCTGGCAACTGCGGCTGCTGGCTATAAGTAGCAGCCACAGCCCAGCCAAAGTGGGTTCGTTCTGGAGGTGTAGTCACTAATAAACAAAGAGCTTGAAGCACTCCGCGTCTGTCTCTTCATGCAAACTTAACAGATTTAATAATTATGTAGTTGTAGAACTGACTTGTAATAATTATTGGTAATGTAAAAAGTTGAGATCGTAAATCTGATTCTTTCCAATACAGATACGGATACCATTTGCCTGCAAGCAAGTACTGGTGGAACCATGAAATAGAGAAAGTAACAGAAGATAAAGTACTCTGGGTCTTTAAAAGTGAAACAGACAAAAACCTGCCACATAATATCTGAGATTTAATTACTTATAAAAAAGACAAAAAAGTTTTGATTGCAGAATAGAAGAGAAAGAACTGGAGAAAATCACAAAATACAAAGACCTGCAAATAGAATGGCTAAAGCAAAACAAAACAAAGATAGTACCAATAGTAATAGGTATCTTGAATCCAGCCCAAAAACATTGGAGCACCACTTCGACACCATTGACACTGACAAAATTACAATGAGTCAATTGCAAAATACTGCTTTTCTTGAAACAGCTTACATCCTGCAAGGATACCTTTAACACCATCAAATAATGATAATAATAACACTTAGACTTATATGCTGTTTCACAGTGCTTTATAGCCTTCTCTAAGCAGTTTACAGAGTCAACATATTGCCCCCATATGCAATTTATTGGCATATGGGGACAATCCCATATTGCCAGCATATTGCGTCCTCAATCTGGGTCCTCATTTTACCAAAATGAGGAAGGCTGAGTCAACCTTGAGCTGGTGAGAATCAAACTGCCAAACTGCTGGTAGCAGTCAGTCAGCAGAAGTACTGCATTCTAACCACTGTGCCACCAACAACACTCCTTATTTCAGGGAAAGGACTTGATAAGTGGATAAAAATGCCAAATCTAGTCTAAACATCTGTCTGACTGTGTGACCAACAATAACAATATGAGTTCTGATGAAATATAAAAAAAGGATGGCTTCAGGAATGTCAAAGAGAATAATAGAACTTAAGGACCTGTTACAAATTAAAGCAACATTAGAGGAAAATCAGCAAAATGCGTAATTTGAATGGAAATGGCAATTCTTTTTCTTACTATTTCAATTTATACTATGTGTTCTGCTGATATTATTTTTATAGTATATGGATAAAAAGGCAAGCATTTAATTGACTATAGCATCCAACTTATTGAAATTGTTTGATTTTAAATATATTATGTAAATATTAAGGAAAATTTAATTATGCTAAAATACATTCTCTCTCCCTCTCTCTCCTTTATATTCTATAAAATAGAATCACAGGGACACCATAAACAAAGCCATGCATATTCTAAAGCAACCAACCAACTCTAGTGTCCTCCATTTTAAATAAGGTTACAAATACAAAGATAGATTAGCTGTATTTCTCTTTTTGCATCAATCTGTCCTTGTGAAAAATATTATTATCTAAGATATTTCTAATGCTAAATGTGTCATTTCAGAGATAAGATACTTATTCTTAGGTTTCTATTCTGTTCATATCTGTTTTGGAGCGAGCTTGGATAATTTCTTGCTAAGAAAACTTAAATACAGTAAGACCATCAAATTCATTTTAAAAGGTGACCTTCTAAAGCATTGCTTGTCCTAGTGCCTAATCCAGCATGCTGATGACTGGGTACCATATTATGTCCAAGAGAATGTAACACATTTCCATGTAACAGAATTTCAGTTTCCCTTCTCCATTTCATCAGCAGAAAGCTATTCGTTGCATTTTTTCTGCCACAGAAAAAAAAATCTATGATTTAAGACCTAATCTTTGGCTCATTGAAATAATGCACATTATGCCATTGAGAGTACAAGCAGATCCATAAATAGGATTTATTTATTACACATAGTAAAGGGCAAGAACAGGGAAGTTCATACTACACATAATTTGTAACAAGAAAAGAAATAAGATTCCTGAGGCTTGAAAAAAGAAAATGCTTTTTCTCTAGAGTTTAATCCATCTATTTTCCAGAGCCTCGGGCTGTCTTCGTTTTATGTCTAACCTGGGATATCATCACTCAGTTATGCATTGCATAAAGAGTGCTAAAAAGATATAACCATTTGTCATCAAAAATACTTTAACAGCTGAGTCATAAATTTATAGGGGCTTTAAGGGTTTAATTAAACTCAGAGATTCTGAAAGCTATGTTATAGATCTCTTTGATCTGCACGTCAGACCAAAAGCAAAATAAAACACAAAAATAATGAAAATGAAAGCAGTCAGTGAAAGCCATGATCAGAATAGCAGCTACAAAGTGGACCCCACTGAATATCAAGAAGAATAGGAGTGAAACCCAAGCAGAAAGCAACATTTGTGATTGACTCCTTAAACAAAACTAGTTGTTCATTTATGTGTGAGATTTTTCTTTTGCATTTCCTCTAAAAGACCAGGTTGGTATTAATACTTTATCCTCTGATTTCACTAGTGATTTTTTTTTAATAACATTTATATGCCGCCCTTTTCCGAAGACTCAGGGCGGCTTACAATTTTTGGAGCACAACCCAATGCGCTCAGCAATAGCCTTAATTCCATTGTATATGCCTGCTTATTACTAAGCGGCATTTTTACAAGGTCAGCTAATTGCCCCCAACAATCTTGGGTCATCAATTTACCTACCCCGAGAGGATGGAAGGCTGAGTCAACCTTGAGCCTGGTGGGATTCGAGCCTACAGTAATTGTAGACAGCTGGATCTTAAGAGCAGGCATTTAACAGCCTGAGCCACCAACGCTCTTTTGTCTCTGGTGACGGACCAAAGAACTAGGAACAGCCTAGTGGTTGCACCCAAAAAGACTGGTTGCACATAAAAAGTTTATTATGTAGTTCATATATGTCAAACTTGCCATGTCATGTTGCCCTCACATGACATTTCACGTTTTTCCCATTCCAGTTGAATGAGAATTTAGCTAGCTGTATGCCACCTTGGAGAGTAATAATCCTGGATTCCAATAGAGATTTGCCTTGGGATCAATATTTTCATTTTTTAAAATTAATTATTGTCAGGGTAATGATGATTCAATAGCTGACCAGCTGCTGTAATACTGTAATGATGATGCAGTGGTAGTAATAAGTCAGTAGGGTTATTTGACTGTTACCACTTTAAGAGTCTGTATTATAAGTGAGGCCCTGTTGGGGCATCTCCTCTCTCTCCCTCCCTCCCTCCCTCCCTCCCTCCCTCCCTCTGTCCTTTCCTGCTCTAGCCACTGATGGATTGCTTGACCTTGCCTAGTAAGTATATGTATATTCTTTGTAGATAAAACCACTGTTTAAATACAAACTTCTGTTTACTGGTCTTGAGAGTATGCACACTCTGACAATTACCATAGAAAAGGATTTAAAGGACTGCTTTTGAAATGTATAGGTAACACCAACATCCAGAAGTCTGTCCAACATAAGGTGGCAGAATAATTCTGCAATATAATCTGAACAAGTTCAAAGACTGAGTTGAGCAAGATGGGTAAACATTATATGCAGGAAAAATGTAGGGAATGCATTCATTTATTTGGAAGCATAACACTGGAAAGGGAATCTGAAATGATCATTGTGGGAAAGTAAATCAGTGGTAGAAGAAGCATTGTATAAGGATGTGTATAGCCCTTACTTCCCTTTACTCTTGTCAACCTCATGTGGTAAACTAGATAAGAACCACAAGCAGATGAGTTAATTGTAATTTACTGTAAATCTACTTGGATAGAATCTTGCAAATTTGAAAGTATAATCATTTCCCTCATGTCCTCCTGAGAAACTAGGGAGGGTCTCTTCTGAGTCTCTTGCCTTCCCATTATCCAATTGTGGACAATTTACCTCTTATCTGATTGTTCTTATGGTAGCATCTCTGCATAATCTCCAAAAGTCTTTCCTACCTGTCATTACAATTCTGCACTGGAAAGACCATATATGTGTACTTTTGTCCATTACATTTACAGAAGGATATAAGCATATTAGAATGAGCCTAGAAGAGGATGGCAGAAGTATTCTAGAGATTTGATGCCATACCTTATGAGTTCAGTTTGAAGGAAATTTTGAACTGAATGTTCAGTCTGCAGAAAAGAAGATTGAGGAGAATCATGATCTCACTATTCAATGGAGAACACGGTTAACAACTCTTCTTCATTGAAAAATAGGATGATAAATAATGAGTTAAAAACTTGACAGTAACAGCTGTGTAATACTGGTACAGGCCCTTGGTGGCTCAGGCTGTTAATTGCCTGCACTTAAGTTCCAGCTGCCTACAACTGCTGTAGGCTCGAATCCCACCAGGCTCAAGGTTGACTCAGCCTTCCATCCTCTCGGGGTAGGTAAATTGATGACCCAAGATTGTTGGGGGCAATTAGCTGACCTTGTAAAAATGCCGCTTAGTAATAAGCAGGCATATACAATGGAATGAAGGCTATTGCTGAGCACACTGGGTTGTATCCCAAAAATTGTAAGCTGCCCTGAGTCTTCGGAGAAGGACGGCATATAAATGTAATTAAAAAAAATGTAGGATGTGGATTATCCATCTCTGGAGGCATTTAAAAAGAGGCTGAATAGTGATTTCCAAAGGATGGCTTTACTGGTTTCCCTATAGTTTGCAGAAGGTTGAACTATATAATCCTTGTGGTTTCTTCTACCTAAACAGTTATAATTCTATGATTCCCACACCAACATCTCTTGCAGTTTTGACCTGCATATCATATGGCTCTAGTTCATTAAATCCCTATAATTTACTGCCTTAACTCACAATGGGTATTCTTGTAAGCCTATTTCTGAATAAGTGATGAAAGAGTGAGGGTAAAAGGGAAAATATATCCTTGTTTCTCTTTCATTTTCAGATCTTCCATAAATGTTAAGAAGGGGGCACAATAGTAAAAACCATAATGCATTAATAATTTGCTTTCATAGATCTGTGCATGAAGAGATAATAACAAGGGCTTTTTATAAGCTAATGTGTATCTTACTGAGATAATATTTGTGAAGTACTTAAAATGCATTCTAGATACTGACTCTTATCCTGCCTCTTCTGCAAACAGCTAAATGAATGAATTTACATCTCATGGATACTCTGTTGTAGATCTTGTCCATTGTAGAGGGGAATCCTTAAGAAAAAAATTAAGGAGACTGAAGCATGGATAAAGTCTATATGTTGGATTTTCAACTTGTGAAAATGGCAAGCTATTAGGAAATGCTCATGGAAAATGTTTGGAAATCTGATTTTTGACTGACTAGTTATTCAACGTCAACTCAGTGTTGACTCTTAGCAACCAAATAGATAGACTTTCTCCATTATGTCCATAGCCTGAACCTTCAGGTCTTCCAATAGCACACCAATAAAATTGTACGTGTGTGTGTGTGCACGTGTGTGTGTGTGACATTTATAATCATTTATAACCTTTTTTGCATATGTGTGTATGTACACATGCAAAAAAGATTATAAATGATTATAAAAATCAATATAACTAAGAAACGGAGCCCTCAAGGCTTTATAAAAAATCAGATCTTCAAGCCCTGATAAAAGGACAACAGAGTTGGTGCCATTTTAATCTCTGATGGGAAGTATATTCTAGTGAGCAGGGGCTACAGCTGAGAAGACTTATAGAGAGGAACTGACTCTTGCTTAATTATATCAAAACCAAATGGTTTTATCCTTTGTTTTTCCTAGGACCGGGGATTTCCACTTTTGCACTTGGATGGGGTCATTCTCCCCAGCAGGAATTGTGGTACTGTGAGGGTCCTCTTGAAATCACAGCTCCTGATCAAATACCAGGTTTCTTGGATGATTCTGATCTTTACACACATCATGATATCTGGATTCCAAGGCCTTCATGGCTGCTCTGTTAAGTTCTAGTCTGTGATCTATTTCTTGACTGCTTGTACTTTACTATTGATGATTGTTCCTAAAAGGTAGAAGCTACCCACTACTTCAGAATCTTCTTTGTCACTCTTTAGGCATTCAGGGATTTTTACTTTAACCACATAGGACCAGTTTTCATGCAGCTATTTTACTTCTATTGCTTTATCCATGAAAACATAAAACTGTGAACTGGCAAACCATTTGCTGTTGAAATCAAGCAGAAAATGGTAATAAAATGGGTGCCAATTACAATGTCTTTAAGTTTCCAGTTGGGAATGGGGGTGTGCTGAATTTCTCAATTGAGTAAAGGAGCATGGTCATTAATCATGAAATTTACTTATAATATTTTGCTGTTATCACATTATCCAAGGGAGCTATAAGAAACGATTGCAATTTCTATAATATTGTGAAAAAAATTAAAAGAAGGACATGACATAGCAATCTGATTTACTGCTGATTGCACATAAGGGGATTTGGAACTAGTACTGCAGACCTGCAAACCTGTGCCTCAGTAGACCTATAAAAAGAAAGATGTGATTCAGATACTTTGAGACAGGCAATCGAAAATTAGTCTTACTGATAAATTAAAAAGAGAGATTTAGAAAAAGTAGGATGCTGTCTATAATTTAGCATCTTGGAACTCATGTAGAACCTTCAGTAGACAGAACTTCCTCATAAATTAGACAACTCTTGCACATATGTTCTGTGCATGGTACTCCCCTGTGCACCCCTCCCCCCATTTTTAGTAGTTCCAACAGTTCCAAGAGCTTTAGTATGTAGGGACCAAACACTAATGTCTTTAGCATCCAGTATAGATAAAGAAACAACATTAGCCTTCACAGTAATATTTTAAATTAAAAAGTCATTTTTGGATAATGAACTTTTATTCTAAATGTGCATTTCTGTTGAAATTTCTAAGAGTTTTGTAAAGAAGCTGTCAATGTTAAACTTCTGAAGATCTGGGCATAGAACACCAAGGGCTTGGTGGTGCAGGCTGTTAATAGCCTAGCACTTAGTTCCAGCTGCCTGTAATTATTGCAGGCTCGAACCCCACCAGGCTCAAGGTTGACTCAGCCTTCCATCCTCTCGGGGTAGGTAAACTGAGAACCCAAGATTGTTGGGGGCAAAAAGCTGACTTTGTAAAAATGCCGCTTAGTAATAAGCAGGCATATACAATGGAAGGAAGGCTATTGCTGAGCGCATTGGGTTGTATCCCAAAATTGTAAGCGCCTGAGTCTCCGGAGAAGGGCAGGATATAAATATGAATAAAAAAAGAAAGAAAATAGAAAACTAGTACTTACTTTCTAACATGAAAAATGAACATGAACATTTGCCTAGGATTCAGTGGGGCCATGTTTTCTTGCTTTTGACCAGTAATCCGGGATAGAGAAACACACACTTTTCAGGTAGATAAATAATTAATTAAAGTAAGAATAAATAATAGCAATATTGCAAAGTATAGCCATATCATTAGCTCATGAAAAATTCTATTGCTAGTTGGACAAATTATCTATCACCTATTTATGGAAGACTTGAAAGAACAGGTTATGGATAGATGGAGGAAATCTATCTATGTTGTGACTAGCAGTCAAAAACATCTTGATGGCACATGATCAATCAGCTTACTTTGGAGAATTCCCACAGACTCAAACTTCAGAAAATTTGCAATGAGCCTCGGTGGTATAGTGGTTAGAGTGCAGTACTGCAAGCTACTCCTACTGCAATTTGGCAGATCGAATCCCACCAGGCTCAAGGTTGACTCAGCCTTCCATCCTTCCGAGGTGGGTAAAATGAGGACCCAAATTGTTGGAGGCAATATGCTGACTCTGTAAACCGCTTTGAGAGGGCTGTAAAGCACTATAAAGTGGTATATAAGCCTAAGTGCTATTGCTATATATCAAAATATGCATCTCAGATCTGCTTTAAAGGATGAATAATAAATAAAAGGGTTTGGTGACAAGTGCAAATGAAAGTCAGAATAGTTTCTAATGCTGCTTTCTAAGGCAATAATATACAGACTAAGCACTGGGGGCCTTCTTTGGATCCTATTAAGTAGTCCTGAAGCAGCAGGGATAATCGTATTGATTTGGAAGGAATGTCTGGTTAATTTTTCACAAGGCGTAGATTCTTCCAAAATCAATAACTTTCTGCTGGTATCTTTATTCTTCAGAATAAACTGTGTCTGTCTCAGAAACTTGATTCTTAAGCTCAATTACATTCATAAAACATTCACAGACATACCAAGCACAAAAGAAATGCAAGCTTATCCAGGCACCGTAAGCATTTAACCCCAAGGTAGGACAAAGAGAATTATTTTCCCTTGATATATTGTTGTCCTTGGACAGATAGGATTTTTTTTATTATTCTTTTAGTGTTCTAATGTTCTTTTGTTTTTGTTGGCAACGTCCATCGGTCTGTTCAGAAGATTCTTTAAAACTTTTCTTTCATTTCACACTTCTCTCCAGTTCACTCTGTGCATTCAATACATGAAACAGAATCTGAACTATTTTTACTAATGAATCAAGAACTGAGTGAATGTGAGAATGTAGACAGAAGCTTTGATCCAAAAAGAGAAGATGCAGGCTCCAAAGAAATTCTGGATATTAAGTTTGCCCAGAGCTGTCCTTGGTCAGATTGTGTTCAGTGAACTTGATCAACATCTAGAGAAAAGAAGAAGTTGAATAATTCATTTGTTCAGATGATTAATTATACCTAATACTGATTTCAGTTCATTAAAGGTTTGTGGATAAATTTTTAGCATGGAGCATCATTGTCTATACCTAACTTCAGAGGTCTAACATGGGTATACTGCTAAACCCCAAGCACTTGGGTTTTAATTTTATTTGAAGTACACTTTATATTTCCCACAATAATATCACATTGGGGATATTTCTAGGAAATTAAATGGCAGTTCACCATTTAGTTCACTATTAATACTTATTGTGCTATTAGTTAAGACAGTCAATTTACAATGAGCTAAACCTCCTTAAGTTTCATTTTCAAATTAAGATTTCAGGTTATGTAGGTCACTTTATTTGGCTATCACCTCCCCTGTTGGATTTGTATATCTTGGGGAAAAAAATTAGGGTTAATAAGAAAATTAGCCAAGCAGACAGATGGGAAGCAAATGAGCAATAAGTAAATAAATGTGCAGAAATTAGAATTTACATTTAATAACATAATGCAAGATTTGTGCCAATATATTGATACCATTAGGATAAGAGGGTCCTCACTATCTAAGTTATTAGTTTAATCTCTATTAAAAAGAAAATTTGTATCAAAAGTTTATGAGATGATCTAGGGAGAAATACAAGGAATAGAACAGGAAGAGGACTGATTTTTCAACCATTTTTCTTTTCCTTCTAAAATGAGAAGCCACAGCAGGCTACAAGGACAGAGTGGGGATAATTGATCATCTTCTGCCCTTTCTGTCCACTGACAGAAACCTACTGTCAGCAGAGAAGACTTATCTGATACTGCCATTAACAATCATAGGATTCTTATAAATTTTCATCAGAAGTACAAACTTCAACTATGCTGAAAAGTTCTCCTGCACTTTTCTCAGTTAAGTTATCTCATTCAATTTGTTGAAGGAAAATTTGCTTTCGATATTTCTTTCAAAAGTGGAGAAATTTTAGTGAAGATCTCATGCATATGTAAAAACATTAGCACTGGATCAGATACCTGCTGGATCATTAGTTTGGCAGTCTGGTTTCACAGTGGCAATTGTGGAAGGCATACATAATGGCCTACTACCTTGGTAATGGTCAGATAAGAGATTCTTGAGTCTGGGCCAAAAAACTATTTGAGAAACACATGAAGATAAAAGAAGGGGAAGAGGAGCACATTCAGACTTGCAAGATTCTGTTACTTTAGCTGTTCCAGGAAAAGTAGTCCTGATCTATATGACATTGGTTTCCTAGTTTGGGCTATCTTGTAAAGTTGACAAAACTCTACAATTGCACAAAGGAATTCACTAGTCTCCCAGAAGAAGATTTCAGAGGCAGTCATAATGCCATCAATGTCAATAACTGTTGATCCCTATGATTTCCATTTATTGGTCCAATAAATTTTTAAAGCCAACTAAGCTAGTGTGTAGTACCATATCTCGTAATAGAAAATTTCAAAGTTTGATTACAAGTTGTGCAAAACAAATTTTCTTTTCTTTATCCTGATTCTTCCAAGTTTCAACTTCCAAGTTACTATGATAATGACTACTACAACTATGACAGCTACTATGACTACTACTACTACTACTACTACTACTAATACTGAGAGGACTTTCATTTCAGTCCCATCAGCATTTCCTATCCTAACTGTGAACACTGTGTATATGCTTAGCATCTATATGTGATGCAGCATAGTAGCTGGTTTCCTGTGAGAATGCTTTTCTTAGAAATGGGTGCAGCATTTTTTTACATGCTTTTTATGGGAAAAATAAATTTGAACCAGTGTTATAAATTGTGAAAGAAAAAATATTTAGTTTTATCATCTCCTTGTGTTCTTTCTAAATTGGAGGGCAGTAAAGATGTAGTCATCCATTTACCCCCTTTTCCTTGTTTTCTTTAAGAGCAGCAGCTTGTCATTTAATTTCTTAGTTGGAGGCCGGGAATTCTAAGTTAACAGCATAGAACAAACAGATTCATGTAGACTCATTTCAGTCTCCAGTGAATAAATTTACTGTGGCATCTTATTTATGGATCTAGGAAAACTTTGTTCCCCACAGCCGAATAGTTTGTACTTGCCATTTACATCCACCTGTTTTTATCATTTATGCATAGAGCAAAAGAGAAATCATTGAAGAAAGAAATGTAGATCACTTAATTCCTGAGCTAAATCATTAATAAAGTAATGCATACATATATGCACGTTATCATATATATATCCATCATTGCTCTTCCCTTTCAGGGTAAGCAATGTTAGATAGAGCACAAAAAGGATTTTAAAAATTAAGCCAAAAAAAAGGAAAGCCAAAAGAAAGAGAAATTTCATTTTACCAGATGGTCCCATAGATATTGACCTTCAGTATTTATTGTGGCTTTGTTCACTCAGGGCTTTTATATATTGCATTTTACTAAGATAGAGAAGATATAGATAAGCTAATCAGCCTTAGTTTGTATCTATAGTTGTATGTCACTCAGAGTGAGATCTGCACCACCCTCCTATCCTTTTGAAAGAGCATGAAGAACTAGCTCTGCCAAGTATGTGTATTCACAAGCTAAGATCTCCAGAGACCATCTGGCAAGACAATTTGTTGTCTGTAGTCCATCAACTAAAATGTACAGAAATTCCTCAGAGAACAACAGAAATTAGGTCCAGAATTTCCATTGCTAAGTGATATGATAGCAAAGTATCACATCATGTGATCAGGTTGCTTACAGCTATTCTGCCACTTCCTGCTTGCTGTTGTTTAGCAAATCACTGCAAGCCATTAAGTGAGGATGTCACATGGCTGCCATTTGCAACCTCCTACTGGCTTCCCATTGACTTTGCTTGGAGGAAATCAGCAAGAAACCTGCAAATGGTGACCATGTGGCCATGGGATGCTGCAATGTCATAATCTCAAGCCAGGCACCATGACCTGCGTAGGACCATGAGAATACTGTGATGGGTGGAACCTTGAGGACCTGGACCACTTGTTCACTGCCATCCCAAGTTTAAATGGTGATGAATGAGTGGTCATTAAGTGAGGACCATGTGTAATGTATTTAACTAACACTCGGTCTGATTACATGAATAAAATGAGGTTGATGCATAACCTTGTTTCATCCCTCCATTGGGTAATGTTGGTTTAAAAAGGGTATTATAAGAAGTAAATCTCATCTGAATTTCTGTGTCCTTATAAGACACAGATGAGATATAAAAGCAGACACATGAACCAAGAAAAAAAAATCTTCCAAACAAATTTTCTAACAATTGAATCAAGATCAGTAAGGAAAACAATCAATCTGCCCTTGTTAGATTGTGTGGATTTATGAACCAAATGATTTAAAATGCAAGTTATTAATAGTAGAAAATTCACACTCAAATATTGCTTTGTTTTCTTTATTTATTAGTGTCTGCTAATCCTACTTTTATTAAAAGAAAATTTGCATGTGTTTTCTCCATATTTTTTATAAAATTAACATCTATAATTAATAGGCTTCTCATTTCTAAAAGATTGGTGGAAATATCATTCAACTTAAATATACAAATTGAGTATATTTAATCAGAGATTTTATAAAAAATATCAATTCATATCAATCCAGGTTTATTTTATACATTTTAGCAGATATTAAGTATTTAAATAGGTTCTCTCCTTTTTTTCTTGCAAAACATGCAAGGCAGACCTGCAGTCTTGTTATAGTTGTCTCCATGAAATGGAACATTCAATTAGAATATTTAAATAGGATGGAATCACTCCCAACCTTTCTCATTAAGATTACAGCAACAAATAGATTGACTTTAGCAGTAATTAATGGTTCTCGTCCTGCATATAATTCTAAATGTTATTCTGACAGATATTGGGCTTTTCTTGAGGGCTTAATAGAACATTTGTAAATTCTTATGCTGCCATTATTGTAACTGATGAATTTAATATATGAAATAGTGTTGACAAGGATGTGAATAAAAATATGGGAGTGGATTTAGATGATAGTTATTTTTATCACCCAGAATATTTACTGTAGAGAAGCCAGAAATGATCATAACAATGTCAAGTTGACTAATACATACTGTATGTTTAATTACAAGGTTATCAGTAGCAGATGACTTTGTCACATTAGGAGATATTGTCTATTATTCAACACAGGTGGTCAGTACATTTGTGGAGAAAAATGGCAGGTATTGGAAAAGTAATATAATGGGGAAAAGAGGGATTCTCCCACTCCACCTGTGTGGGATTTTTTTTTCAAATTAACCTGTTTGTATGTTTAAAAGAGCATTTCTTAACTTTGAAAAAGCTATCTCTTCTAATAAAGTCCCTTTGGTTAAATTACCTGATCTGGGATACAAAATCTGCACAAAATGATTGGATGTCAGTAAAGAGACACAAAAAGCACATTATTTGCTGTTACCAAGTAGTCCCCCTTATTTTTGCATTTTGAAAATTAGATACTGTTTCTGATTTAGTGTAATAGCAGGGTGACTTGCTTGCTACAGGTATTCCCATTGTTTTTGTTTAAACATTTTAAGTAAGAATTTGAATGGGGAGGCATGGAATCAAGCCAGAAAGAGACCAGATGAAGTCTTGAGGGTATGTAAGCCCTCACTACATTGCTCTGTACAGGTGACCCAGACCTCCTTCCCACCATCCCTCTCTCATGAGAAGCACTACATAGCACCATAATGCTTCTTTTCCAGATGCTCACTGGGTGCAAGAACTGAAATTTTTCAATCAGTGGGGGAAATAAGCAAAAAGATCTTAGTCTCAGTTGCAGGGCAGATGTTATGACTCTTCACCAGAGAAAAATAAAGTCCATTGTTTGCATTTAACCTTATAACATTGTGTTATTTTAAATGTTCAGTTTTCACCATTTGTAGAGGTAAATAAGTAAATCACACTGCTGGATCCTCATAATATAGCCAGGAACAAAAAGCTAAGGGTAAATTTAATCAAGAGCATTTATCCATTTAATCATGAGCAATATATTGGGTAGAGTTGGTGGCAAGGATGCTGCCAAACAACTCTTCTTTAATAAAGTAGGAATAAATAATAATGTTGGAACTATGGTTACACCAATAACAACAGTTATTTACTTACTACTACTACTGATGATGATGTTGAACAGGACTTGCCTCAAGAAGTTGTGAATGCTCCAACCCTGGAGATTTGTAAGAAGAGATCAGACAACCATTTGTCTGAAATGGTATAGAGTCCTCTGCTTGAGCAGGGGGTTGGACTTCCAAGGTCCCTTCCAACTCTGTTATTCTGTTATTCATCTTCTACCATTACCCTATTATACTCTTCTGCTTATGACAAATATCTCACCATAATCTTTGCTTCAAAATAATTTTAAAAAATAAATGGGGAGAGGGCTAATTCCCTTAGGAACCATTGTAGAATTAATGTTAGAACAGAAGTAGTCTAATTTAGACAACACTATAGATATTTCCTTTCCATAATTACAGTCTCAGTAGTGTTACTCCTCTAAGATCAAGGGAAGACATAGAAAGATTTTCTTCTTTACATTTCCTACCATACATATGGAATGACATAGAGAATGAATGGCATAGGAAAACAGCAAAGATGGAACAGTTCCAACTCACTATTTGATATATACTGGAACAGTTATCTAAATTGGATATCCTTTACACTAGTTTGATATGGTAGTCATGGAGTTTGGGTTAGCAACTGCATGGGAACTGGAAGGAAATGACGAATAGAATAGAATAGAATAGAATAGAATAGAATAGAATAGAATTCTTTATTGGCCAAGTGTGATTGGACACACAAGGAATTTGTCTTGGTGTATATCCTCTCAGTGTACATAAAAGAAAAGATACATTCGTCAAGAGTCAAGATTCATAAGGTACAACACTTAATAATAGTCATAGGGTACAATAAGCAATCAAATCATGCTAGGAAACAGTCAATAAAAATCATTAGGATACAAGCAACATTGTTACAGTCATAAGTGGGAGGAGATGGGTGAAAGAAAGGATGGGAGGATTAATAGTAATAGTAATAATAATGCAGATGTAGAAAATAGTTTGACAGTGTAAAGAGAACAGAAGAGTTTATAAGAGCCAAGAATAAAATTGAAGATTTATTCTGGGGAAAATAAATAAGAGTTCTAAGACTGGATTTTATTTATTAAACAAAAAGCCACTACTTTTTGTAGTTCTGGCTTCTAGCCAACATTATCAGTATATAATCATAAAACTTTAAAATGGATCTCCTTTAAGTAAAGTAAGGTTACTTTACTTAAATGCCAATATGCCAATGCTTTTCTTTTTTTATTTTCTTACAGTCAGTCACTGAAACTAACACACATTTGCCATTTGCTGAGAAACTGGTCCTGAATATCACTTCTCAATGGCAGCCTCCATCTTTACCTAGGAAGGAGTCATATCATTATAGGACTAGAAAGCATGGGATCTCCTCAGGCGTTTCACTCTATGTATCACTCTATGAACAAAAACATTCACATCTCTAATTTACAGTAATGCCTATTTATTCTCAATACAGGGATTTAGTTGGGTACCTGAGATAGAAATTGATCGAATGGCTGGAATAAATGCATAAAATATGCAAGTAAGATTAAAATGTTAGCATCTGAAAATTCATCTCTATGAAAAATATCTTGATATTTTTGTTATAGTTATAAGATTCTGTTATATGCAACTTCTTTTCTAAATGTCTACGGAGATTCTCGGTCATTCATGTCATGGTTATTCCCAAAGTTGCTTTTTCAAGAGGAAACTGGACTTTCTGGGTTTTTTTTTTTTGGAAGACATTTCACTTTTCATTCAAGAAGCTTCTTCAGCCCAAATTACTCTATTTGATTCAATTAATTAGTTAATTAATAAAAATTAATTACTCAATTTCTCAAATTACATCTTCAGAAAGAGAAATGATGCAACCGTGTGTTTCTATTATCACTGTAAAATGCCACAGCTGGTGTTATAGGCAAAAATGCAGAATGTATAACCAGCATATAAGACTTAAAGAAAGCAGTCTCTTGCCATTAAAACAAAGTACTTTAATCTGAGCATTGATAAAAGATTGTTTTGCTTAACAATCCTGCTGTATTAGGTGTCCACTCTGAGATTTACAGATGAGGATTATTTTGCAAATGAAAGATTGAATGCTAAAGATCCTTTTCCTGTTTTCAGAAGGCCAGTCATCTTCTGTCTTCTAAGAAAAGCACATCTTTGTCATTTTATCTTTCACAAAAGAATGGGCTTGCAAAGATTGTATATTCCCTGTGGTGCATTGACTTGTATCACCACTTTTTGCTAACTATCTCAGCCACTACTCAGTAGGATTTATGTGCAGTTTTGTCATAAAAGTGATTCAGTGCTTTTAGTTCAACAGTGTAATTTGCTTACCAATTGCCCCAGAGAACACAATGTGTCATAGTCATGATTGCAAAGTGTGCACAATAAACTTATGAAAGAGGCAACCCATTTTCCTTTGAAAGGCTTTTAGTACTAAGGCATCCAGTGAGAAGCAAGAGAAATGGCTATTAGGCTAAGGAGGCTGACCTTTCAAAAGGATGTTTTGCCTTTGTGCAAGATTCAAGTTCACATTCCAACTGTAAAATTGTTTTGTGTTATTTGAGCTTTACAGTTTCTAATGTCCATTGATGTTCCACATTACGCCCTGAAAAATAATCCTGTATTTTTTCTTTACTCAACTTGCTGAAAATAATTTCCTTATAAAATTTCAAAGAAATACATTTCAATCTAATTTTCATGGGACATATTTTTTTGCATTTACTTATTTACAAGACAATATGCTTAGCTTTCCATGCATTAATTAAATTCCAAGGTACTCTTTTCATTCCAGTTTTCAAACTGGAAAGGATAGGCAACCAGGGAGTGATACAAAATTGTGTAATGGAGATTAACATTAGCAATTTTCTTCTCTGCCACTTCCAACAATAAAGAAAGCTTCTAAACACTTCCAAGGGGATATAGTGAAAATAAATTTTAAGCATCCTGAACTTCATTGCAAAAAAAAAAAAACATGGTGGTTGAGGAAAGTGGATGAGAAAAGAAAAAAAAACCCTTAATTTATACTGAATCTATGTAAATTGAATGTTATTTAATCATTCATTTTCAATCACATTCAAAATCACACCATTTCTGACAGATGGCAGTCCAATCTCTTCTTGAAAGTCCCAAGTGATGGCACTCCCACAACTTCTGAGGGCAAGGTGTTCCATTGGTTGATTGTTCTCACTGTCAGAAAGTTTCTCCTTATTTCCAGGTTAAATCTCTCCTTGTTCAGTTTCCATCCATGATTCCTTTTCTGGCCTACAGGTGCTTTAGAAAAGAGCTTGACTCCTTCCTCTCTGTGGCAGCCCCTCAAATATTGGAAGACTGCTTTCATGTCTCCCCTGGTCCTTCTCTTTACTACACTAGCCAAGCCCAGTTCCTGTAACCGTTCTTCATATGTTTTAGTCTCCAGTCTCCTAATCATCCTGGTTGCTCTTCTCTGTACTTTTTCTAGAGTCTCAACATCTTTTTTATAATGTGGTGAACAGAACTGGATGCAGTACTCTAGATGTGGTCTTACTAAGGCTTTCTAGAGTGGTATTAGTACCTCCCTTGATCTTGATTGTATCCCTCTGTTAATACAACTTAGGATTGCATTAGCTTTTTTGGCTGCTGCTGCACACTGCTGGCTTATATTTAGCTGGTTGTCCATTAAGACTCCAAGATTCCTCTCACAGTTACTGCTATTGAGCCTGGTTTCATCCAGTCTATATGTGTACTTTTGATTTTTCTTGCCTAAGTGTAGGACTTTACTTTTCTCTACATTGAATTTCATTTTGTTAGATATGGCCCAGTGTTCTAGTCTGTCAAGATCCATCTGGATCTTGATCCTATCTTCTTGGGTGTTAGTTATTCCTGCCAGCTTAGTATCATCTGCAAATTTGGTAAGTTCCCCTTCTATTCCCTCATCTAAGTCGTTAATGAAGATATTGAAGAGTACTGGGCCTAAGACGGAACCTTGTGGCACCCTACTGCTTACTTCCCTCCATGTAGACTTAGACCCATTAAGGACTACTCATTGAGCATGGTTTGTCAGCCAGTTGCGAGTCCATCTAGTGGTGGTGCTATCTATTTCATTTTTTTCTAGCTTACAAAGAAGTAGGTTGTGGTCTACTTTGTTAAATGCCTTGCTGAAATTTAAATATATTATGTCCACAGTATTTTGCTGGTCTACTAATTTAGTCACTATGTTGAAGAATGAAATAAGATGGGTTTGGAATGATCTATTCTTAACAAACCCATGGTGACTGCTAGTTATTACTTTACTTGTTTCTAGATGTTGGCAGATCTGTTTTTTATTATCTTTTCCAGTATCTTCCTGGGTATTGATGTTAGGCTAATTGGTCTATAGTTTCCTGGGTCTGTTTTTTTTTCCTTTTTTGAAGATGGGAACCACACAGCTCTTTTCCAGTCCTCTGGTAGTTCTCCAGTGCTCCAGGATTTTTGAAAGATATGGTGCAGTGGTTCTGCCAGCTCCTTTAAAACTCCTGGATGCAATCCATCAGGCCCTGGTGATTTGTGTTCACCAAGATCAGACAGGTGTTCTCTTACTAATTTTTTGCTTATTTTAACTTTTATTTCTGGTCTGTCTTTTACAGTTATGTTTTTGGTGGGTTGAGCTATAGTTTATTTTTGCGTGAAGACCAATGAAAAGAATGAGTTAAGCAGTTCTGCTTTCTCTCTGTTGCCTGTTACTTCCTTTCCATCTTCTCTCTTTAGTGGACCGACTGTTTCCTTGATTTTTTTCTTGTTATTTATATGTTGGAAGAAACTTTTTTTTATTATCTTTGACTTTTGTTGCAAGTCTTTGTTCGTTCTGAGCCTTTGCTATCCTGACTTTGTCTTTGCAGATTCTGGCTATCTGCTGATATTCTGCCTTAGTTGTATGTCCTTCTTTCCATTTTTGTACTTGTCCTTTTTCTTTCAATTTGCCAGAGAGATCTTTGTGCAGCCATGCTGGTTTCATCTTGGATTTCTTGTTTTTCTTTCTCAGTGGTATTGTGCTGGTCTGGGCTTCTATGATCATACTTTTCAGAGTTTCTCAAGATTCTTGAGTTGTTTTCCCCTTTAGGATTTTCATCCATGGAATCTTTCCCAAGTTCTCTCTGAGTTTATTAAATTCAGCTCTTTTAAAATCCAAGACTCTGGTGTCATTATGTTCTATTGCTTGTGTTTGTGTTATGTTGACTTCTAGTATGACATGATCACTGTCACCCAAGGTTTCTGCAGTTTCAACTCCCTCTATCGCTTCTTCTCTGTTTGTAAGAATTAAGTCCAGTATGGCAGTCCCTCTAGTTTCACCCTCTACCTTTTGGACAATAAAGTTGTCAGCTAGGTTGGTTAGGAACTTATTTGATTTTTCACTTGGTGCAGAATTAGTTTTCCAATTGATATCAGGATAATTGAAGTCTCCCATTACTATTGTTGTGTGTTTCCTGCATATGTTTGTTAGTTGGTTGGCAAAAAGTACATCTATTTTTTCTGCTTGATTGGGTGGCCTATAATATACTTTTAAATGATATAAGTTATATTCCAACTTCCTATATTTAAGAGCAAAACTCTATTCGATCAAGGGCCCAGACCAATCAGTTCCAATATGCTGTTGTCCATTGTGTCCAATAGAATCCAACGTGGACTGAAATAGCTGTTTTCCCCATTTCTTTAGAATAATGTGAGCAGAGAATCATCAGCATTAGCAGGTATTGTCTTAGTCTCCATTAATTTAATATCATTTTAAAACATGGAGGGACAATCCATTGGCCTGGGCTTCATGCAGGGTTGCTTGAATTTTGTACCTTCTGGTCATATCTTGTCCACCTCCCCCTGCCAATATGTTGTGCTGAAATTGGGCAGCAATTTGCTAGTTTTCGCGTAGGTGGTTTTATTAAGCGAAGGGATAAAATGCAGATCAATCCCACAATAACTTCCAAATAGTCATTAAATCCCAAATCTAAACAATAACAAAAAGGACTCCCCAAATTTCAGCTCTGCTGTTTCAATGACATCATTGTCATATCTTGTCCATTAGAGTTTAATTCTTTTTAGAGCAACATAGCTTATCTCAGAGTTAGTACGCATTAGTCCATCCTAACTGTATGTTGGTAAAACATCACTTGGCTGATTAATTCTACTTGCACTATTTTCTACATTGCCTTTCTACAGTCAGAGATATTCAGCACATATTGCTTTATCAGTACAGTCATAATCAAAGTAGCCATGTGCCTACTGTATGATATTTCAAAAGCAATCAGCAATTGTTTGCATCACTCAACCTTGCATTAGGCTATTTTTTTTACAGCATAAACTATATTGAAATGGACTGCACATACAAGGAGAATATGGCAATTGTCTACAGCATAAAGCCTCTGGGGAAAACATGATACTCAGTAGTTTCTCATTGATTTTTTAAAAACAGAATTATAATCAAGAACTAATTTCAAGCCAAGTTCAATTTCACTAAAATTGAATAAAACATCCTATCAATTTAGTCACCCAGCATCAAACTGACAGAGATAACATTCAAAAGGCTATTATAGGTTCAGAGCAATTTCAGGTTCATCATGCTATTCTGGGAGCAGATGAATAAGATATACTGATACTCTTCTCAGTAAAGCTTAATGTCTAGAGCATCATATCAACATGATGCTTCTATTGAAGCTAAAAGAGGGAAAACTTTAATTTCTCTTCTATTTGTTTTACCTTGGTAATTTACCTGATGTAGTTGATTTACTATTAGTGTATTACTGAATGCAGGTATTTCATAAGCTTAGCAGCATTTATGTTTTGTTCCTTGTATCCATGAATATTATACTGTTAAGATATCTTAGAAGAGAAGGCCATGATGCTGGTTTCATTCTGAGACTGAATTACCAGAAAGACTCAGCATTACTTTATATTTGCGGGGGAAAGTTATTTTAAAGCATGTAAAGATCTAGTTGTTTTACATGCCAAAACAACTAGATGCAAATATAGTCCCCCCATGCCATCACTCTCCTAAATGCCTAACTCCCACAGCACTGTCTTATGTCTAAAGATATTTCCCCCTGTAGTAGTAGGGCTGTATTATCCTTCTTATCTTATCACCTTTCATCTTCTCATTTTTCCTGTTATCCTCTCTTGTTGATATCTTATGATTTTTTCTTTGTTGCTTTCATTTTATGATTTATGATTATAACTTATGATTTTTGATTTATGACTATCACTTTGTTGTTCATATGTACACTGAGAACTTATGCACTGGAGACATATTCCTTGTGTGTCTAATCGCACATGGCCAATAAATAATATTCCAATATAAAGGTAAAGGTTTATCTTGTTTAGTCATATCCATCTCTAGGGGCTTATGCTCATCTCTGTTTCTTAGCCAATGTTGTCTGAAGACTATTCTGTAGTCATGTAATAGTAAACTAATAACACCTATTGGGAAGATGTAGCTGTATCTTCTTCTGGGATCATCTGGATGGATGCTACTTTACTTCTCTTTGTTATATTTCATGCCTTCAAATCAATCTTGACTCTTAATGATCACCTAGACAAGTTTCTACAGCTTTCTTGGCAACATTTTTCAGAAGTGGTTTGTCATTGCCTTCTTTCTAGGACTGAGAGAAAGTGATTGGCACAAAGCCACCCAGCATATTTTTTTTAGATAAATCCAGTGGTGGGATTCATTTTTTTGCTAAAGGTTCTGTGGGCGTGGCTTAGTGGGCATGGCAGGGTAAGGATACTGTAAAATCTCCAGTCAAAGGTGGTATTTGCTGCTTCTCCGAACTACTCAAAATTTCCACTACCAGTTCTCCAGAACTGGTCAGTACCTGCTGAATACTACCTCTGGATCAATCATTACCATCATTTCCATCTTTCCAAGATTCCTAGCTTAAAATTGTCACTGGAACAGGCAAAAAAATTATATAACTTTATTGATATCAGCAGTTCCAATAGCTTCAAAATAACAATCAATGGTACATTGCTATAGTGTTGTCCCTTATTTTTATCTCTTGTTGCTATAGGGAAAAATAGAACTTCATAATCATGAAAGGGTGAAGATTCACAGCAGCAATGATCAGCTGGTCACTTAAGGATGCTTTGATATGTTTCTGCTTGCCTTGGAAGGAAAGTATGTGAATGAAAAATTTATTAGGTGGTTTGGGGTAGCATGTAAGTAAAAAGAAGAAGGGGGAGAAAACTACATAGTACTGGAGATGGAATTTCTCTCTATGATCCCAGGAGATACTACACAATCTATTTTGCTTTAACATTTTACCCTCAAATAATTGTGGAGGTTTGAAATAGCAAAAGCTCCCTGTCAACAGAGATCAGAGTTGACATAAAATATAGCATGTGGTTACGGTAACAAAACTCCATAATGACTCAAACCTACTTGATCTCTGCATAAGAATGTCAAAGTGGAAATCCACAATTTCTCCTTTGAATTACAATTACAAAAGACATGTTAAGCATTACATCCTCCCTGTGGAATTTGTCCCTCCAACACAAAATGAGTTGATTTTTTTCAAGAATTTGTCTGAAAAAAATTGTAAAACAAGTGAAGTATTTTTTTCTTGAGTAAAAATAAAAACTATGTAAAACTAGTTTGTGGGTAGCAGCAGCATTTTTTAATTATTTGTACATGTGACATATGTCTTTGCTGGGATAGCTGTCTAGCAACATGTTTGGCATATTCTGAACTCTTTGAAGAAGACAACATATAAATAAAATAACAAATATTCAATAATTTCCACTGGAATTTCATTTCTGAATGAAGTCTCTTTTAAGTCAGTTCAGCTCTCATGACTTTGTGACCCTGTAGTTTTATTGACAGGAAAACAGAAGAGGATCATCCTTGCCTTGTTTCAGGATTGGTTTTTAACTTTCCAGTCTAACCTAAGCTGAGAATTTAAATCATTTACATAGAAAAATCAATGTCGCAATGAGGAGAATAATTATGAAAGTTAATACTTTCACACATGTGAGTATCTTTCTTGCATTTTTTTCATGATTTTTTTCAAGCATTTGTCTGAAAAAAATTGTAAAACTAGTGAAATATTTTTTCTTGAGTTAAAAATAAAAACTATGTAAAACTAGTTTTCATGTATTCCCACAACAATATGCCACTATACCCAAGAACTCTGCCATTGTGAGAGAGAATTTTCTGTCTTAGGTATAAATATAATTGATTGGCCAGTCAACTGAGATAAATTGGTTCCTGATCTCATAATTCCTAAGAAGCAATAGGAACATTCTCTCCATTCTGCAAAAAGCAGAGTGAAAAAAAATCTGTTTTCTGATTTTTGCTGATTTCCTGGATATTTCAAATTCATTTGGTCATTCTACTGCTGAATACTGGAAAACTAGGCTGCTATTTTAAAATCTGAATTCAGTTGATGTTATTTTAATTTCAGGAACCCTTACAGCTATTACAACAAGGTGGAGTAGAAAGACAGCAGGAATAATTGGAAACATGCAAATCCCTACTTAAAGTACATAGCAGATACTCATTACTATAAAGCAAATTCTTTCATACTAAACTAATCTTCATCTCTGCTTATTCTCAGAAATCAACTGAAGGGTGGATTCACTGAGACTTTTGACAGACTGCAATGGATTTCACTGTTAAATAAATCCTATCTTTTTTTATTATTTGAAATATCCATCATAGACAGGCCATATATAGATATTCTTGAGGATCTTCTTTTTTATAAATGGTATTTATGATTTAATTTAATATTTAATATTTCCTTTCTCATCATTGTTAAAGAAGGTTCAGGAACAATTTCTTAACTTTAATAAGTCTTGGAAGGAAATTTTATTTAGGTCCATTCCAATAGAGGCAAAATATTTCCTGGTTTTCCAGCAGGGATGTGCTCAGGAGAGGATCAAAAAGTAAAGATATGTAGTTCTCCCTCTCTTTATGTGTATTGCATGTGTGACACTTATCAACAAGAGACAGGGTTTTTATAGCATGGTCATGGTTGTCATCTTAATTTTTTTTCAACTGTCAGCTATTATGGATCCTCTATTTCCTTAATAGAGATTACTCCAATCAGGTACAACTCTGTATGAGTGAAACTCTCTCATAAAGTTTTGGTCATCTCTATAGGATGTACTGTAGTTGGGGTCACTGTGATATAATATGTCCAATTTTATTTTGTGCATAGTAAATGGTAAGGGATTTTTTTCTCCAGATACTATTAACATTTGATCTGTTACATATGCATGAAATCACTGTGTAAAGCTATCTGCAGTACAGAATGATAGTGTCATCATTTTCAGGCACTCTTTTCCTCTTTTCCATATTTTATTCCCAAAGAAAGAAAGAAAATTTTAAAGAGATGTCTGGTTGAAAACATTTAAACTAAAATTAATAAAAGATGGAAACATTGTGGGCCAGGAGGAAACAGCTTGTTCCAGACAGAGTTATACCACTTTGCTAGTATAGGCTAGAAATAGAGATTTATTTATTTATTTATTAATGGGACTTATATGCCGCCCCATCTCCGAAGACTCGGGGCGGCTTACAAATAAAACAACAGCAACAATAAATAATTTAAAAGCAGATTAAACTAAATAAGCCCCATTACAATTACAAGTACACCCATAAAAATATTCCTTAAAACTATCCCATAAAACCATCCCGTCCCAGAAAATCACAACCCGGATTGGTTAAACAACCAGGTCTTCAAGTCATGGCGGAAGGTGCGGAGGTCAGGGGCCAGACGGAGCTCCAGGGAAGTTGGTTCCAGAGGTCTGGGGCCACTATAGAATAGGCTCGTCATCGGGGGACCGCCAGCCGGCATTGGCCAGCCGATGGGACCCCAAGGAGTCCTTGCCTATGTGCTCGCACAGGGCGGTTGGCATTTGATGTCGGCAGGAGCCGCTCCCTTAAATATTGGGGACCCATGTCATGAAGGACTTTGAATGTTAACACTAAAACCTTGAATCTCACCCGGAGCGCAACCAGCAGCCAATGAAGGCAGCGCAGGAGGGGGGTAACATGGGAGAACCGGAAAACTCCATCACCACCCGCGCCGCCGCATTCTGCACCAGCTGCAATCTCCGGATGGTATGCAAGGGCAGTCCTAAGTAGAGAGCGTTGCAGTAGTCGAGTCTGGAGGTAACAAGGGCATGAGTAACCGTGCGCAGGGCATCCCGCCCAGAAAGGCGCAGCTGGCGAACCAGACGAAGCTGGGCAAAGGCCCCCTGGCGATGGCCCCCACCTGCTCCTCCAACCGGCCGAGCATCCAGGAGGACCCCAGATTCGCGCCCTATCCACAGGGGTAATACCACTCCCCTATGGCCAAAGATGGAAACTCCAAACTGGGCCGAGATGCCGGTATGCACAGCCACTCAGTCTTGGCCGGGTTGAGGACGAAGCATGTTTCCGTTCATCCAAATCCGTACCGCATCCAGACACTGGGTCATCAGGGAGAGGGCATCACCGATCTGGTTCGGGGTGGAAATGTACAGCTGAGTATCATCAGCGTACTGATGGAAACTCACCCCAAAACCACGGATGATCTCACCCAGCGGCTTCATGTAGATGTTAAATAGCAGGGGAGAGGACCGACCCCTGAGGACCCCACAAGAGAGCATCCTCAAGGAGACCTCTGCCCCGCCACACCGACTGCGATGCCCAGAGGTAGGAGGTGAACCCCAAGCACAGTGCTTGAACAGAGGCGAGAGGACCGACCCTGAGGGTGAGAGACCTGTCGACCTCCCCCCGCCAACACTGTTTGCGACCAGAGGTAGGAGGAGAACCACCGTAAAACAGTGCCTCCCACTCCCAACCCCCCGAGGCATCGCAGAAGGATACCATGGTCAATGGTATCGAAAGCTGCTGAGAGGTCTAATAGGACCAGGACAGAGGAAAAACCCCTGTCCCAAGCCCTCCAGAGATCATCCATCAGTGCGACCAATGCCGTCTCCGTGCTGAAACCAGGCCAGAAGCCTGATTGGTACAGATCCAGGTAGTCCGCTTCATCCAGGAAAAGCGGAAACTGCTGAGCCACCACACTCTCAACAACCTTCACTAAAAAACGAAGGTTGGAGACTGGACGAAAGTTGTCTAACACGGTAGGGTCCAAGGCAGGCTTCTTCAGAAGGCTGTAATACTGGACAATCTATGCAGAAGTATGTGCAGGGAGAGACAAAAGTGGATGGTTTATTTAGCATTTGCCTTAAGCCAGAAGGCAAATATTGCCTCAATAATCAGAGCTTGGATCAGATTTTCAAAAGACTGATATGCTTCAAATGAAAGGATGATCAGTTGTCCTATGAGAGTCTAAAGAACTGTCACAGTGATGGTTCAGCTAGCTGTGGGAATGAAATGGGGGAGGTGTAGATAGTGGGGGTATATAATCATAACAACATTCTTTCCCCTGGGAACCAAGGACATCCAGCTGGCACTGGGAAGGTGTGATTGAGGTTGACTGAAGTTGGGACGTGGAGGTAATTGGACCATGTAATGCAAAGATGGATGCAGGGTTTTACTTTGGGTGGGGAAAAAGTGGGATTTTAGATTCGAGTTTTCCCCAGATGTGCCAATATGATGTCTCCAATAAATTTATACTTGGAGGAAGACGCTCGCCTCAGAGTTTTAATTCTGTTGGAGGTGTTACTTAGAACCCTGACAAAGACTTTGAACCTCTGTAACCCTGGTGTTTGGTCCAAAAATAAATATAAAAACTTATACACAGGAAAAACAAAAATAAATAAAAATAAAAATAATGTTTACTAATAATAAGCTTTTATTTGAAGTTTCAGAAGTATCTCTAGATCTTTTTGAATTAAAAAATAGTTTGATCCCTTCTTTATTTATTTTTAAAGACAGTTATAAATATTATATTTTTTAAAATCTTCCTTTTTAAATTATATCTAAAATATAATTATCTACCACTATGCCATACTTTATTTTATTCATTTTTAAGGAACACAATAATAAATATTTGGATTTTGCCCCAAATCTGATGTTCAAATTGTAAGGAAAAGCAGAAAAAGGACTAGAAATGCTAAGTGACTTAATTAAAGGTAGCTGAAATATTTATTTATTCAACAATATTTATAGCCTGCCCTACATCTTATGGATTTGGGGCAATGATTCAAAATATAATCCAGTTTTGAAAAACCCATGAAAGTGTGTTTTAATATGAATGTTACATTGTTTGATGGCATTTATTAAATACTGCTATTGTCAGATACTTCTGAATGCCAACTACAAAATGCTTGTGTATGAAATAAATGTGTTAATATTTTTCTCCAATTTAATTGCATTTCGATTCTCAGAGATTGCTGGGGAAAGTCCCTGCAGTTTTCTTGGGAAAGTTTCTCAGAAGAGATTTGCCAAATCTCAGAAGAGATTTGCTAGGGCTAAGAGCAGATGAGTGGCCCAAGAATACCTGCTTGGTTTTGTGCCTAAAGCTAGATTAGAACTCATAGTTTCTTGGTTACAGCTATTGATAAAAAATATAAAAATAAATAAAATAAAAATAATGAAATAAAATAGAATATGGATAGTGGACATTCGATATCTGGAAATAGCAGAATTAAAGGAAGAACTGAAGGGAGGAATCACAAAACATAAAGACCTGCAAATAGAAGCAGAAGGGCTATGGCAAAAAAACAGCAAAGGTAATACCAATAGTATTGGTAAATAAAGGAAAAAAACCAAATAAATAAATAAAAGAAACCAAAGGTACCAGCACTATTTGGATACCATTATTAGCTTTGACAAAATTACCGTCAGTCAATTGCACAAGGCAGTTTTACTTAGAACATCCTTTTTGGGGTGGGAACACCCATGTCCTCAGCACTCCTTAAGCTACACTTGCTCCTTGGGCTATGCTAAATGGGTGACAGTGATAAGATGCAGTTGTATTGCCCTCTTTGGTCTCATGGCCATGAAAAACAGCAGTGTATCTGTGGAAAAGGAATTTTCCATGAGGTGGCTGTGCTCTTTCTCCTGGCCCCCTCCTCAGTCTAACAGAAGAATTTGAATGGACCAATCACAGCACAGCTGTGATTGAAATCTTCCCGGGTTTTACCAAGCTCCACCTCTCCTGACTCTAAACTATATAAGGAGCTAGCCTCGTGGCTTCTAGCCAGTTCCAACCTAGTTTCAGCCTGTCCCAGTTCCACCATTACACAGGTTCCAGCTGCCTGGGATCATGCAGCTGGAAGGATCCTGCCTCAAGCCACGAGGAGGATCTTTGGAACTCCAGTCACATAGGTGACTGCCACAAGAAGAAAAAGAAAGGACTCCAAGAAGGAACAAATAGACATTGATATACCTTTTGACTATTTTATTGTTTTTGTACTTGTTTACAACAATAAATGACTTTGGATTGGATCCACTGGGCTCAGACTTTTTCCTGGTAGCTTCACAGTAGAGAAAGGTAATGAACCATCCACCTTTAACTTATAAAAACCCCAACAACTGGTAGCAGAGGATGGTTTGTACCTTCTCTACGTAGTGAGTTACCTGGATGCCCAGTTTGAAACCAACGCGGGAGGACCAAGTGCTGACCAGAGCCAGAACCAGGCAGATGGCTCTCCAATGTCAATCCCAAGAAGCCAGAGCCGAAGCAACATCGGCTGAAGCGTCTCAGGCTTGGGGGGAGCAAGAAGCAGGTAGCACAATGGACCCTGCATTCTCTACCCCCCCCCAGACTCCCTCGTGGCTGCGAGTGGGCACCCACCAGCCTTGAACACCGAGGAGCCAGAGGACAGAAGCAAGACACTTCACACCTCATCGCTCAACCCGGAGGAGAAGGAAGCGATGAGATCGGCAATTCTCCAGATTTTCGGCTTGGAAACCACAAGTGGAGAACCAGTCGTCGATCTCATCCACCTCCTACAAAGAATAGCACCGGTGGCAATGGCCAGGGACAGGACGAGGACCCAGGAAGGCACCAAAGCGGTAAGAGCCATCCAGTCCTGCCCCGGGACCCCTTCTGCCACCAGCAACATGCAGGCTGAAAGCCGTCAGCCTCCCCAACTGAATTTCCCGTGCGAAAAAATGGCACCCGGTCAGTGGGAAATTCAAACTGACCAAGTTAAAATGGCGCCGCCCATCCCCACGCTATTTCCCTATGGCCTGCCAGAGCAAGCAAGCCCTAACACTGAAGTCACCCACTTGGCAGCGGCTGGCGCTGCGGTGACTGGGGAATTGGCACCACCTATCTTCCCTATGGCTAACTACTGCCCGAGAAGCCCATTGGGGGAAGAAGCAGGGATCACCAACCTGGCAGTGCCTACCACTGCGGTGATCCAAAGCGACCTGCCAACCTGGAGGTTGGCCCCACTGGCAGCAGCAGCGCCGCTGAGCCCAGCTGCGCTGAGCATGCCCCCAGTCCAGGCCGCGCAGGCCCTCGCCCAGGCGACCGATCCGGTCACGGCGGCCTGACAAACACCAAGCCCAATCTCGCCCACCGACGCCGAGCTCGAAAATGCCATCAGGACACTAACAGCAGTCCTGGAAGCAAGACACCAGCCTCCCCCTAGCCTCCCGATGAGAGCGGCCCTCCCAGACGGCTCCCCGACGATCACGGCCCCATACTCATCGGTTCCGGCAATTCTAGCGACATTCGCGTCTTCTTCGGCCTTCCCAGGCCTTTACAGCAGCTCAACGGCCGGAGCCAGAGCTGCTGGGGCAGGCCCGAGGCCTACCTCTGGAGACAGGCCGGAGAGATCCTTCCCCGGCAACGTTCAGCGTGAAATGAGCTTCGCGCATGCTCAGATTGGCTCTCCAACTCCTCCCACCGGGGAGGGGCGACTTCCAAATAAGGAAACCTTCGGTTTCGCACTATACCACTCCCGTACTGTCAGTTTCCTAACATTCAGCACCCTGGACAGCGGCCGCAAGCTTTCTCAATGCAGGCAAATACCAGCCTTTTACCGCTTGATTTTAAAAAGCTGTCAGCTACAGGAAGGAACCTTTTAGAGTGGTCCAAAGCGGTTCAAGTGCTGTTCATGAAGGAGAACGCTTTGCATCTGTTGGTGGATCCCCCTACCAAGCCTTGGCAACTGGAAACTGACCTGCTACACCATAAGGTTTATTGTTTATTATTATTAAGTATAGATCCTGTGCTATATCCAAATATTCTCATAATCTGACTGTCTTTGAAATTTGGAAAAATTATTTAACTTATTTTATTCCAGGAATTCCAATACCACAGCCAGGATCTCCAGAGAGTTCCACTCTGCCAAATTGAGGGCAGGGATGGACATGAGTGAGCATCTCTGTGAACTCAGTAAAATGAGAGAAGAATTAATATTAAGGGGGGAACAAGTGCCAGAGCACAGTTTAATTAGTATAATCATAAATTCATTGGACCCTAGCTGGAATAATTTTGTGTCCCAACTAGATAATTTCAGTTATGATGGGATGTCTCTGGAAGTATTGTCAGGTAAACTGATTGCTGAGGACAATCTAAGAAAAGACAGAGCAAGCTTCCACAGAGAGAGAAGAGTCACCAGGAGGCCCAACAGCTCAGATGGGGAATGTTTTAGTTGTTGGGGAATGTTTTAGTTGTGGCTCAAGGGGACACTACAAGAGAGACTGCCCATGCAGCAATGGTATGGGGGGAAGGCAAAGAATGCCCTCTGGCAATAGGAGCAATAGGAGGTCACCCACACCTCATAGGGGGCCTCAACACAGCTCCTCAGATCAGAAAAAGGGAAGGGGAACCAGAAATAAGAACAGGTTTAAAAGGGACAGATTTAACCTGGAAGATAACTTCACCAACATGGTAGAAACTAATTACCCCAGGCTCACCAAAAGGCAACGTGAGCAGCTATGGCTATTAGATAGTGGGGCAAGCAAGCACATGGTGAAGGACAAGAGCTTGTTCACAGAGCTCCAGAGACATAATTGTTGTGTCAAGGTGGCCAATGGTATAAAAAACAAGGTTGTGGGTATAGGTAATGTGTGTATCCCCGGGCTTGGGGAGATCAGTGGTATTTTTATGTCCCTGCCCTAGAACATAACCTTCTTAGTACCCTAAAACTCAGTGAGGACTCTGACATAGAGGTGTTATTTACCAAAGGGGAAGCCATAGTGACCAATAATGGTCACACTGTTGGGAAAGTGTTGAAAATAAATAACCTGCCATATTATTCTCCTGTCACAAGGACTGAAGGTTCAGGGGCCAGCAACACAATTGATACAGATGACTCAGATGATGAGTCTCAACCAGAACCAGGAGTCAAGACCAGGGGTTACAGAGGAAAGAAGGGGGACAATGGCAGCTACACAGGTAACCAAGAAAAGACAAAGAGCGTCAGATTTAACTTGAAACACAATAATGAGCAAACCAGGGACGCCAACACTGTTTCCATTGGGAAACCACTCCATGATGAGTGCGCTCATCTCATGCACCATAGACTTGGCCACATTAGTTTCCCTATTGTACAGAAAATGTCAGAATATTCCAGGGGTTTAAACATCAAGGACTGTAATGTTTTTATGGACTGCTCCATCTGCAGGAGCGCAAAGTCAAAAATTAAACCAGCACCCAGAAAATCAGAAAGGCAATCTGAATACAAATTCCAGCTGGTACATATGGACTTAGTGGGCCCTATGAAACCTTCACTTGGCAAGAACCAATATTTTCTAACAATCGTAGATGATTACAGAAGATATGGTTTTGTTTATCTACTCAAAACCAAGGACCAGGCCTTTTCCAAATTTAAAGAGTTCCACAGTCTGATAGAGAATCAACACAAGGTCAGGATACAAAAAATATTAACTGACAGGGGAACTGAATTCAACTCAACTCAGTTCTCTAACTGGTTGAAAGAAAAGGGCATAATCCACATGAAAACAGCCCCTTTTTCTGCCTTTCAGAACGGGGTGGCAGAACGGAGGAATGGTGTATTACAGGCCATGATAAGATGTGTCCTAGAGGACGCTAATCTCAAATTTGTTTACTGGGCAGAGGCTGTTCTCTATGCTAACTATACACTAAATAGGATATGGTCCAGCGTAGTACACAAAACCCCATATGAGATGGTGTACGGACATAAGCCAAGCTTAAAGCACCTCCACGTTTTTGGGGTGATGGCAGACGTACATGTACCTAAGGAACTCAGAAGAAAAGGGGAAAAGGTGTCAGTCAGACTAAGGTTTGTTGGGTACAAACCAGGCTCTAAAGCACACAGGTTCATTGACACCAATAACAGAGTTGTAATTTCCAGGTCAGCAGCTTTTCATGAAAACACAGATTGGAGCAGAATTCACGCTAATGAAATTCTGACTCACACACCTCCTCAGGATCTGACCAGTCAAGAGACAAAAGACTCAGGGGGCAAGGGAGAGCAAGTGCCCTCCAAGCCCCTAAAGGGGATCCTCAAGGAGAGAAAGGGGGTACCCTGGAAGGAGGGACACCCCAAACTTAAAAGATATGATAATAGTAATGAGGAGGATAACACATCAGAAAGGTTCTGATACTCAAGAGGAATCAATCAGTAGGCCAGTCAGATCCACCAGGAATACAAAACCAAAAAAGTATGAGGATTTCATTACCTATGTAAATCAAGTATCAGTTACACCTCAAAGGTATGAGGACATATTAGCACTACCACAGAGGGAGCAAGACAGTTGGTATAAGGCAATGGAATCAGAGATGGATAGCCTTAGGAAGTTAGAAGTGTTTACACCCTCCAAGCTACCCAAGGACAAAAAAGTGATAGGCACAAGATGGGTGTACAAAAGGAAACCGCTTGAGGATGGCAAATTCATATACAAAGCAAGGTTAGTTGCACAGGGATTCTCACAACGATTCCCTGATGACTATGTTGAGACTTTTTCACCAACTGTGCACCCAGAGAGCGTTAAAGCTGCGCTTACCATAGCTGCCATACACGGGGAAAGTGTACATCAATTTGACATACAGACAGCATACCTACATGCCAAATTAGATAAAGAGTTATATGTTAGAGCTCCCCAGGGGTTAGACCAAAAGGAATGTGGAATTTGGTTACTGAATAAAAGCCTATATGGCTTGAAACAATCAGGAAGGAGATGGTACGAGTGTCTCACAAAATGTCTAAAACAGATGGATTTTTTGGCCTCATCAGCTGATGAGTGTGTGTTCATTAGAGAACAGAAGGGGAACAAGGAAACTGTTTTGATTTACGTAGATGACATACTATACATTTGCAAGTCAGAGAGTAAATACAAAATCTTCTCTGAGCAATTGGGCAAGGAGCTTACACTAAAACCCTTAGGCGAATTGATAAATTTTTAGGGTGCAATTCACAAAAACTGAGAAGGGTTTGCACTTTCTCAGCAGGATAAGATAGTAGATCTGCTCGAAAGATGTAGCATGGCAGAGGCTAAACCTTGTGAGACCCCATGCAGACAGATTTCCTCAAGAATATGTATAATGAAAGCCCAGAATTCGAGCAGAAGACACTTTACAAGTCTGTGCTAGGTTCACTATTATACATTGCCAGCTGGACAAGGCCAGACATTAGTTTGACCGTGAATGTCTTGTCCAGGCACTCAGAGAACCCCACTCAGTTTCACTGGAGTGGAATCAAAAGGTTCTAAGGTATCTAAAGGGCACTATTGATTATTCACTGTTATTGGAACCTTATACATCTGAGAAGCCAGACCTCTATTGCTACTCAGACACAGATTGGGCAGGAGACAGTAAGTCCAGGAAGAGTACCTCAGGGTATATTGTATTCTTGAATGGTAGCCCTATTCATTGGTATTCGGGTAAACAAAAACTAATAGCCACCTCTACAGCGAAGCGAATATGTGTGCCTGTCAAAGACCTCAAACAATTTGATATGGTTTGATGAATTATTAAAGAACCTGTGGGAAGAACCTGTATACCCTATTACTATCCATGAGGATAACAGGGCAGCCATTGACATATCAAAGGCTGAAGCTGGGGGACAAAGGTCACGCCACATTGACATTAAGTGTAAACATGTCAGGCAGTTATCAAAAATGGGGTTTATTGAAACTGTTTTCACTGAAACAAGGGAACAAGTCGCAGATGTTTTCACTAAACCTTTGCCCCGGGACCAGCACCAGTACCTGTTGGGAAAAATACCCATGGTTATATAATATGTACCTGTTGCTGTATAATGTATGTATATGTAAAGGATATAATGTTGTTGTATTAGATTTTGATATGTGCCATTAGAAAGGCACAGAGAAGGGGATTGTGGAAAAGGAATTTTCCATGAGGTGGCTGTGCTCTTTCTCCTGGCCCCCTCCTCAGTCTAACAGAAGAATTTGAATGGACCAATCACAGCACAGCTGTGATTGAAATCTTCCCGGGTTTTACCAAGCTCCACCTCTCCTGACTCTAAACTATATAAGGAGCTAGCCTCGTGGCTTTTAGCCAGTTCCAACCTAGTTTCAGCCTGTCCCAGTTCCACCATTACACAGGTTCCAGCTGCCTGGGATCATGCAGCTGGAAGGATCCTGCCTCAAGCCACGAGGAGGATCTTTGGAACTCCAGTCACATAGGTGACTGCCACAAGAAGAAAAAGAAAGGACTCCAAGAAGGAACAAATAGACATTGATATACCTTTTGACTATTTTATTGTTTTTGTACTTGTTTACAACAATAAATGACTTTGGATTGGATCCACTGGGCTCAGACTTTTTCCTGGTAGCTTCACAGTAGAGAAAGGTAACGAACCATCCACCTTTAACTTATAAAAACCCCAACAGTATCAAATCATATAGCTCTTCTGGGGACCCACACACTTGGAACAGCTTACATCCTGCAAAGATATCTTTAACATCATTAAACATCTATTTATCCCAGGTTCTTGGAAGTGATTCAATAGGTAGACAAAAATGTGAAATCCAATCTAAACAGTGGGCAGATTGTGTGACAAATCATAATATGATAATAATCGATGGCAATATATAGTTTAAAAAGTAATTGAAATGTAATTGGTTAAAACATTCTGAGATATCTGCTGGATATCTTGAAGACAATCTTCTGAGAAGATTGGTTTCCAAATAAGAAAGAGATGGAGAAATCTAGTGCTATAGTGCTACAATCTACTGTTGGTGATCTTCCAAATTCAAGTTATGATCATACTGTTCCAGTAAACATGCAGAAAATAATAATTAGCTCATTGATCTTCTGTTTGTGCATTCTACATTTTAGACAGATAGTTGGAGAAAGGGGCGGTGGAGAGATAGAGAGAGAAGTAGGCAGACAGACAAATGATAGCATTTTTACCTGTGTGTTTTTGGCACAATAAGTAAAATGTATTTTGAGGATCTCACTTTCTGGATTTGGACAGATCTCTCAGTCTCAATTCTTCATCCATCTGATGAGGTTTATTACTGCTTTGACTCTGATAGCTGTTCAGTCAGCTAGTATTGTCCTTATATTTACCCTGCTGTTGCTAACCATATAGCATTTTTAAAAAAAAGAAGAAAGAAATCATGAGGGTAGCACAACGTGACAACATCACAACCCCATTCCTTTTCAGAATATGTTCCAGTCTAATGGGGAGATAACAAGCCAAAATTGACATGTCCAACTCAATGTGCAGTTCAAAAAGAATAATGAACTTGGCAAATTCATAGAGGATGTGGATTTGAATTCCAGTATCTGTGTAAATAAGCATATGTCATTCCTAATTCATATGATAATATAGTGTATATTTGAGCTCTCTTACTATTTATAAAGCTGAGGTAATCAGTCTTCAGCTCTATTTCTGTATTCTGTTTGCTGAATTTCATTGAACAAGACCAATGGTCTGTCTAGTTCAGTCCTCTATATAATCAGCTATTAAAGACATTTCTTAGACTTTCAAGCTAAGATCACAAACTTGATTATATAGACTGAACCAAAGGCTTTCTATGTACAAATCTGAGGTTCTGAAATGTGATCTATTAAAAGTAGCCTTCACAACATCCTTTTGTACTTAAATGTTCTTTATATATGCATGTGCTCATCAACAGTTCAGTGAAAAACCTTTTGGCTCCAGGTACATATCTGCCATCTGGAGCCGCTGCTGATATCTCATCTATTATGCAAATGAGGTGGTATTAGTTATGTTTCATCTATTGATACCGATATAGTAATGGGGATGTTCCAGCTTCAGCTCTGACCAGGAATTTGTGTTCTGTTATTCATTGGCTAGAACTTACATCCCATTACCTCTAATGGTTCTGGGGTCACTGGAGGTCACTATGTCCATGTTGAATCCTATTTAAATATGCTAATAAGAATATGCTTTAAAATGTTCTGCTAAATTATACTGTTTCATGCAATTTCATATTCTATTTGTTCTAGCAGATTATTTTCATTATTTTTATAGCATATGTTTCAAGTAGGGTATTTCATTAAAAACAAAATTTCCCTTCCTCATTGCACACAGGGCAGTACCCAGACTCAAATCCAGCTATACAGATTCCTCCCTCCTTCAGAACTTGTAGGATGAAGGTGAAACTTAAATTTCTCTCTTGGTGTATTATAATATTTTTTTTGAAAATAAGGATCATAGTGACAAAACAAAATGTTCCTGGCTTTCAAAGGCTTCCCATGCTTGGATGATGAGCTACCCATCCAAGAGCAGTTTAACCTTTAAAACATGTACTTTCTAAGATCCTCTTTACTTGACTTCCATCAAGTAACTAGGATTAACTGCAGGTTGCTGAAGCATAATTTTCTCTAGAACCTTCTCAATACAGCCCAAATCACTGATGCAGTGATTGTTATGCCTGTTTATCATCAGTAGAGTAATGCTGTTTTTAACTTTGCTCTTGGTGCACCTAAGATAACTAATAAGAAGAGGAACACAAAAATTGAGGTATTGGCTGAACAAAGAATGACTAGGGGGAAATTCAATGGTCACAGGAGAGTTATTTTTTCCTGCTACCCAAAAATGGTCCATTGAAGGCTGTGGGGAAAAGGTGCCCCATGTGGGTCACAATGGGTCATTAGTTGCCCTCATCTTAAATATGAAGTTCTTCCTGAACATGCAAAAGACCATTTAGTTTAGTTTACTTTATTGTCATTGCACCTCGTACAACAAAATCAAACACCATCTTCAGTGCATATCATAACCATGACCATGAAAATAAACACAAACACACATCCTTCACACTCCACACATTGAACAGAAACCCCTGACACCACACCAATACAGCACTATACAGCAGAATTCAAAAGAGCTACTGCCCTGGGATAGAAGCTGTTTTTCAGCCTATTTGTCCTTGTTTTTATTATTCTGTACCGTCTGCCAGATGGTAATAGTTAAAAAAAAGGGTTCCCAGGATGAGATGGATCTTGAGAATGTTTTGAACTTTCTTAAGGCAGTGGGAGCTATAAAGCTCTTCCAAAGAGGGGAGAGGGCAACCAATGATCTTTTGGGCAATGACATTAACCCTCTGGAGTGCTTTCCTATCTGCCACTGTGCAATTGGCAAACCATACAGAGGTGCAGTAAGTTAAGATACTCTCTATGGTGCAGCGTAGAAGGTCACCAACAGTTTTTCATTCAGTTGTTGTTTTCTGGGAAGTCTCAGGTAGTATAATCTCTGCTGGGCGCTTTTGACAAGTGTTACAATGTGAGCACCCCAGATCAGGTCCTCTTTTATAGTAACACCCAGAAACTTAAAACTGGCCACTTGCTCCACTCGGTCTCCATTGATAAGCAAGGGCTGGATGTCTGATCTGTTCCTTCTATAGTCCACTACAAGCTCCTTGGTCTTATTGGTGTTGAGGACCAAGTTATTATCTCTACACCATGAAAGCAACCAGTCCATCTCATCTTGATAGGCAGACTCATTCCCCCCTGGAGATGAGTCCCACAACTGTTGTACCATCTGCAAATTTAGCAATAGTATTACTAGCGTGAATGGGAATGCAGTCATGCACATAAAGAGTATAGAGTAAGGGACTCAACACACAACCCTGTGGTGTACCAGTGTTAAGAATAAGGGCTGAAGAGGTATGATTAGCTAATCTGACCCTCTGTGAGTGGCCAGACAGGAAATCCATAATACAAAGGCAGATTGAATAAGAAGGCCAAGGCCCAGAAGTTTAGACACTAGTCTATGTGGAAGAATTGTTTTAAATGCAGAACTAAAATCTACAAAAAGCATCCTCACATAGCCCCCTGCTGTTCTAGATGAGTCAGAGCAGTGTAAAGAGTGATGGCTATGGCATCCTCTGTAGATCTGTTTTTTCTGTATGCAAACTGGTATTTATCAAATGTATGCAGAAGACCAGAAATGATGTGCCGGCAGACCAATTTCTCAAAGCACTTCATGATGATAGGAGTGAGTGCCACTGGTCTGTAATCATTGAAGTTATTGATAGGGAACTTCTTTGGCAGAGGAACCATGGTGGAAGCCTTCAAACAAGATGGAATAGTGGACTGGGATAAAGACTGATTGAAGATCCTGGTAAAGACTCCAGCCAACTGGTCAGCACAGTCTTTAAGCACTCGGCCAGAGATACCGTCAGGACCGGCAGCCTTTCTAGGGTCCACAATCCTCAGAATGCTCCTCACCTCCTGTTCCTACACAATGAGGTGGGGGCTATATTGTCACCTTTCTAAAAATAAAAATAACTCTTTAGAAGCACATGCTGCTTGAAGGTGGAAGAGATCAATTATTTTTTTTAAATGTGCATATAGAGAACTTTCAAGGTTATTACATGCTGAGAATTGCTTTTATTCTACTGTTGAACTATCAGCAATTCAGAAAGGGAAAAATGTGAATGCTCTGAAAACTTTCTTGTGGCACATTAATGCTTCCCAAGAACTCACTTCAGTCACATTAGCAAACATATAAAAGCAGCAGCTTCCAAGCTATTTCAGGACTTTTGAAATGTTTTGAAATTTGGGGGCGAGGGGTTGTCCTTCATTTTTGAGCAGGTGGTGAGAGAAAAAGAGCAACACCTGGTGCAGAGATCACTGACAGGTTGCTAAATTCTTGGTACAACTCCCTTGCATCTTATTGAAACAAACGTACCCAAATGAGGATGAGATATGCTTGCACTTGGGATAATCCAACTGAAGGTGCTTCACACAGCTGCAGAAACAGGACAAGTTCCAGGAAATGATAACTCTGAAACAAATTGATAAGGTACTGCAATTGTTTTTTTTTTAATTGCAAAAGTTTTGCTTTGGCCTGCAAAGCCTGCAGCTCCTCAAAGTGCACATTTCTCTCAAACCTCATTCTCTCTCTCTCTAGGCAGTCCCAAATAATAATTATTAGGAGCATAAAAAGCAGAGAAAGGATTACAATGTCTTGGAGGCTTTGGATACACAGTGCTCATCACCCTGATACAACAACCCTTTGCAGGGCTTCCTTCTGGTTTGCAGTTGCTGTCTCTGCCCTCTAATAACTATATTTTTGAAAGATCGTTGGAAATTATTGTATTCCCTCTATCCCCAAAGATTACTGAAACCTAACAACATTGACTATGCTTTGATTGACATTATCTAGAGTCCATGGCTGAGACCTTCTTTTTAGATTCCATTGTAAAACAACAACAATAACAACAAAAATGTCAAGAGGAGTAAATAAGCTTTATTGACAAAATCTCTGAAAGAAGTGATATTTGCAGAAATGTGATATTATTATTATTATTATTATTATTATTATTATTATTATTATTATTATTTTATTAGACTTGTATGCCGCCCTCTCTCCATAAGGACTCAGGGTGGTGAACAATAAAAAAACCAATACAAATTACAATAAACAACCATTAAACAGATACAAGCCTAATCAGTGTTATAAAATTTAAAAAGAATTAAAACAAAGACTAAAAAACCAACCCACACCCCTGAAGTCAGTCCAGACCGGCCTGTTGAAACAACCAGTTCTTCAGGTCCCGGCAGAAGGAGTGGAGATCAGGGGCCAAATGGAGGTCTACGGGGAGTTGGTTCCATAGGGCGGGTGCTCCCACAGAGAAGGCCCTACCCCTGGGCACCGCCAGTTGACAATGCCTAACCGACAGTACCCCAAGGAGGCCCTGCCTATGGGAACGTACTGGGCGATCGGAATGTGATGCTGGCAGGAGGCGTTCCCTCAAGTACCCTGGACCCAAGCCATGTAGGACTTTGTAAGTTGTTACTAACACCTTGAAACTCACCTGGAAGGCAACCGGTAACCAATGCAGGTCGTGCAGGAGGGGTGTAACATGGGAGTATCAGGACACCCCCATCACAGCCCACAAATATGACAATAAAAAGCAACAGCTTGAAAAGAAGTTAAAAAATTGGAAAACCAAAGCATTCCATGGACATTTTTTGAAAGATATTCTAAGAAAATCACATGATGTCAGAACATGGCAGTTTCTTAAAATGGTACATATAAAGAAAGCAAAAACAATATTTTTGGCTGCTCAAGAATCAGCACTTACATCAAATGTCATCAAGGCAAAGATAGGAAATACTATTTTGAGTAGCAAATTTGGATTGTGTTGAAATAAAATTAAACAGTTGATTATGTAATAACTAAATATGGGAAAAATGCAAAAATGTCATGATAGAGTTGAAAAGATATATTGGCATTTATGTGAAAAGTATAGATTCACAATCAATAAGGATTACTGGGAACATGAAATCACAGAAAGTCATTGAAAGTGAGAACAGATATTTTGCAGGCATTTAAAATCCAGACTGCTTGACACTTGGAACAGATACAACACAACTAATACAATTGGCATTGGAAACAGCCATGTTTAGTTTATTGATAACTTTGATAATCATAAGATAAAGTAATGTTGAAGACAAAGAATTGAAAAAAATACAAAATATTTAAAATGTGCAAATACTATAAAAATCACAAATATTTTTTTTGGGGAAATCATTCACTTGTAGGAATTGGTTTTGGATCCATAGATGCAGTGTCACAAAGACCTAAAATATAGATTGTCTAAATTTGAAAAAAAAAACACCTTTAGCTCAACTACAAATAACAGGTATACTGAGTGTTCCTTAGATAATAAGATGCTACTTTTATAATTTCCAAGTCCTTAGATAGAGCTCAAATCATGAAGAAGAAAAATCAACCAATATTAGCTGTGACACACAATTAGAGGAAATAGAATATAATAATAAATGTACAGGAGAATAATACCAGTTTATTTTATTTAGTATGATTATTTTAAATACCTGTTGAGAGATCATGGAAATGAATACCTCATGACAATTTAATTACTTGGCTTCTTTTTTTGGTGACTAACTGATTTAGGGAGAGGTCCCTGAAAAAATTTCTGGAGATATACTGTAACACATAAATCTACTCCAGAAGTGGTATTCAGCCAGTTCTGACAGGTTTTTGAGAACCGGTAGTGGAAATCTTGAGTTGTTCGGAGAACCAATAAATACCACCTCTGGTTGGCCCTGCCCCCATTTATTCAGCTGGGTCTTCTTTTGTTGCCCTGCACAGGAGAATGGAGCTGGAAAGCAGGTTAGTGGAGTGGGGTGGGAATGGGGATTTTGCAGTATCCTTCACCTGCCATGTCCACCAAGCCATGCCCTTCAAACTACACCACACCACCAAGCCACACCCACAGAACCAGTAGTAAAAAAATTTGAATACCACCACTTACATGTATATGTCTGTGGTATCTACGTATATATTCATGCCAGTATGATAAGAAGGAAAACATTATAATAAATTTATCATAATTAAAATGATATTGAAGGGGGGGGTGGAACTTTAAAACAACTGTGCTAAATTAATTTAGTTCAGCAGTTTCTCTACATGTGAGAATTGGGAATTGGGATAACCCTATAATCAGTGGTGGGATTCAAATTTTTTTACTACCAGTTCTGTGGACATGGCTTGGTGGGTGTGGCTTAGTGGGCATGGCAGGAGAAGGATACTGTAAAATCTCCATTCCCACCCCACTCCAGGGGAAGGATACTGCAAAATCCCATTCCCTCCCCACCCCACTGACCTGCTTTCCAGCTCTGTTCTCCTGTGCATGGCAACAAAAGCAGACCCAGCTAATCAGGGAGGCAGAATACAGATGAGGGCAGGCCCAGTCAGAGGTGGTATTTGCCGGTTCTCCAAACTACTAAAAATTTCTGCTACCTGTTCTGCAGAACTGGTCAGAACCTGCTGAATACCACCTCTGCCTGTAATGATACAAAATCCACCCATCTTGGCTCTAGCTTTCTCATTATCAGGTGCAACCCATATTGATTTATTCATATTGGTTAACAAAGAAATAGGTTTCCCAGCACTGATCTATGAGCTGTTCAGGAGTGAAATAGATTGATGTAAGAAGTGGTCTACTCTCCTTGTCTGCAAGTGTTTTAAACATTGGTGGCTCACCATTTATCAGGGATGTGTAGTAATAGATTTGTAGGACTAAACAATAAACTAATGGAACAGCTTGCTCTCGAAAGTTGTGGGAGCGCCATCACTTGAGACCTTCAAGAAGAGATTGGACTGCCATTTGTCAGAAATGGTGCAGGGTCTCCCGCTTGGGCAGGGGGTTGGACTAGATGACCTATAAGGTCCCTTCCAACTCTGATTATCTCTTATCTGTTATCTAGATGATTTAAATGAACCAAAGTGATTCAGTAGTTAGATTGCAGTATTGCAGGCTAACTTTGTCCACTGTCAGGAGAGCGATTCTGCTTGGCTTGAGATTGACTCAGCCTGCTATCCTTCTGAGGTCAGTAAAATGAAGACCCAGATTCTTGCAGGCAATAGGCTGACTTTGTAAACCACCCAGAGAGTGCTAAATGCTATTAATAAGTGCTATCTGCAAAATCCTTTCCTATCCTTATGTTCTGTCATTCTGTAGTAAGCAGTAGCAGTGGCTCAGGTTGTATGCATCTCTGGAAATGCTAGGAACTGAATCTAAGACTTTTTACAAGTAGCATGTACTGTATCCAGCATCTCTGTGCTATTGCCTTTCCTTTCCATTAAATGGCTTGAGAAATAATCATCAATCTATAAGCAGAGGAAGTGCTCAAGTTAGCTTTTGAGTGTATGGCATTTTGAAAAAGAATAAAAGCTGAGACTTCTCAACCTGTTACAATTGCAAGAAATGCTGCAGATGCAAAGGATATTTTTAAAAAATAATTCCAAGAACTCCATTCCTCTAATTGATCAGTGCTACTATATTTATTAGAAGCATCTCTAAGATTTGTAGGGATGTTAGCATAAAGTCATGAGAGACAAAATTACTTTCAAACAAGATTCTATCATACAAAATAAGTGTCAAAAATCATACAAAATAAGTGTCAAAAATGTCTTTAAGTTGTTCGCTAGATTTACAGCCACAGATAAGTGTTCCCTTTTGTCTTTTCTTTTTCAAAACAAGACCCCACAGTTTGAATCCATATGCCAAGGCTGAAGTTTTCTGGTATTCAAAGAGTCCAGTACATGAAAGCTGCCTTTCTTTATTTCAAATCAATATTTTCCCCCAAAGATCTCTTCATATTTTGAGATATAAAAACAGGTGTTTTCCCAATCCTTTCCCCTCTGTTTTTTGCCTTTGCCTTTCTTTCCAGTTGGCAAAGTATAAAATAATATTGTAATCTTTCATGACATAAAACAGAAACATGTTTTTTATTGCAGTTTATTACATTTTTATTCTTTCTTTTCTTTCTTTTAATTTGATCAAGTTATTCAAATGTCCCGGGACATAAGCCAGACTTAAATTTGCAGACAAACCACGGATATATCTCTTTGGCCATGTACTCACTATAGCACATAGTTCAGCATGCTCTGAACCATTTTACTTCTGTGAATGTATTAAAAACAAAACAAAACATTTTAATAGGTGGGTTTTGTCTCACTAGAGAGATACTGTACAAAGATTATGGAACTTCACTGAGGATTAGACAGAACTGGTTATCTGTACTGCTTGTAAGAAAAAGGCTCTATGTCGCTGATACTGGAGGAGGAGCCATCTCCTATTTCATTCATATGTTGCTTTCAAGCTTCCTTTAGCATCTGGTTGGCCATCATAGAAAACAAGACTGGATTGTAAGAGCAGAATTCCTCTTATAGCTTTAATTTAATTTCATTTATTTCATTTATTTGGATTTATATGCTGCCCCAGCTCCCGAAGGACTCGGGGTGGCTCACATTGTCACTACGTTTTTTGTAATTTGTCTGCTAAGCTCGTAAGCTAAGATTTGCAGGCACATGCCTGCTAGCTAGAATTGTTATCTTGTCTCCATAGCAATGACATAAGACAGTCTTGTGATTTCTGATTTAATGCGCATGCTTCAAAGAGTTTTTACTTCACTTCCTGCAACTTCCTTTGTACCTTTCCTGTATATGCCTTTGGTGTGAGATTAAGCTGCTGGTATGTAGTCCATTTAGATTTTATTATTTTTGTAAATAAAAAATGTTTCTTAGATTACTTTCCAGGTTTTATTTTATCAAAGTTGACAGCAAAGAAAGGCACGGTCTATCACCTCTAATTAGCAGGGATGTTTGGAAGATTTTTACTCCCTGACAAATGGTAGCAGAGGATGGTTCCTTGACTTCGAAGAAGAAGGCAAGATGGAGGGCTCAGAAACTTGAACAACACCCATATCTGGCTGAAGGGATGATGCAAAGGCCTTAGCCTGCTTTATATTTTGTTCATAACTTCAATTTGTTGCAAAAAATTATGCACAATTTCCTGACACATTGCCTGCTCTGGAGTTATTGGAGAATAATGAATTTCACCTTTCTCTTTGGGTGAAAAATGCTCAGCTGACTGTAGAACCTTAGGCTTTGCACCAAGCTTTTCATATTCTTGGGTAGTAGTGTAGGAGCATGCAACATAAACAGAAGTTACAGACCTTATCTCTCGTTCCTCTTCCATGGCAGCTTTTTCCAGACTTGTAGCAGAAGCATGTGGGGGTGACTGCCAAACTGCAAATTGTCTGTCTGAAACTCTCCGAGCAGCCTCCATATTTATATCTGAAGGTGATAAATCTTCCTCCAACTGAGCCCTTCTTTGTTTCATTTTTGCTTTCTTGCATGGAATTTTGCAGTTAATCACAAATTCCTAGGAATTTCATGAACTAACTGACTAATAGCCTACACACTTGTTATCAAAACAGCTAGCAAAGAAAAACATTGTTAATCTTGAAAAAAACCATCCTCTCACTGCTACCATTATGTCAGGGAGTAAAAATCTTCCAAACATCCCTACTAATTAGAGGTGATAGACTGTGCCTTTCTTTGCTTTCTTTGATAAAATAAAACCAACCCCACTGACTGGTGATTCAAAATTAAAGCTCTCAGGACAAAATTACAAGGCATGGGTCAGTGAAGTTGGCATTTTACTTCGTAGAGAAGGTACTCATTGTATGGTGTTTAATCCTCCACCACAACCTTGGCCTCCTGAAATAAGAGACTTGGATACTAAAGCATGCACAACATTATTGATCTCAATGGACAGTGAACTGCAGATTATTTTTTCACCTGGTGCAACTGCCCAACAAATTTGGGCTCAATTAGAAGCATGTTACCGGCCTATTTCAACTGAATCTACATGTTTGCTCTTAACTGAATTTCATGGTTCGAAATTAAAACTAGGTGAAACTATTGGACAACATTTAACTAAAATGAAAGGAAATAGAAAAGAACTTGGTGAACAAGGTTATGCTGTGGATGATTTTCAAATGATCAGTATTATTATTAACTCATTGAATTATGAATGGAAAGATGCCATTTCAAAGATTAATCAAGTGCCTATTGCTCAGCGCACAGTTGATCATGTATGCAGAATTTTAACTGAAGAAGAAGCACTCATGCAAGCCACACCACATTTGAGGGGACCACCTGCATCAAGAGCTCCAGCGAGATGTCCATTCTGAGGAAGAGGCTTTGTTCCAAGGATGCCAAGATGCTACATCTGTGATCGTGTGAGACATGCCATCCGGGATTGTCCCCAACGATTTCCAGTACCTGCCATGTACCAGCCCAGAGGAACAGATTCCAGAGGCAGAGGTAGAGGCGGAAGACAAGGTTGTCACAGTCCCAGGTGTGATCTACAAGCTCCACACATCACATTGGTTTTAACCAACGATCCACAACCTTATCCAGAGTATGACAGATGACTTCTCTGGACTTTAGACACTGGAGCAGCAGTGCATGTTACCTACAGAAAAGATCTTTACACAGAGATGCACGAACCTGAACCTGATATGCGTGAACCATACACTTTTTCAAACTATCCTGTTCAGGTCAGGAGAAAAGGAACTGTTTATATTGAAGAGCTCGATGCAATCATTCCTGATGTTTATTATATACCAACAGCAACCTGTAGTTTGCTTAGTCAAAGTCATTTTTCAAGAGTATCCAAGTACCAGGTTCACCATTTTGAAAAAGCAAGTTATGTGGTTAAAGAGGGTAATATTGTTGCTAAAACCATATTAATTGGTGGTGTTTATTACCTAAAGCCAAAGTCTAACTCGCAAGCACAGGCAAGTATACAATTTCCAAAAAAGGAGAGCACAGGTCCAGAGAGAGGTGTTTCAGAGAGAGATCCTGTCGCTACTCCAAAGGCTCCTAAAGCCAACAAAAAGAAAAATAAAAAACAGTTTGCTCAAAGCAAGCCTGAGGTTCCTAATAAAAATGTTGAAAATTCACTAACAGGTAAACCTTTGCATTCCAGGTGTATCCATAAGTGGCATAGACGATTGGGGCATGCCAGTTTTCGTGTTCTCAGGAAGATGCAGGAATTAGTGAAAGGTTTGGATCTGAAGGGCTGTAAGGTGTTTTTGGATTGTGCTGTCTGCAAGAAAGCCAAATCCAAAGCAGCAGCTGTTCCAAAACACGCTACATGCCTGTCAACACACATTTTTTATTTGGTACACACTGACATAGTAGGTCCATTTGCACCAACACTTGGTGGTAAAAAATATTTCTTAACAATTGTTGATAATTATTCTAGATATGGATTTGTATTTCCTATGAAAGAAAAATCAGAGACCTTTCAGATCTTCAAAGATTTTGCAACTTATGTCAATACCCAACATGATGTTCACATCGCTAGAATTCAAAGTGATTGTGGTGCTGAATTCATGTCCCAGCGTTTTCAGGACTGGATGCGTAAGAATGGAATTCTGCACCAGACATCAGCCCCTTATGTTCCTGCAGAAAATGGAGTGGTGGAACGGAGAAATGGCATTCTACAAACCATGATGCAATCTCTCCTAGAAGACGCTAAGCTCAGTCTTCCATACTGGGGTGAAACTATTAAATATGCAAATTACATTATTAACCATATCTGGAGTAGTGTAATAAATCAGACTCCTTTCTTCAAGTTATATGGGTATAAACCTGATCTTAAAAACATCCATATTTTTGGTTCATATGTTATGGTGAACATTCCCTTAGCTCAAAGAAAGAAAGAAGGTCCAGCAGCAAAAAGAATGAGATTCATGGGTATTGACGACAATTCAAAATGGAGCAAATTCGTTGACTCCAGACATGTAATAGTGATTTCTCAGTCCTTTAATTTTGAGGAAGATGCTGACTGGTCCAGGATTCACTCCAATGATCCTGGAGTTTATTTTCCTAGAGATGATGCTACTGATGTCATGCAGCCTGATGATCAAGATTCACAGGCGGATGTTCCATCAACTAGTTCTTCTCAACCAGATGTTCCATCTTTGCAAGCCATTGATGCTGAGACTAGCGACTATGAAGAAGACAAGGACGAAATGGAAGGAGAATGGATTGTTGTTCTGAGACATTCTGAGAGGGCCACAAAGGGGATCCCTCCGAAGCGATATTCGTGGCAATTGACAAAAACATCTTTACCTTTGATTTGTGCTGTTACATTTCCTCCTGACAAGTTCACACAAATTAAGCATCTTCCTGATTCAGAGCAAGAGAAATGGTATGAGTCAATGCAGGCTGAAATGGGAAGTCTAAAGAAACTCAAGGTGTTTACACCTGCAAGTTCTCCAGCAAATAAGAAAGTTATTGGCACTAGATGGGTCTATAGAATTAAGAAGAAGCCAGATGGTGATACAAGGCTAGACTTGTAGCTCAGGGTTTCACTCAAAATTATCCTGAGGACTACACAAATACTTACTCACCTACAGTTCGGACTGAGAGAGTAAAAATTGCTTTAGCCATTGCAACTATTCTTGGTTTAGAAGTTTTCCAATTTGATGTTGAAACAGCTTATCTACATGCTGACCTGGATGAAGAAATTTACGTCAGAGGTCCTCCAGGGTTCTGGAACCAAGAAGGGGATACCTGGCTCTTAAACAAAAGTCTTTATGGTCTGAAACAGTCTGGTTTAATGTGTTACTTATGTCTTACTGACAAACTAAATTCAATGGGCTTTATTAAGTCCGAAACTGATGAATGTGTGTTCACAAAAAGATCTGAGAATACATATGCAATAATTCTTGTTTATGTTGATGATATTATTTATATTGATCCAGATAAGCAAATGAGTGAGAATTTTGCTAAAGCCTTGCAGAAATATTTTACATTGAAATCTTTAGGTTACATTAACACTTACTTGGGTGTTCAGAATACCAAAACTCAGAAGGGGTTTAGTATTTCACAAGAGGATAAGATTGAACAACTTTTGCATCATTGCAATATGAAGGATGCTAAAATAGCTAGCATACCTATGCAAACAGATTTTCATAATCTGGCACATGAACCAAGTCCTGATTTTGAAGATCAAACACTTTATCGCTCAGTAATTGGCTCATTGTTATACATTAGTAGTTGGACTAGACCCGACATTGCACTTAGTGTTAATCTTTTGTCACAACACGTAGGTAAGACAAAACAGTTTCATTGGTTATGCATTAAGAAGTTATTGAGATATCTAAAGCACACTAAAAATATGAAGTTGTTGTTAGAACCGACATATACTGATTATGCAGAATTATGTTGTTAGGCAGATTCTGATTGGGCGTGTGATAAGAAGTCACATAAAAGTACTTCAGGTTATATGATGTTCTTAAATGGATGTCCTGTTTACTGACATGTGCGTAAACAGAACTTCATTTCTTGTTCATCTACTGAAGCTGAATATGCTTGTGTTTCAGATGCATGTAACTCTCTAATGTGGTTTGATGTTTTAGTCACAGATATCTGGACATGCCCGATCCAGCCAATCACCATGATGAAAGACAACGAATCTGTGGTTTATATTTCAGAAGCACATTTCACAGGTTCTAGGTCCAGACACATTGACATTCGTTATAAGAACATAAAGCGATTAGTTAAACAAGGTTTTGTTAAATTACAGTATGTGTCCACACATGATCAGATTGCTGACATGCTCAACAAACCACTTCCAGCTGCTCAGCACAAATATCTATGTGAGAAGATGTGCCTTGCCTGATGTCCGCTCAACAGACAAAGAAGGGGATGTCACTACGTTTTTTGTAATTTGTCTGCTAAGATCCTAAGCTAAGATTTGCAGGCACATGCCTGCTAGCTAGAATTGTTATCTTGTCTCCATAGCAATGACATAAGATAGTCTTGTGATTTCTGATTTAATATGCATGCTTCAAAGAGTTTTTACTTCACTTCCTGTAACTTCTTTTGTACTTTTCCTGTATATGCCTTTGGTGTGAGATTAAGCTGCTGGTATGTAGTCCGTTTAGGTTTTATTATTTTTGTAAATAAAAAATGTTTCTTAGATTACTTTCCGGGTTTTATTTTATCAAAGCTGACAGCAAACAAAGGCACTTTCTATCACCTCTAATTAGCAGGGATGTTTGGAAGATTTTTACTCCCTGACACACATAAAAAGTATAACAAACAAATAGTAAAAAAAGTATTAAACCCAATCCAAATAAATGATAAGATCCCACATTAAAATGCCCAATTAAAAACCCTAATCCCCCTCAATCCAGGCTGGCCTGCAAAAACAGCCAAGTCTTTAGATTGCGGCAGAAGGAACGCAGGTTGGGATCAACTGTAATCCCAGGGGTAGCTGGTTCCACAGGGTGGGAGCTCCCACAGAGAAGGCCCTACCCCTGGGGGCAGCCAATCGACATTGTCTGGCCGATGGCCCCAAGGAGGCCCTGCCAGTGGGAGTGCACCGGGTGATTGGAGCTCGATGGTGGCAGAAGACGCTCCTGCAAGTACCCCAGACTCAGGCCATGTAGGGCTTTATAGGTCAACACTAGCACCTTGAATCTTACATGGAAGGCAACCGGCAACCAATGCAGATCGTGCAGGAGGGGTGTAATATGGGAGTATTGGGACACTCCCATCACAACCCACGCGGCCACATTTTGTACCAGTTGAAGCCTCCATATAGTCCGCAAGGGCAGCCCTATATAGAGAGCATTGCAGTAGTCGAGACGGGAAGCGACGAGCGTATGGGTAACTGTGCGTAGGGCATCTCGGTCTCGAACAATAATGACATGTGATGAAGTAAGGGGTTAATTCTGCTATAATATCTTAAAATGTGCAGTTTGGAGTTAATTAATAGCTGTATATTCACACAGCTAAGAAACCAAGGGAAGCTAAAGAAGTTTGGACTGGATAACTTGCATACATTATACATATAACAAACAAGGAAAGTAAACCTCTGCTCCTGGTGACCAACCCAGATTGGATCCTGCGAGGAAAGGAATGGTGAAAAGATACTGGTTGTGACGTTACAGTTTGGGCATTCAGTACATACAGCTCTCACATCCATTTTATGTTTGAATTTGATAAAGTGGGCCAATTCAGTGAACTCACTGTATTTACTAGAAAATCAGATAAACAAACCCCCAATTTTGGGGCACTTATTTTTAAAAAGCAAAGGTAATGTACGGCTTACATTTTGAAAACTATTCTTCATATTAAGTACAATTGTGTTTTTTTTTAATATTAGTATTTCTTTTGTGCTGTGATTACCTGTAATTAAAACAACAGATTTAAATTATGTGAGGAAGGTCCTATGTAGCTTCTCTGCATCTCAAATTGACACTTTTGGTGACATCATTTCAAGCCATTTTTGGAAAGTATAAGAATGTTTCCCAAAGCCTCAGTCACTCCTGAAGCTAAAGGATGAAAAGAGATTATACAAATCTCTCTCATTTCTAGTTTTATTCTGTAAGACATTTAAATTGTATGAAATATGCTAGATACTGTTTTGGTCTAGTTGTCACCAATACCTCCTGGCTTCATACTCATGCTCTGGACTGATGAAACCCAGTAAAATGTTGGCAATTTTAGTGGGAAAAATGTACTTATTTATTTATGCAACGATTTCACTTTAGTCAATGCTACTCATATTTACTTCAGCAAGGCTTACTCATATTTATGAGACTGTCTCTCTCTGATCATGTACATTCCGTCAGAGCCGGCAGGAGAGGCACCTACACTTCCCCATTGATTATAGAGTGCCATCTGATAAGACCCAGGAAAAGTGTTGTTTTGTCACACTGGCTACTCCAGAGGTCAGATTGGTACTAACCCCAGCTGTTGCTCTTTATCAAAGCTTTGAAAACAAATTGTATTCCTGAGGAAAGGGGTCAGAATAGCAGCCCTGAGTCTCTGAGGAAGCTGTACTGAAAGCTGTTTGTTGTTAATATTGTTTACTAGCTTTGCATTTGTTTGGTATTGATGATTCTTCAAATGTATTTTAGCTGCCCATAGTCATATTGATAGATGGGTAGCAATGTGAATAAAATAAAATCAATAATATGCATAGGAGTTTAGCTCTGAACACAGCAGTGTAGCTGCAGTCATGGGTGTCTTTAGGTGTTCAAAAGGGTCAAGATGGCAACCACCATCATGTAGTTAAATCAGCAATGGGGGAAGATTGCAGTAACCGTACTTCTTTCAATTCTATGATCAGCTTTATTTTTTATTATATACTGTTTTGTTTCTATTTTTTCCCTACTTTTTACATTTCCTATACCTCATGAAATAGTGTAGACTTACACCAGATGAGGAAATTTTTGAAAACTGAGTTATTAATCACAGTTCTGCTGACTACACTTATTTTAAGGATGAAAGGATTTCTTGCTGTTTAGGTTAACTACCTTTAATAAACAGAAGCAAGACACTGCAGAGTTTTGGAACTATTTGTCTCCTGCATCTTTACCAGAAGCTTTTGTTGAGTCATCTGGAACTATATGAATAATTAATTATCTATCTCATTATGTCTACATTACCTCTTCCTACAGTTCAGGCACAGCCATCCATAAAGATGGTGTGAATAGACTCTTCCAATTTCCTGATGCATTATATGTTGGGTTTTTTAACATTTAAAAGAGAAATTGTATGCTGCATCTCATTTCAGTGTTATTGTTCTAGTTTTAAAATCAATCAAGATCAGCTGGTGTCAGTCTAGCATACGTAGCTGGCTTGCTTCCCTGCATTTACCATTCAGTTCCCCATCTCCTCCCTCCCACCCTTTCTCCCTCCCTTATCCTCTCTCTCTCTTCCCTTTCGGTATAAGAAACACACATCTGAAACAAATTAGTCATGTATCTCACTTTACTTAAGAGCAGAGACAGGCAAGTAAATATTTAAATTACTATTGAATAAGCAGAAGACGTCACTGCAAAAAATAAAAAGCTATGTAATCACAATATAGATGGTGTCATTTAAGCACAATGCAACTGCTTTGTCAGGCCCGCCCAGAAATGAACGGAAGTCTCATATTGCCCTACTGAACAAAAGAGTTTTTCTCAGAAGTTGATTTCCCTCTCCTTATTCCAATTTGTTCCCAACAAATAGTGCATGAAAATTCATATTTTCTAAACAAAAAACAAAAAAAACCTGAAAGTGGACTGTGAATTAAATGTGGGAAATGAAATCTTTGAGGGTGTTGTATTTAAAGGCAGTATGGGGAAGATACAGAAAAGTAAGATTTGATATCCCTTTGATACCTCCTCCTTTATCAATTTGACAATTGATGACAATTGAACTTTTCCTAGCAGTTTATTGCTTTAGGGCAGGGGTGTCAAACTTGTGTCATCATGTAATGTATTGAGACTCCCCCCCCTTTGCTAAACCATGAGTGGGCATGTCCAGCATGTGACGCATCTGGCCCGCAGTCTGTGAGTTTGACACCCTCACTTTAGGGTTTTTACTAAGGTTCCTTTGCTACAGTATTGGTGTCTAGAGAGAAAAGAATTAGCAGAGGTGTCTGTGGGGAAGATGAGGGAAAGCAAATGAAGAAATCAGCATCACATCATAAGAATGCAGTCTCTATCTCTTCTGTATGTGTACAGTATGGATCTTGCATTAAGACAGTGTAACAGTTTTGTCATTTTTATAGTATCATCAGATTCTGGACATGTGTTCAGTACTTTGTAAGAAGTACTTCGTTAGAAGGCAAGCATTATTCCTCTATTTCAACTTATCATTCTCATACATATTATTTGGAAGAAAGGCTCATGATAAGAATTCCCAGATAAAACTCTATTACTCAGCATTTGTCATTATACTGTCACTAGAGTAGCTATCATATATATTGATTTGTATGTCTTTAGTTTCTAAATAAATTGTGTAATGTAATTTATATGAAGATATGAATAAACAGGTATGGAGCATATGGGACCTGTTCAAAGCAGGCTATAGAAAAGAAGGATAGGCTTTTGCTTATGCAGCATGTGGAAAAATTCTAGAATCAATAAAGAGTCCTAAATAAAGAAAACAAAATGAACAACTGTTCCCCAGTAGGAGATGGCTTCCAAATTAAGTGTATTATTATATTCAAACTGAAAATTACCAAAGAGCATGAAAAAAGGGTCAAGCCTAGATGGGAATTTACTAGTGCTTACTTTATTTACTTTTTGTAATTTTGTGGAATTCAAATCTATCTAAATTTGGATTATATATGGGTGTGTTTATATATGGGTGTGTTAATCTACGAAAACATATATATATATATATATATGTTTTCTTATGTTTTCGTTGGTATTCATATGTATGGTATTTAGGTATCTTCGGGTATTTTCCCATGTCTTAATAGTTGTGCTTTTAAAATTATAGTGACGTTTCGGCAGAATCTCATCTGCCATCCTCTGGCTTGTGTATTGGGTTCTTTTTAATCGTGTGTGTCAGGCTTGGCAGCTGTTTTTTGTTTGAATTTAGTGCTGGCTTTGTGCTCTATGTTAGATATTCAATGGGGAAAAGTCAGTGTTGGATGAATGCTCCTTCCAGGAGGGGAGGGGTGTTAGATATTCAATGGGGAAAATTCACTGATGTCAGACTTCCCCCATTGGTTCATTTTCCAGGCGGGAAAATGAACAGCTGTCAGTGGCTTAGATTGTGGACAGCAGCCTGTAAAAAGAACAGCAGGCACACCTGGTGGCAGTCTTTTGTTCAGAGCTAAATAAAGAAATCCTTTTCGTCTACCATGTCCTGCCTCTTCAATCTAGCCCATATCTAACTGGTGCTGAGGATGGGATACTAGAAGAGAACTAAGGAAAGTAGGCGAAGATGGAAAATTCTTACAACAGAACGCTGCGATCACCGTGCTGATCATCAGAATGTCCACCCATGCTCAACCAGAACCTTTTGATCCAAAAAAGCATGACTGGGTTGCATACATGGGACAATTTCAAATTTTTTTGGAAGCAAATTCACTGCAGGATACAACAAAACAGAGGAAGAGAGCTCTATTCCTGGGATATTGTGGGAATCACCTCTACAAAACAGCTAGAACCCTAGCTGCTCCCAAAGGTGTGGAAACAATGGAATGGAAAGAATTACAGAAGATGTTAGAAGAACATTATGCTCCTGCTGCATCGTTACTGGCTCACCGACTTGACTTTTACTGTAGAGAACAGAAACCAGGTGAGACCATAAACCTACAAGATATTGCTGCTGGCTGCAAGTTTGAAAATGTGGAAATAACTTTAAGAGAGAATTGTAGTTGAAATGAGGGACCTGAGATTGCAAAGAAAGCTGATAACTAAAAAGAGCATCTCTTTAAAAGAAGTAATGGAGGAAGCCTAAGCAGCAGAAATCTCAGAAAAACCAGCAGCTAAAATTGAGAAATCCGAGAGTGTTCACTCAGCATGGGGGACGACCAGCAAATATCAGGGAGAGGGGGAGATTGGAGAACTCTCCAAAGAAGAGGAGGAAGAAATACATAGGGTAAAACCTGATAGAAGATCAGGCCCCCAAGGGATGAGCCAGAGACCCCTATGGTGTGCAGACTGTAAAGGAAACAACCCCCAGGCGTTTTGCAAATTCAGGGATACAATCTGCCGTCGATGTGAGAGAAGGGGGCATATTGCTGAAGCATGCAGAGCAAATCTGCCAGCATACCCCAGTCAGAGACAAGCAGGGTTCCCTAATCATCCATGTGGCCCACAACAAAGGGGATTCCAGGCACCTCCTCATTCAAATTACAGGCAGGAAGAGAATAGAATGCAGAAGGACAGAGACTATGAGCACACAATAGTGGGGCATTCTGATCACCATAAATCAAAGAAATTCAACATCACAGTTATAATAGGAGAAAAACCTTGTGATATGAAAATTGACTTCGGATCCTACATATCTATGGTGTCCTGGACAACTATAAAGGAAGCAATCCCTGGCATAACTCGACAACAACTAAAACCACAACATTTAATACTAAAAGATTTCCAAGGGAACAGAATTCTCGTGTTAGGAAGAGGAATTTTTTCAGTAAAATTCAGAAACTTTACTGGTGAATTGCCTTTAACCATCATGGACAAAGAAGTACCAAGCCTCCTCAGACTGGAATGGTTTAGAGCCATAGGAGTGGAGGTGACCATCCACACCATGCAAGTGGAGGAGCACAATCAAATGAGAGAGGACCTTCAGACTGAATTCAAGGATGTGTTTGACGGAACCTTAGGCAAGTATAAGGGGACCCTATTTCCCTCAACCTTGATCCAAAAGTTTCCCCTGTCAGAATAAAACCAAGGCAAGTCCCTTTCACCTTGAGACCCAAGGTGGATGAACAATTAGATAAACTCATAGCCCAGGGAATACTAGAGCCAGTTGATCGCGCTAAATGGGAGACCCCTATACTCACTCCAGTTAAGCCAGATGCATCAATTCAAATCTGTACTAATTACAGTAGCTAGGGTTTTGGTGCCATTGAAGTCAATGCTATAACCTGTGGCTTTCATATAAGCTGGAACACACTTCCTCACTAGTCCAACATATGACAGCCACAGGTCATAGCATCGACTTCAATGGCAACAAAACCCTAGCTACTATAGATAACCCCAGCTACAGAATCATCAGAGAAGCCATACAAATTGATAAAAGACCTAATAGTATGAATAGAAGAGATGACTCCAGTAGACTATCAATCATCTGGAAGCCTGCACTCACAAGCAGAAGGATCTTTATACCACAATCCAAATGAGCACCTGGACACAAACAGACCCCCACCAATACCTCCAACCCAAACACGCCCCAGCCAGGTACCCAAATAAAACCTAATAAATAATTATTGGCCATTCACAACAAAACAAACTACACAAAAAACCCCCAATACACAAAACACAATGTTGCCAGTTAATCAAGAACACAGCAACTTGAAGACCAATAAACATAGACCTAGACTCCCAGCCAATCAGGATGAAGAAAAAACCATGCAAATAGAGCACAAAGCCAGCACCAAATTCAAACAAAAAAGGCTGCCAAGCCTGACACACACGATTAAAAAGAGCCCAATACACAAGCCTGAGGATGGCAGATGAGATTCGGCCGAAACATCACTATAACTTTAAAAGCACAACTATTAAGACGTGGGAAAATACCCGAAGAAACCTAAATACCATACATATGAATACCCACAAAAACATAAGAAAACACACACACACACACACACATATATATATATATATATATATATAATAGTATGTAGGGTCTTGTCCCGTGTAAGATTGAGAATACCTTGGCAACGCTTTGAGAAATCTCATCCGTCATCTTCAGGCTGGTGTCTTCAGCTTCGTTCTTCTGGGAGAAGTGTGTGATAGTGGCTGTTTTTCCCTTTTAAACTCCAGAGTTGGCTGTGTTGTTACTTCTTGATTGGTTGATGGAGTTGATGTATGCAGATTGGATGGCTTTTCCTGAGACCCTGTGTGGCTGAGGTGCTGGCTGTGTGTCTCAGCCTTTGTGTTGTAACGACCTGGGTAATGGGCTGTGTGATGACCTTCTGAGTTCTATTGTTGTGCGTCCTGGGTGTGGTGCTGTAATCTCCTGGGTCGTTGTCTGTGTTGCAACCTCCTGATGTTTTGTGTTGTAATCTCCTGAGTTTTGTGATGTAGTATCCTGGGTGGAAGGCTGTGATGTGACATTCTGGGCCTTGGTTTGGCTCCAGTTTGAGGTCTGGCTATGTGTTTATAGCGTGTGTCAGTTTGCTTAGTTTGGGGGTCGGAGGGAGGTGTTGCAGCTATGGTCTGGTTTCTGGATGGTGGTTGCCTTTGTCTGTTG
>CM019148.1:326010619-326230781 GCA_009733165.1 Naja naja | reverse complement strand
GATCTTCACTGTCTCAGTTTTGACGTTTTCCACTTTATGTTCCCATGACTTTTCGGATACAAGTAGGGTGTATTTTTTTACATAATGACCAGTGGATTAATTTAGCAACTGGAGCATGTGTAGATTTGTAGTCAGTTTGCACAATTTTGCTGCACTCACATATTAAGTGTGAAACAGTTTCAACTTGCAAAGTTGGCAGTTTGGATTGTCAGTGGATTTTTGTATCTTCGCTTTTGTGGCATTAGTTTGTAGTGCTTGTTCTTGAGCAGCAAGTATTAAACCTTCCATTTCTTTCATGATCGTTCCTCTCTTAAGCCATGCCCACGTCAGGTTGTTAACACATTTTCCTTCAATGTTTTTCAAGTGCTGTGATATTTTAGATGCTTGGTTATTCTTTCTTTCAATTTATCTTTCTCTTTAATTAAAGGGCTTTGTTCTTTCTTAGGAGAAGGCAGAAGATATGTTGCCTGATTTGGGAACAAAAAAGATTCAACAAACATACAGACTTTTTATACTGCCAATTCCCCTTGGTTTGGCACTACAGTCTGATACTGCTTTTGTTAAGTTTGCATGAAGAGTCAGACGTGAGGAGCTTCAGTGAAGAGTTTATTTAGTGACTACAGCTCGAACACATGGGGTTGATTCTTGCTTGCTGATTATCCTCATGCTCCTCCCCTTCCCCTAGAAAAGGCATTAGGTATGGGAACTAGAGAGGAACAATTGCGATATTCCTGAGGTAACCTGGATCTAAGCTGATCAATGTGCCTTCTCCAGAGGACTCCATCCTCTGTTTGCACCCTTTGTGAAATACTTTCCTTCTTTTAAATTTTCTGTTTAAAGTAATTGATATTAGAAAATAAATCAGCTGATTCCAAGATTCATCCATTTATGTTCTTTCTAGCTTTCTTTGTTGCTTTCATGTGTTTTAAATCAATTTTCTTCTTCCATCCAATATTATTGTCCATTATTTCCACCATTAAAATCCTTCCATCATCATCTGTACTTATAGGAAGAGGGTTTTGTTGTAATGCTCTAGTAATTTGTGAAATACTTTCCTTCTTTTAGTAATTGAATTAAGTCCATTTATGTTCATCATAATCAATTTTCTCTCCTCCATTTTAGACTTTATAAGAGGGTTTTGTTGCTCTAGTAGATCTTACTTCTCATTGCTCTCTGGGCACACAGCCTACTGCACCTTCTTCTTTTTCTTTTTCAATTACTCCTATACACTCCTCTTGAAATTCGATCAAGGACTCTTCTTTTCTTATATCTTCCTCCTTTCCTCTAAGGTGTTCATGGTAAAATAATTCCGCCTTTTCAATTCTCTGTCTTTGTTCCTGCCAAGTGAACAAGAGATCTTCTGGTATCAACCATCTGTAATTTACTCCTCTTTTAAGCAACTCTTTAGTCAGAAAAAGATATTCTCTTCTTATCTCTCTTACTCTTCTTGGTACCTGTTTCAGTACCACAATTTCTTTATCTTTATACTTTAACGTCTTCTCTCTTGCCACTTGCAGTATTTGTGTTTTAATAATTTTCTTAGTAAATCTAATATGAATTTCTCTTGGTAACTTATTCCTCATTGCATATCTTGTATAGACACGAAACACTTCATCCATTCTGTCCATCATTTTCTCTTCAGTTATCTCTAGTGCCTCTGCCAGTATTTCTGTCATTTTTTCAGCAAGGTTTTCACCCTTTTCTTTCTCCACATTTGAAATCCCAGGTAGAATTCTGACCTGTCTATCTCCCATCCCAATGGCTCACTGCTGCCTTTTTCAATGTCACTCAATCTAGTATTGATATCTCCAATTTCCTTGTCTCTTTGTTCTTCTTGTTCTTCAATTTTCTTGAGCCTTTATTGATATCTCATCATCATCTGTTGAATATTCTCGTCTGTCTTTTCCATTCTTTTCTCAATATTCTCTGTTCTCTTTTCAATATTATCTGTTTTTACTTGTATTTTTTGAATTCCTTGCATAAACATCTGTAATGTCACTTCCTTCTCCTTTTCCTTCTCCTGTTGCAATATCATCTGTATTGATCATTGTCCCCCAGATGGTGAGGAGGAAGGAGTTGGTAATTGAGAAACTGGAACTGTTATTTTTCTACTCATTTTGTAATTATTTTCAAATAAAAAAAGTCAAAAACAAAAATCAGGAAAAGACAAAAATGAGAAAAGAGGGGGGAAGGACAGGAGTAAACAACTACTTTTATAAAATATGATAAAAAGAAAAAGAAAAAATAGAAAAAAGTGAAAAGAATAAAAGTAAAAGGGAAATATTCAGGTTCTTGTACACCTTAATCCAATTAATTCCAGTTAAGTGCAAAAAAGAAAAAAAAGAAGAAAAAGAGAAAAATAATAATCCCTTGATTTAAAAAAAAGAAAGAAAAAAAGGGCACCAAAATAGAATAAAAAGGAATAGGTAGAGAAAAGAAAAAAAAGGAAAAAATATAATCTGGTTCCTGGGTTAAAAAGCTAAAATTCCAAAATCCAGCTAGTGGGGAAGTGAAAAGAAATATAATAATAACAACAAATCATTTCATTAGGTGAGTCACTGCCCCTAAATGTCCAAGGCTCTAAAGTAAAACAATTCAAATTCTCCAATTCCAGTCCTTTCAAGGTCACTTCAATCTTCTTTCTTTCTTTCAACTTCAACTCCAGACTCTGGCTATCAATAGTTACACAGTGAAGCACCTGTATGAACAATCTACCATGCTCTTCCCACTATCTTTTCAGTGAAAAGCTCAGAGTCCTTGAAGTGTAACTCTCATGCATAAACAAGTAAGAAAGAAAAGCAAACAATATACCCAGCCTCTAGATGGCAGTGCTACTTATTTCTCTCTACTTTCATTTCCCCATGTATCCAAAGCCAGAAACAAAAAGAAAAAAAATAGAGTCTTTTAAGAAGGAAGGTGAAAAAATAAACCTCAAATAAAGAAGAAAAGCCTTAGTCAAAGCAAACTTTCCAAAGAAAAAAAATTAATAAAAAAAGGTAAAAATTAGAGAAGAGCAGTCCAGCCTAAATTAAAAAACTTTGCAAAGTTCCAATTTCTGGTAAAAAGAAAGAAAAAAAAGCCTTCAATTTAAACTTAGCTTAATTTCGCCACTTAGTCTCTTTTATCTTCACTTTTAATTTCCTTTTAAGTCTTTTAGGGTGTTCTCTCAAAATAATGAATAAAAAACCATCTCATCAAGCTGACACACTTTCTCTCGATCTCTTCCATTCCGGAGCTGTCCCAGCTTCAGCAGCTTTAATGGATGCCTGTCAGTTGCCGGAAAAAGGGCTTCTCCTGGATCAACCAGGAACTTTGCAGTGCCCCTGGGATCAACAGGACATGCCCCTGCCAATCACCATACCTACGGGATGGTTTAGGTCTGTTTGGACCATCCAGCAACGGAAATATCAATGCAATCTTAGCAAGTTAAGATCACCCGTCGTACCGCTGCAACACCAGCTCTGCCCTCCGGCAAAGGGACTTTCTTTTGGGAATGCAAGAGCAAAGCTGTTGATCTTGATACCTACTTGTTGGTTCAAGCAATAAGAGAGAGAGAGCAGTTAGCAACTAAGAAAGGCATCACCATATGAGATAGACAACTGCCCATTGTCAATATGAATAAAAGCCTTTATGTAAGTGTTGTTGGACACTGGTTTTGGCTCACTGGTAACTGGTTTTTGGTAACATTATTTTTATTGATTTAAGCATTATTTTCTCTTAAAAGGAAGGATTATGATAATGCTTTTAACATGTAGATGAGTTAAAACAGTCTTTCTAAGGCACATAGGATACATTTATGCAATTAAACTGGTTTAAACCACTTTCCTCAAGTGAGAATTGCATGAAGTCAGCCATATGTAATTACTGAATGTGAAGATAAGGGCTCTTCCCTAAAACTGAGAAAAATATTATCCACAAGACTTTGAGTTGACAGAAAACTATTCCAAGCATAAAATTGGTTTTCCCCATTTGATGATCTCTATTCTGTACATGTCCAATGCTGGCAAATAGTGCTATCCCCATTTGCGATATACAGAGCACATTAAGGACAAAGATTGGCAGATTTCATGGCCTTTCTTTTCTTTCCTTCCCACCAAAGCTAGCAGGAATATATCCACCAATCACTCTACTTAATGTGAGATGGGAATATACAGAAGATGAGCGCTGGTAGATGGCTGAAATAATGGGTTTAACTATCTGCCAAAATTGTTCATGTTGTGCCCAAATGTTTTATGCAGGTGAAAGAAAAGCCTGCCAATTGACTTACAGAAGTAGACTCTTCTGCTACTCAAAGCAGAATGGACTGGAAGAAAGGACTCAGGGACCAAAAGCAAGGAAATCTGAATCAGGCCTAAGTGCCCAGTAATGATCTCACCACCTAGAAATCACCTGCTTGAAGCACATTAGATTGTATGCATGTCCAAACCCATGACAAGATAAGAAACAAAAGATTTTAAAATCAGTACAATTAAGGATAACTTAAGGCTGTTTCAAGTATGGGCTGGGGGGTCATATCATGGTAACCTCATGAAGACAAGGCATTAAAAAAAGAGAATACTACAGTTTGCTTCACATGTTTCACAAGGCTTTTTTAAAGGTCAGTGTAAGATTTAACCCTTCCCACCAGGATCATTTCAAGCATTTCAGTTACTCTACAACTCTTTCCGACAGTGAGAATAATCACTTTCTGACAGTGAGAACAATCAACCAATGGAACAGCTTGCCCTTGGAAGTTGTGGGAGCTTTATCAATTGAGACTTTCATGAAGAGATTGGACTGTCATTTGTCAGAAATGGTGTAGGGTCTATCACTTGGGTGGGGGGTTGGACTAGATGACCAACAAGGTGCCTTCCAACTCTGAATAGCTGTTATCTGTGATTGGAATTTTGCTTTATGGCTTCTGAGATGATAATTCCACAGAAATCTCTGTTTGAGGTGTGATTGGTCCTACATCAACTTTTTATTCAGATAGCAATTCACCTCTACAAAGCATTTCATCTGCTTAAGTAGGGTATCCTGCTTCCATTACATTAAGATTCCTATCTTAGGGAGGCAGATCATAGCTGTTTCATGTGTTATGAGACAAAATAATATTGATCAACTTTCTAGCATCGTATTGGGACAGAAGGAGGAGCACTGTACATTATCCAAACAATGATTATGAAGTGATGCGCAAGTGATTCAATTCTGTTATTTGCACTTCACATGTTAAAATTATAAATCTCTCATGAAGATAATGTGTGATTACTATCATGAAATTATATTAGGGAAGATTTGAACTTGACCTCTAGTGACAAAGGCCAGATCCACATTTTATTCTTAACCCATTTTTTGACTGCAGAAGTGCAAACACACTCTCATCCTCATGCTTTAAAAGTACCATTTTCTATCATGAGTCACTTTAAGTCCTTCCTAGTGATTGTGGTCTGTCATGATTCATTTCAGTACCTGGTGAAAAAAAATTCTTTGTCCTGCTCTTCCTGCTCCTGCTCTTACTCCTGCTCTTTCTCCTACTCCTGACTGACCTCACTAAACACAAGTGTTATATCCAATTAGGTACATTGTTATTTTATCCAACTACATTTATACTATAATTAGTGTATTTCTATAAAAAGGTGTTCCCACTTCTCACTGCTTATCACCTCTGGCACCATATTAAACCAATTTGTGTTTCACTGGAAATTCCTCTGCACACTTGAACCATGATTTTGTCATTGCTTCCAACTTTTATAAATCTATAATGAAACAAATAATTTGCTTTAAGCACAGTGGCATAAGAATAAAGATGGCTCAATGAGGGAGAAAAAGAAAGAAAGGGGCAGATGTTAGTTGAAATGAGAGACCTTGGGAAGGGGGTGTCTGTGTGTGTGCAGATATCTGGAAAAGCTAAGTCAAAAAATGGTAGCCAATGAGAAGGGAGGTCTAAAGGAAAAGGTTAGTACTGGTAGACCCTAGAGGGCCAAAGAGTATAGATTGCTTTCCTTGCTTGGTTGAGAAAGGCAAGAAGTAGAGAAACATATAATCAGGCATTACAGTGGCCATAGCTAGACCAGTGTTCCTCAACCTCAGCAACTGTAGAATATGTGGACTTCAGTTTCTAGAATTCACCAGCATAGCTGAAGAACCAACCCAGATCCATTGCCAAACCACAGGAATCCAGACTGGAATTTCTTCAGTGAGCTTCAGGAACAGTCAAAAGCAGCACAGGAAACGATCATCTTAGCTGAGGTGCTTAATGTCAGATAGCTATAAAAATTGGGTTCCTGGGCAAAACCTGTAACATTTAGTTCAAGGGGGGGGGAAGGGAAATTCAGAATCTTCCTGCAGCAAAATGGAAAAGTGGCAACATGTCTATCCCATTCTGTCATCTAGAAATTGTTAGAAAAGCAGAAAGGTGTCAGTTCACATTCTGAAGCAGGGAAGATTTTTTTAACTTTTTAATTTGGTACAAACTAGAATTCAAATTGCAGGGATGAAAATATTCTGTAGAAAGGAACTCAAAACCTTCAAAAGAAGAACTTGTCAGTGTGAAAAAAGCACACACACACACAGAGAAGCACGCAAATCCTTACATATTGTTTCCAAATGAAACTAAAGCACTGAAAGTAGAATTCTGTGTGAAAAACAAAGGTTAAAAATAACCCCTGAAACTCAGAATTTCTGCTGATATCAAAGTATGTTCTTCTAAGCACTGAAAAAAGCAAGCAACAAGAGAAATAATAATCTGATAAATAGAGGTAAGACATGTGTGGCAAATAATAAGCAACATTTTCCTGGGAGATAATTAGCATTTCCAGATAGCAGATTTTAAATAAACTTTAGTAACTAATTCAATATCAGGAATAAAGGTTTAGAGATAATGTCCCAGATAGCAAAACAGCAATGCTTCAGAGTCTCAGGCTAGGAAATAAAAATGAGAATGATGGACAATAAAAAGGCAATAATGTGCCATTTGAGCATCCATTCAATAATCATTCTGTGCCTCAGAAATGATGAATGGTGTAATTGACTATTTCCTGAACTAAGGTGTCAGATGCCCTCTGGAGAGAGACTATTTACTCAGTCTCCTAAGGATGAGATTGATTTGCACAAATTAGAGACAGAGAAGGGATTGAGCTTAAAATACAGCTGACAAATGCAAAGATTTCAGAGATTGGGGATAAAAAAAATCCAGAGGAGGCAGCTAAACTTGTACATTTGAAGAAGTTGAAGGTCAAACAGGAATGGAGCAAAGCAATCTGTGTTTCTATTGCAAATGTATTCAGTTTCTTTCTTTCATGATTTGTCTGTAACTGAGTCAGTTCACCAATAAAAATAAATAGCATACAGTAGTACAGATGTTGCAAGCTTGAACTTGACTGAAGTGGTCCAGACACTTGATATGGTTAAGCAATATGGAGTGAGGAGATGGCCATAAAAGAAATGGACCTCCTGATTCAAACTCAGCAGGAACTATCTATATACTTCACAAAGCACTGCTAGATAGAAATCTACACAGTACAATATGGAAGAATGAAGCCTCTTTAAGCATCTGATTGTCCTTTGAGAAGATGAGAATGAAGTTCCCTCTTACATATCCATTGTGGTTTAAAACATAACTTCTTTTTTCCATCTTTCCCATGATTTAGGGGATACGTTATTATGGCAGCTTATTGTTGACATGGACAACATTAGCTCCCAATGTAACTTCCACAGAGAGTCAGAAATCCCTCAGTCTACCTTCAGAATTATTTTTTGCAAAATTATAATGAGGGAAGAACCCATCCATTGTGCCAACTAGAGTTTCCCAGCAAAAAAGGGCAAGATACAAGTGTAATCTGTTCTGTACAGTGTGTGTGTGTGTTTTTTTCTATGTATCTGATAAAGAAATTATATAATGCATTATATATTAGGGCAAATTGCTTGATAGGAAAAACTGCACACAATTCACAGGTTTGGATCAATGGGCTTGAATGAAATGTGCAAAGGTTTTTTTAACCTTTTATGCAGAAATAGAATAAAATGGAGAAAAAAGAGACAAAATGGAAAAAATGGAAATGGAAATGAATGGGTATATTTGTTATTAAATCAAGGGGTGGCTGAAAAACTCACTTTCCAATACCTATTTGGCGTTGGTCTATTTTGTTTTTTTTTTAAAGCAAAATCAGTCAATTTACTGTTCCTTAAATCTCTATTTTTACAACCAAAAAGAATTTGATGCTTGCTAGAACATGAACTCTGGGTTGTATATTCCAAAGAATCACTGGAACAATCTTGTTTAGTGGCACCTTTTTCTATCTCTTTTCATTGTCATAGTAACCCTGAATGCATGTTAGATAATGATATATTGTCTCATTTAGAATCACTCACCATGCTTCATGGCTATGTGGGGATTTGTACCTAAATCTTTCCTGTCTGGTGGCAAATCTCCATAGTGTCTGAAGCAAAAATAATCATAGGTGGAAGTGAAATGAAGTCAGTGATGATTATGTCAACCCTTAGACTCTTCTTATCTCCTTTCTCTTACAACACAATTATAAGTGTCAATAACATCAACTTCTTCTTGTTGTCTAATTTGAAACTTAAGCTATTTAGTTCATGAATGGTCCTTTTTCATCCTTTTCATTACACAAAACATGCATGCTAGAGTAAGAAAAGCTTAGTTATTCAAGATGTGCCTGTCTCTGTGAATGTCTGAGTGTGAACTGACCTTTTGATGAACAAAGAGGGGGAAGGTAATAAAAGAAGCTGGGAAGAAAGAGAAGTCTGCCTTTTGCTTATCTGCTTTTTATCCCATTATAAGGAACAGATTTCCTCAAAGGTATAAAGTAGTAAGACGGTCCGAACAAGGATCTTTCATGGAAAATATTCCTGTATTCATAATATTTTCTTAGTAATTTGCTTTTATTGCTATTTTCTTTTATCACATTCTTAAAAGGAAGAAAAATAACTTGTGTTTATACATTAACTCTCAATATATCCTCTTGGGCAGGATCTCAAGTCTAACAGAAATCCTGTCACATTGAATACAGTAAAGTCACAGTCTTTAAGGCTTTTATCTTTAAGATTTCAGGGGATAAATAGTGTTAGGTCCACATAAGTCGCAGCTCGGAAGTGGCCCATACCCACAGCAGCACCATTCTCTGTTGGACTTAAACCTAGCCAAGGTACGCAATGATCCATACAATCCAAGTCACAGTAAAGCTGTTCTTCTAAAAATTAAGGTCAAGTCAAATCCATGGAAAGACTCCTGCTTTTTAATATATTTTTAATTAAAAATAATTTAGAAGAAGAACATCAAAACCATATTTAAATATGAACAGAAAACAAAACATTTATTTATTAGATTTGTATTGCTGCCTATTCACCATGATGATTGAAGGCAGCTTACAACATATAAAACCACAATTTAAAGCAATAAAACTCATACAATCAAATAAATTAATATAGTAAACTCCCCCCTCCCCCCAGTGACAGCAGATTACACAAGTCATTTAATGGTCCCCATCCCACTCTGGGTTCTCCAGAACCACTGGTAGAACCAGGTCTTCAATGCCTTCTAGAAGAGAATCAGAGCGGGGACCAGTCTAATCTCTGGGGGAATGATGTTCCAGAGGGAGGGAGCCACCACAGAGAAGGTCCTTCTTCAGGGTCCCACCAGGTGTATATCCCTCAAAGATGGGACCCGCAACATTCCCTGCCTCCCCGTTCTGATGGGTTGGGTAGATGTGACTGGCAAGAGATGGTCCCTCAGATAACCTGGTTCCAAGCCATGAAGGGCTTTATTATTATTTTTATTGTCAGAGTACAACATGTGTACAATGAGATTGGCTGAGCCTCCCTTCATGAACCCACCCCACACACAACTCAAGTGAGGACAGAAGTCCCTAACTCAAACCCAATCTTATTAACCTATGTGACCTTGTTGCACAACACTGCACAAAACTGTGCAGGCCACTGCATTTTGCACCAACTGAAGCCTCTGGATGCTCTTCAAGGGCAGCCCCATGTAGAGTGTGTTACAATAGTCAAGACAGGAAGTGACTAAGGCATGAGTGACTGTGAATAGGGATTGTTGGTCCAGGAATGGGCGTAACTGGCACACAACCCGCAATTGCGCAAAGGCTCTCCTGACCGCGACTGTCACCTGCTCTTCAAGTAGGAGTCATGAGTACAGGAGAACCCGCAGATTATGCACAGGGTCTGTTTGAGGTACTGCCACCCCATCCAGGACCAAAGATGGCAATTCTCCTTTAGCCAGTGAATCCCAAACCCAGAGCCACTCAACCCGTTGCTCCCCATTCAACCCCTAACAGCTGCCAGGCACTGCAAGAGGGAGGACAAGGCATCACTTAATTCACCATGGGCCGAGGCATACAGCTGAGTATCATCAGCATATTGATGATACCTCAGTCCATGGTAGCAGATGGTCTCACCCAGCGGCTTCATATAAATGTTGAACAGGAGTGGAGAGAGCACCAAGCCTTGTGGAACCCTGTAAAGCAGTGGGTGAGGGCTGGATCTCTCCCCTCCTATCAGCGCTGACTGAAAGTGGCCACAGTGGAAAGAAATGTATCAGGATAGCACAAGGCATCCCACTCCCATCCCCCGAAGCCACTTCAGGAGAATAACATGGTCAGTATTGAAAGCCTCTGACAGTCAAGTAGAGCAAAGATGGATGCAGTACCCCCATCCCGCTCCCAGCAGAGATCATCCAAGAGTGCAACCAATGCCTTTCTGTCCCAAAACCAGGACTGAATCCTGACTGGTAGGGGTCTAGATAATCCGTTTCATCCAGAAGCCTCTGGAGCTGCCACGCTACCACCTTCTTATACAAATATTTATGGCACTGACATCCACCCTTAACTTCAATTCATGAACCCACATAGTCCATCCAGGTAAACAAGTGTATTGATCTGAAAGGGTTTTCTGAAAATTAATTATTTTAATGAAACATATTTTATTATATTCCAAGAAGGGATTGGGAAAAATAACAAACAGGAATATTCTGAATTCCAGCAACACCACCTACTTTTTTGGGCGCTTTCATTTTTGTAGTCCCAGATATAACTCTCCCCCAAATTTGCAGGCCTTGGTCAGATAGAAGCTCAGCATTCCCGTATACTGGGCACCCTGCCTGATCCATTGCTATTTGGCTTTTGATACCCTTAGAGATATTCCTTCTGTCCCATTGAGATAAATGGTCAATGGGTATTTCAGTGTATTGGGATTTGAAGTTGTTTTTCATAACAAAATAGATTCATTGTATCTATCAAAGGATTTAGGGGGTTTCCACAAAAGCAAACAAAAAGCTTTGCCTCCCAAATTTTGTGGCAAAGTTATTTATAGTGGCCCAGCGAGTTTCTAGGTGCCCTTGATTGCCACATGCAATCAACTCAAGGAACAAAATTCAGAAAGGAGTTCAGATATTCTATTGTTAACATTATTTATTTCTTCATGTTTGATGGTCTTTGAGAAAGCTACATGAAATAAACCTTGAATCCTTACTTTTGGTGTTCACTTTCCCAAGTTGTATCTCTGTATATCTTGCCTGCAGAAAAGCAAGAGTATGAGAAGCAGCACTCATGCAAAGAAAGAAAGAAAGGCAAATTAAAAATTAAAAACAAAAATACTAAGGGCAAACCAAGTTCTTCATGCTTTACTGAAAGGTTACAGGTTCTATTTGCTCACTTCAACTCTCATGTGGATGTGTTTAAAAATACATTGACAAGAAACAGCACAAAAATACATCTTTCTAAAAGTGCAAGTACACAAAAGAGAGGTTAAAATAAAATTGTTCTGCTTTTAGATAGAAACAGCACAAGATCAGCTGAAGACAAACACCAATTTTGCACAATCTGTAAGGCTACCTCTGCTCAATGCAATCTCTAAGGAACACTGGAACCACTCTTCCTAATATATGATCATCAGATCAGCATGGTGCCTGGGAATATGTTTGAACACTTCATGTCAAGTAGTCTTATTCTGCAGCCTTCAGCTGTCTAAAGGCTGAAAGAAACCATCTAACATCTCAAGAAAGACAAAAATCTGAATCAACAATAGAAGAGTCTGCGCAGGGTTGATGTCAACATCAGCCCTGCACAGGACCCAAGATTGTTGGGGGCAATAAGCTGACTTTGTAAAAATGCCGCTTAGTAATAAGCAGGCATATACAATGGAATGAAGGCTATTGCTGAGCACTCTGGGTTGTATCCCAAAAATTGTAAGCCGCCCTGAGTTTTCGGAGAAGGGCAGCATATAAATCTAATTAAAAATAAAAATAAATAAACATCTGGCATCTTTGAGCAACTGATGGGCAGAACTGATGCTTGCTCAGGACCCCCTCTTGTTTATCATTCTGTTCTGGCAATCCAGGCAGTTGGTTCCAAATCTGTATAAGAAGCCAGTTTATATATATATTTACAACACATACAATTGCATGCCACTGGACTTGTTGGCTGAGACAGACCTAAAAATTTCTGGAAGACTTGAGGTTACTAAGGCTAACATAGCATCCTGAAATATACTGTATATGCATTAGAACGTTGCCTTCACGTAGCCGGATGAGCTCAAGTGGGATCACTGATAAAGGACTCATCTAGCCACAAACCTGGGGCCAACATTGTATATAGACAAGCTCCTTCCAGAATAAAAGGAAGGATTAACATGGATTAATTTGAGGCAAATGCAACCTTCCTTACTATTCTTAAGTGTTCATTAGTAGACTTCCTGTTTCCTCAATCATTGCCAATGGTTCTTTGAAATTATTTAAGATGGGATATGAGACACATTGAAGTTGTCCATCTATTGTGAATATTGATGCATTAGATATGATATCCACATTGATCTGGTCAGTGGTTATAGTTTTCCCAATATAATTTTATGTATTATAGCTCTATTTAAATATATCCTTCGTGAATTCTGTATTGATGCTTCTTAGTGATTTTTGTCCCTTATATTTTTCTGAGAAAAAGGAGCAATGAGGATTCTTCTCAAGAAGCATATTCTGTTCTGCTAAGTTCCAGGCAGTCACCCCACCATAACTTCTCTGAATCCACTAGAACAGGGGTGTCAAACTCAAGGCCTGTGAGCTGAATCTAGCCCATGTTGCTCTAACATCTGTAGTTATGAAAATCTTTGAAAGGCTTGTGCTGTCCCACCTGAAAACCATCATGGATCAGTTGCTAGATCCCATGCAGTTTGCATACTGAGCAAATATATCAACAGATGATGCTGTTAATATGGCTCTGCATTATATCCTGCAACACCTTGAATCTCCAAATACCTACGCAAGGGTCCTCTTTATAGACTTCAGTTCAGGATTCAATACCATCATTCTAGACACTCTTCTAAGTAAATTAAACCAACTAGTGGTACCTGAACACACTTGTAAGTGGATCATAAGCTTCCTAACAGACAGGAAGCAACAGGTGAAGCTAGGCAGAATCACATCTGATACCTGTACAATCAGCACAGGGCCCCCCCAAGGCTGTGTGCTTTCTGCACTTCTCTTCTCCCTATATACCAATGACAGCATCTCAAATGATCCATCTGTTAAAATACTGAAGTTTGCTGATGACACAACAGTGATTGGTCTCATTCAAGACAATGACAAATCTGCATACAGACAGGAGGTTGTACTGGAACAATCTGGAACTGAACGCACTCAAAAACGTAGAAATGGTAGAAATCCCATACTACCACCTCTTATAATACTAGACAACACAGTATCAACAGTAGAGACCTTCAAATTTCTAGGTTCTACTATATCACATGACCTAAAATGGACACCTAACATCAAAAACGTCATCAAAAAAGCACAACAAAGAATGTTTTCTGCACCAACTCAGAAAGCTCAAACTGCCCAAAGAGCTGCTGATCCAGTTCTACAAAGGAATTATTGAGTCTATCATCTGCACCTCTATAACTGTCTGGTTTGGTTCTGCAACCCAACAGGACAGACACAGACTTCAGAGAATAATTAGGACTGCAGAAAAAAACAATTACTATCAACCTGCTTTCAATCGAGGACCTGCATACTGCACAAGTCAAAAAGAGGGCTGTGAAAATATTTACAGACCCCTCACATCCTGGACATAAACTGTTTCAACTCCTTCCCTCAAAATGACGCTATAGAGCACTGCACACCAGAACAACTAGACACAAGAAGAGTTTTTTCCCGAAAGCCATCACTCTGCTAAACAAATAAGTCCCTCAACATTGTTCAACTATTGGACTTCCGGTGACGTCTCGTCATGGCGAGGTAGGGAGAATTGAGTGCTTCTCCCACCTCGGGTTTTTCTGTTCAGGGATAGCTGTTCATGGCAGGGTGAGTTCAGGATTTGAACACCCCAACGAGGAACAAATACTTGGAACTGTCTGGGAAGTACGATCCCGGGGGTGAGGAAGAGTTCCCGAAGTCCGGAACAGAAGAAGCCAGCTCCCCGGGTGAGAGCTGACCCAAAGACGAGGCGGTGTACCATCAGAGGGGAGTAGAAAGAGAAGGCGGCAGATCGGAGGAAATGATAACAGAGTTTGGTGAGGGGCTGTAAACAATCGGTGAGACCATCTGGCGAGGATTGCCCAAAGAGGAGTGGGGTGAAAGCGGAATAGAGCGGCAGCACTTTAGCGATCACCCCCAATGCAAAGTGAAAGAGAAGAAGGCAAGCGATCCAAAATGAGAAGGAGAGAACGTGCTGTGAGTAAAAAGGGAGATTTCTAAGTCGGAAGGGGAGCGGTGTGGCCAGGAGGGTCAACGAAGCACAAAGGACTTAGCGGTGCACAGGAAAGTTAAAACACGCTGGGCAGTGACAGGGCGACTGCGGAGGCTGCCATTGCACTGGGGAGAGCGGTGGAGAGCAGTGGAGATCCGGGAGAAATGAACAATTGAATAAACAGTTCTATAAGGGGAAGGATATAAAACTTAACCAAGACATGGAAAAGATTACTTTCTAGTGAAGGAAAGAAGAAAGAATAACTCCGGTGAGAAAGACAGGAGGGTAGAGGAAGAGTCTTAGCAATAAAATTGCTGATGGAACAGAGAGGAGCGCTGGCATCGTGACAGTGCAAATTGGCAGATTCTTAGATCCGGAACAAACGAACAATTGAATAAACAGTTCTATAAGTAGAAGGATATAAAACTTAATCAACACATGGAGAATACTACTTTCCAGTGAAGGAAAGGAGAAAGGACAACTCCGGGAAGAAAGACAGGAGGGGGGAGGAAGAACCCCAGCAATAAGAGAACTGACGGAACTGAGAGGAGCACTGGCATCATGACAGTGCAAATTGGCAGATTCTGACAGTGCAAAGTGTCAGACATGGAGAAAGGTGGAACGAACAGCAACTTGAATAATATAAGTGGAACTCTATACTGCTTCAAACTTATATTACTTAATTTGGAGAAGGTTAACTAAGCCAAATAGAGATTAATAGAGATTAATATATCAGACACACATATATAAGAGGACATTAGTAGAATTATCATGCTATATAGACATTAAGGGTTGAAATATTTAAATTATTTAATACTTAAGATAAGATTTAATACTTAATATTTAAGATATTTAAGACAATAGTGAGTTGAAATAGACAAAATTAGGCTACTGGGTGATATATAAACAGCTGATTTATATCAATTGTTATTATTATTATTATTGTTGTGTAGGAATACAGATATACTTAGGATCTGAGAGATAACAGATATAGGATTGATTGATACAAAACGGATATAGTATTGTAGTATTGAATGAATTGCGTTACCTACTTCTTTGGAAATTTATAATCTATTTATATTTTACTTCTTGTTCTTTGTACCCTCATAATTTAATGATGAATTGTAAGTAAGGAATGTAATGAAAGCATAATTAAGCGTCCGTCCCCCCAATATTAAGAAGTTTGGTGGGTCTCGGTCATAATATAAGATAAGAAAATAGATATCTTTCAGAGAAAGACAAATAAGATAGGATAAATAAGGACACTAAAGAGATATAACTACTGGTAACTTAACTAAGTGGAACCTGTTAGAAAGGAGAAGATTTAGGTAAATGGTAATTAGAAACGTGATGTGGGGAAACATAAACAAAATAATTAAAGAACAGCAAAAGATCATAAAGGAAAAGACAAGTACGATGGCTACCATTACCAAAGTGGGAAAAAAGGCAACAATAACTGCAACCCCACCTACTCCCACAGCGACCTCTTCCCAGAGAACGATAGAAGGGATGTTAACACTCATGCGAGCGCACAAGTAGTACAGAATGCACTCCAGACAATTCAAAATATGATGTTAACAATGCAGGAAACAATGCTGAACAACCATGTAGAGAGCAAAAAAGAAAGGGAATTAATGAGAACAGAATTAAAAAGCACACCTTCCGCCATGAACTAAAGACCTGGTTATTTGACCAACCCGGGCTGTGACCCATCCCTGGGGGGAGGGAAGGTTTTTTTAATGTATTTTATTGTCATGTTTATATTTGGGCTTGTTTGGTTTAATGTCTTTTTAAATATTTATTGTTCTGTGTTTTTAGTTGTGAGCCGCCCCGAGTCTTCGGAGATGGGGCGGCATACTAGTTTAAATAAATAAATAAATAAATAAATAAATAAATAAATAAATAAATACAAGCCAAATTAAAAACTACAGGCCAATATCACTCTTGAGTACAGATTATAAAATATTCATGACAATTATAGCACAAAGATTAAAAGGAATTCTTAGTGAAAAAATTAATACAGACCAAAATGGATTTTTACTGAAGAGACAGATTAGATATAACATAAGAACAATAATAGATATATTGGAATACTATGAAAGCCACCCGGGAGACCAAATGGCACTGATTTTCTTGGATGCCCAGAAAGCCTTTGATAATTTAAATTGGGATTTTATGAAGATACAAATTAATAAGATTAATTTTGGAAGTAACTTCAAAAAAATGCTTAATGCAATATATGACAGTCAAAAGGCAAATGTACTGATAAATGGGGAAATTACTAAAGCCTTCAAAATAGAGAAAGGGGTTAGACAAGGTTGCCTGCTGTCACCTCTGCTGTTCATCACAATATTAGAAACATTGTTAGACAGAATTAGGGGAAATAAGAATATAAAAGGAACTAAAGTTAAGAATCAAGAATACAGAGTACAGGCATTCACGGATGACATGGTATTCGTGATAAAAGATCCATTGGAGACGGGCCCCATATTAATCCAAGAAATAAATAAATTTGGGAAGTTAGCAGGATTAAAGGTTAATAAGGGGAAGACTAAAATGTTAGTCAAAAACATAATAAATAGCAAACAAAAAAAATTGGAAGAGATAATGGGATTACAAATAGTAAACAAAATTAAATATTTAGGAATCTGGATGAGGGCGAAAACAATAATGCTGTGGGAAGATAACTATATTAAAATTTTGAAACAAATTAAGAAAGATCTGGAAAACTGGAATAAAATGCAAATATCATGTTTAGGAAGAATCACAACGATTAAGATGAATATACTACCCAAAGTTTTGTACTTATTTCAGACGATACCAATATTGACAAACAGAAATTTTTTTATGGAATTGGACAAAATGGTGATGAAATTTATTTGGATAGGGAAAAAGGCGAGAATAAAGAAAAAATATTTACAAGATGACAGAAGCAAAGGTGGCTTTGGGCTTCCGGATTGGGAGATTTATTATAAAGCCACGATTCTGGTGTGGATAAGGGAATGGGTGATATTGGGAAATAAAAGAATATTGACATTAGAAGGGCACGACCTACAAACAGGGTGGCACTCATTTCTGTGGAACCCGACTGACAAAAAACAAAGGTATGTGACAAAACACATAATATGCAAATCGTTGATTAAAAACTGGGCAGAAATAAGGAAGAAAAATTATAGCAAAATACCAAGATGGTTTTCGGCAATGGAGGCAACCTTCCATCCCAATACATTGGATCTAAATAAAAAACTTAAATATTATCAGATATTAGATACAGAGGGGAGATTAAAAATGAGACAGGACCTGGAAACACAAGGAATAGCGATAGACAACTGGGCTTACTTACAAATCAAAATGAGGTACAATAAAGATATAAAGGAGTATGGAATAGAGACAAAGAATACAAAATTGGACAAACTACTTCTCAGACCAGAAGAAAAACTGATATCTAAATTATATAATTTACTATTAGAACAAGAAAGAGTAGGACAATTAGTGAAAGGACCAATGTTAGCATGGGAAAAAATATGGGATATAATTTGGACTTGAATGATTGGGAGGAGATATGGGAGAAAAATCTGACATCGGTGGCATACAAAGAAAATCAGTACAAAATGATGTATAGGTGGCATCTGGCCCTCGCTAGGTTAGCAAAGTTATTTACAGGGGCAAATCCCAAATGTTGGAAGTGCAAAGACAAAATTGGCACGTATTATCATGTGTGGTGGACATGCTCCAAAACGAGGAAGTATTGGATTGAAATTAAAAACTGGATTGAGGATGTGATAAAATGTGAACTGGAGTGGAGACCAGAATTGTTTTTATTAGGAATGATAAAAGGAAACTTTCCCCCTGAGGACAAATACTTGATTACACATCTATTAACAGCTGCTCGAATTTCTCTAGCCCAGAAATGGAAGGAATTTATAATGCCATCCATACAAACAGTAATTAGAAAAACATATGAATGCCTGGAAATGGAGAGATTAACACTCAAATTAAATGAAAAAGAGGATTCGGATTACTATAAGACATGGGATAGATGGTACGACTGGGTAGAACAAAATGCAAAAAGAAGGATGGGGGAAAAAGGAACCCAGGAAAAATAGGGTACTAAAGCGAACAGAAAGATGCTATAGATAATATGAGATATTATATAACAACTCAGTAAAAGGTATAGGAAAACATCAAAAACAACCCAAACCAAACAAATAGGAAAAATTTAGAATGAACACTGTTATGTATAATTGAAACTTCATGGTGCAAAGTGTACACCCGATCTGCAACCTAAACCAAGCTAAGAAAGCGCATCACGCATTGTTGTGTACTTATGTTATTTGTATTTGTAAGTCTGTGTTTTTTTTAACCATTTGTAAATAAAGCTTTTTAAAATTAAAAAAAAACATTGTTCAACTATTACAAAATCTGCACTGCTAATCTTCTCATCACTCCTTATCACCCATCCCATCTCACCTGTGACTGTATGACTGTAACTTCATTGCTTGTATCCCTACAATTTTTACTGACTGTTTCCTAGTATGATTTGATTGCTTATTGTACCCTTTGACTATCATTAAGTGTCATACCTTATGATTGACTCCTGATGAATGTATCTTTCTTTTATGTATACTGAGAGTATTTACACCAAGACAAATTCCTTGTGTGTCCAATCACACTTGGCCAATGAAGTATTCTATCTATCTATCTATCTATCTATCTATCTATCTATCTATCTATCTATCTATCTATGGGCCCACCCTGCAAACTGGCCTGCAATGCCTCTGCCAGCGAAATCGGAGCCCGAGTGGGCCATGTGAAGCCTTCCCAAGCTCCATTTTCACTGGCAGAGGGTTGCAGGAGGCCATTGTGGCCAAAAACAGAGCCTCAATGAGTGTCATTGAGCTGTCCATGCCTACCCTCTCCATGCCCCCCCAGCCTCCCAAGATCCAACACAACCCTGATGCGGCCCTCAATGAAATCAAGTTTGACACCCCTGCACTAGAAACTGGCACAAACCAGGAGACTGCTCCACCCAGCTTTTTTTTAAATGATGCCATTTGAAGAAGAAATAGAAAAAGAGACATGATGGTTGATACAAAACTAGGCAAGTGCAACTGCTTGTGAAGTCTGGAAAAAGACATATTTTCAGGGTCTTTGACAATGTTTAATACTTTTATGGAACTTTTATAGAATATTACAGGTGAAGGATAGTGTATTTCCGGTGCTGTATTCTGTTTTTCCTCATTCTGATGCTTCCTAGGCTGCCTGCATTTTTCGCCTTGGACAAAGCCCAACAGGAAGAATTCCTTGATTGTATTCTCATGAGATTTAATAGATATATGAGAAGGGTGAGTTTTCTGGAATGAGGATTGTATAACAGCACCTAGAATATACCACGAAGAGCTGTGGTGGTGCAGTAATTAGAATGCAGCATTGCAGGCTACTTCTGCTGACTGCTGGCTACAGTTTGAGTTTCACTGGCTCAAGGTTGACTCAGCCCTCCATCCTTCTGAGGTCAGTAAAATGAGAACCCAGATTGTTGGGCAAAATATGCTGACATTCTAAAACCTCTTAGAGAGGGCTGCAAAGCACTGTAAATGGGTATATAAGTCTAAGTGCTATTGCTATGGCTATGACCACCTTGCAACCAAATTGATGCATGGCCACCACACTCTGATCGTGAATATTTAATCAAAACTTTCTTATCTTTTTTGAAAGAAATAAGAACTGAGAACTGGTAGGAAAAATGTTAGAGAAAATGTCTTCAAAAGTTTAACGTAATTGTTTCTGAAAGTTTATGTCTATACATAAATTAATGTATACAAATTTAAAGCATAGTTGATTATCTTCTGTTGATGGAGTTTCTCTTTTAATGTCATGGATTGGCTACAGCAAAACTGTGCTGTGGCACCTAAAGACTGATTTTCTAAAACTATAAGATGGTACAGAAAGAAAATACATCCAAACTTAGAAAAATGGGTATGTCAAAACTCAAAGGCTAGCTTTAAACAATACTTGTTGTGCTTAGTATGTTTTGGAAGAAAATATCACACAATAAAATAAAATATATGTGGAAACATGCCAACCTGAATATGTCTTCAAGATAGTTAGAATACTGAAACCATAGTAGGCATTGTTATTAATATAAATGTATGGTCAACATACTACATTTCTTCATGAAATGGACAACTTCCCTTGGTATAATTTCAGAACTTAGTTCCCACATTTTATGTTATGTTGTTTCCAAACCTCTTCCTCCTTAAGGTTAAGGTATAAACATTTTACTTTTATAACATAGCAAAAAATAGATTCCTTCTCTCTCATCCAACACTCCTGAACAAAAGGCCTTGATTACCTTTTCTCTTGTCTTCTGTAATCTCACAACAACCTATCTATTGTTTTGCTTCCAAAATGATGTCTATTTTAGTCAGGTTATGTCCCCAAACATACATTTGTTTCCTTATCCATCTTTACCTCATAAACTACTTGTCCTTATGCTCAAGGTGCTCCTTGGTCTTTTTCTCGCTACCTCTTCATTCGTATATTATATTATATCCTTGTCTGTAATGTATTCATTTTTGACTTAACATCACTGCAGGTAGAATTCTGTCCTTTCTTCCTCATTTAGCTCTGAACTGCCTTGTGATGTTTTCAGTATAAATAATTTTTGAACTCCTAAATCACCATACCTAAATCAATAAGCAGGAATAATACTAAGGCAAACCATCTAGTCCAATCAACAATAACATCAAATCAATATAGCTAAAAGCCAAACTGCATGTGGTCATATAGCCAGAAAATGCCTTTTACAAATAAAACAGAAATCAAATGAATCTTTAAATCCCCTTTTAATGGTCAGCAACGATGGGACCTACTGAGTCCCAATATTAGCATAACATTCCACAAATATAGCCCACTGCTATGCTAAGTCTACCAGAAGCAAGGGTTTAAGTACTTATTATAAGCAATCACATTTAACTAAATCAAGAGAGGAATGTAATTCAAAAGAAAAAAGGAAGCTTAGTTGATAGGTAGAATTAGTTCCAAGCAGAGAAATAAGTTCCAAGCAGTATAATGAAAGATAGTTTGCTTTGGAACTTTTTTCAAAGGAGAAAAGAATTAGAAAAAAAAATTATGGCTGATGTGTGAAGTTCTTATACATGTTTAGACAGAATGTCTCATTTTTCTGTTGGAAGAAATATCCTTCTGAGTTCAGTTCTAAGTGAGGAAAAAGACACTGGATTCATGGAAGTTGCTGGGAAAGAAGATCTATTGATGAACAGGATCACATGCCTTGGAGATCTTGGGTGAAGAAAAAGGGAAGAGATGCTGAGAGTCCCTGGGTTTTATACCCTCTCTGGCTTTGAACTTCCTAGGGCACAGGAAGAGTATCCTGATTGGTTGCTATCAGAGGTCATAGCTAGCTTTGTAGGTTGTCTGTGTGCTAAGTTTGGTTGAAACTTGGTGGGTGATGCAATGAAGGGCAATTCAATGGCTTTGACTGAAGGAGGTAGATCTTTGTTATGTAGAATAGACTGGCCCAGGTCTTAATGGCCCATTAACAAAGGTGGGAGGGCTGAGTTTCTGCCTCTATGAGTTTTTACTTCTCTCTTAGGGAAAATATTCTGCTTTTTTAGTATATCCTAAAATATTTTATTTTTCTAGGAGGGGGGTGGGTTTTAACTTCCAACATCTCATTGAGAAATCCTTTCTCTAGCAATCTCCTGTCTCTTGGTCTTCCCATGCTTCTATTAAACTCAAAGGAAGATCTCAAGTAACAATTCTTTTCACAATTCTTTTTAATGGCAGTGGTCCTAATGTAATTTCTATCAAGGAATCCTCCCTAGAGTGACTGTTGGAAAATAACACATCCTGAAAATGGTCTAGCCAGATTCTTTGTTCTCAGATTTGATGGAGAATTAGTGTTTGGTGGGAAACAAAATGGAGAAGAAGAGGAATTGACTCAACTGTTGAGAGAGAGCAGATTGATTGATTTACTATTTTTATAAGACTGCCCATCCACACATCTGAATGCAGTACCCGGAGTCAGGTAGTGGAGTCAGGTATTCATTGGAAGACTAACAGGAATGGGACTATTTGTAGCTCAGCAGGAAGTCTGCCCCACAAGGCAGATCCCTAACAGAGAAGGCATGTTTCTCATGGGCCACCAAGAGACATTGCTTCAACAATTGGACTATTGGAATAGCATAACTGGAAGACAATTCTGAGCAAATGTGAGTGACTTGCAAAATAAAGTGTAAGTGTAACCTCATGCTAGGTATTATTGGGAACATTCAACAGAAATTACATGAACCACCAGAGTTTGCATGTAAGATTCTGTTATGTATGTAGGTTTGAATGTTATTGGTTTATTTGAACTGTTCTTGTAAAATGTCAAATGGTATTGGTTTAAATAGTGTGGGAAGAATCCCTGCACTCCCATTGGCTGGCAGCTACGGCTGCAGGCTATAAGAAGCAGCCGTAGCCAAGCCAGGACGGGTCCATTCGAGCTGTAGTCACTAATAAAGTCTTTGCTGGAACTCCTCGCGTCTGACTCTTCATGCAAACTTAACACTGGCGACGAAGGTGGGATTTCCCTGAAGAGAAGACGACGCGACGAACAAGCAACTGAGCGAGATGGCTGCGCTGAACACCCCAGCACCGTTCGATCCGGCGACGGAAGACTGGGAATTGTATGCGGATCGTTTCCACATGTTCCTGGAGGGAAACGATCTTGCCGGCATCCCGAGAGACGGAAGAGGCGGTCTTTCTCACGCACTGCGGTCCGGCAGTCTTCAAAATGGTGAAGGCATTGGCGGGAGCAGCAGAGCTGAAGGTAATGGAATGGCCCGACTTAGAAAGACTTTTGAGAGCCCATTACGCCCACAAGTATCGTGCCTCATTAAGAGACACGAATTTTACCGTCGGGATCAAGGGATAGCGAGAATGTTAATGACTTCATGGCAAGTTTAAGGGACATTGGGGGTGCTTGTGACTTTACCAACTTAGAAGAGGCCATGCGTGATCGGTTTGTTTTAGGCCTTAAGGATAAGGTTTTACAAAGCAAACTATTAATGAAACCTAAGATCACGTTTAAAGAGGCCATTGAAGAAGCTGTTTCAGCGGAAGCCACCAAGTCCTCAGCAGCGGCCATGAAAAAGATTAACAAGGCTTCAAGCCAGGCCTCAAGCCATTCTGATGGGGATAAATCCACATCTACTCATTGCGAACAAATAGACTCTGATTCTGAAGGCAGTGAGGCAGAAGAGGGATTTTTAAACTCAGAATGGAAAAGAAAAGAAAAGACTCTGGGAAGAACAGGCAAGGGTTCTATTGCAGAGGCTGGGGTGGGGGCACCCCCGCACTGATTGCAAGTTTTTTGACTCCATTTGCCTACGTTGTGAGAAACGGGGTCACATAGCCAGAGTCTGCAAATCATCCAGAACTCCACCAGCTAGGAAGAAATTCCTGATAGAGACTTTAAGCCCAACAATTTCATTGAAAAATGGGGCGAAATTTAGAAGCAAATGGCAAGAGTGAAACACACCAAACAATCACTATTGGTCATTCTTCACCCTTAAAAGCAGAAAAGTTCATGTGAAGGTGTTTATTGAAGGAAGACCTTGCCAAATGGAAGTGGACTCAGGCTCTTATTTATCTATGGTGTCATGGGACACCATCCACAGACTCTTTCCCAAAATTCAGAAAAAGCATTTCCAGAAGCAAGCACTGACTCTCAAAGACTACCAAGGGAACAAGATTCCAGTAGTTGGAGCGAGAGATTTCAACGTGCAGTTTAAAGGCCACACCAAACGTTTGCCCCTGACCATCGTGGACAAGGATCGCCCAAGTTTGCTGGGACTTGAGTGGTTCAAGCCACTTGGCATCAAGGTGACTGGCATCCATCACGTGAGCAGTTCTGACTGGGAAGAGTCCTTGAAGTCTGAGTTTCCAGAGGTCTTCAGCGAAGGACTGGGCAAGTATATGGGGACCCCTATTGCTTTCAGCCTAGACCCCAAGGTGCCCCCAATTCGTTTAAAGCCCAGGAGGGTCCCATTTGCTTTAAAGGAAAAATTGATGCACAATTAGATAAACTCATTGCTCAAGGGGTTTTAGAGCCTACTGACCACTCCAGATGGGAAACACCCATAGTCACACCAGTCAAGTCTGATGGGTCAGTGAGAATCTGTGGTGACTACAAGGGGACACTTAACCATGCTGCAACAGAGCGCATATCCTGTACCAGTTGTGCATCATCTGCTCCATTCCCTTGGCAGGGGTACAGTATTTGCTAAACTGGATTTGGCTCAGGCTTATCAACAATTAACAGTTGATGATGCCACTGCAGAGGCACAAACAATTGTGACCCATAGAGGTGCCTTCAAATGTAAAAGACTACAATTTGGAGTAAGCGTGGCACCTGGCATTTTTCAGAGCCTTATGGAAAGAATGTTGCAAGGATTGCCAGGGGTAGTACCTTATTTTGATGATGTATTAATCTCTGCTGAAAATGACACTCAGCTTCAAGAAAGACTCAGAGAAGTCCTTACCAGATTCAGAAAAGCAGGTTTAAAAGTCAAGGAAGACAAATGCACACTCAAAACAGACAGAGTTGAGTTCCTGGGGTATATGATTGACAAGCATGGCATCCATCCTACTGATGCCAAGGTTAAAGCAATCAATGAAGCCCCTAAACCTCGATGCAAGGCAGATTTGCAGGCCTTCCTTGGCCTTATTAACTTTACCACATGTTTCTACCTCACAAAGCATCTATTGCTGAGCCCTTACATCGCCTACTTGATAAGAATGCTGTTTGGATCTGGGGGCGGAAGGAACAGTCAGCATTTAACAGTATTAAGAGACTAATCACGTCTGATGCTGTGTTGATACAATTCTCTGAGAATTTACCTGTTGTTCTGACTTGTGATGCATCCCCTTTTGGAGTGGGGGTTTTTGAGTCACAGGCTTCCCAATGGACGGAAGCCCCAATTGCATTTTACTCTCGCACGCTGTCCAAAGCAGAGAGGAATTATAGCCAATTGGACAAGGAGGCTTTAGCAGTTGTTGCAGCTGTTAAGAAATTTCATGAATATCTGTATGCAGGTCATTCACCATTGTTACAGATCACAAACCTTTACTAGGCATTGTGGCAGGAGACAAACCTACACCTAATATCCTATCACCAAGAATGCTGAGGTGGACTGAATTTCTTGCAGCCTATTCCTACAAACTGATTCACAGGCCTGGCAAGGACATTGGACATGCTGATGCACTGAGTCGTTGCCCACTACCTTGCCACAAGGAGGACTTTGAACTTGAAACTCACACCTTTTTCCTGGAGACCGTTGCTAAGCTTCCAGTCCATGCTGCTGAGATTGCCAAAGAAACTGCCAAAGATGCTGTGTTGGCACCTGTTATGGGCTGGATTAAGAAAGGTTGGCCTCTTCAAGATCTACCTCACCTTGCCCAACCTTTTAAGTCCAGGCAAACTGAATTATCTGTATTAAGAGGATGTATTTTGTGGGGTAACAGGGTGGTTATTCCTGCGAAACTGCAAAGGGAGGTTTTGGAAATGTCACATGAGGGTCATCCTGGGATTGTAAGGATGAAAGGTTTGGCCAGGAGTTATGTATGGTGGCCAGGTATTGACAAAATGGTTGAAAACTGGGTAGCCTCTTGTCCCAATTGCCAGGTAGTCAGACCTGCCCCACCTCATGCCCCCACACAGGAATGGGAATGTCCTAGGGGCCCATGGTCTAGAATCCACATTGATTTTGCAGGCCCTACAAGAGGGCACACTTTTCTAGTGATAGTAGATGCATACTCCAAATGGCTAGAGGTAATTCCAATGACATCCACTACTACTGAGGCTGTTATCAAGCAGCTCAGAAAATTGTTTGTAACCCATGGGTTACCAGATGTCCTTGTCTCTGACAATGGCCCTCAATTCACATCTAACATTTTTGAATCCTTTCTAGCTCAACAGGGCATCAGACATGCCCTCACTGCCCCTGGGCACCCTTCGGCCAACGGCCAGGCTGAACGCATGGTACGCTTTACCAAAGAGAAGCTTCAGCAGCTGGGTCCTGGGGACATCACTGAGAAGCTTGAAAAGCTTCTTAGTGTTCAACACATCACTCCTAGCCCATCAAATAACTTGTCCCCAGCAGAGTTGTTGATGGGCAGGAAACAGGTCTTCCCTTGACCGCCTCCATCCCACTTACGCACCCAACGCACCACTGGATTCCACTTCCAAAGTTCGTTCTTTTAGTGTGGGAGATTCTGTCTATGCTAGGAACCTTCTAGGTGACCCTTTGTGGATTCCTGCTGAAATAACTCACATCACAGGCCCTCGTTCTTACAGGGTACAAACAGAGGATGGCCTTCTCTGGAGCAGGCACATTGACCAACTTAGATCCAGGGTCCCTCAAGAACATCGCCCCTGTCTCCCTCTAGGTCCCTCACCTGATGTCTCTTCTAGGGGAAGGGGGGAACAGGAGGAAAATCAGCAAACAGGAATCAACCCCATGTGTAACGAGCCATTGCGACAGGAACCATCCCGAACCCTGTCACAAAGCCAAGATCCATCCTTAGAAGTGGAAGATTGCACATCACTGCCTGACTTGGGTGCTGACATTGGAATGGAGATGGGTTGGGAGGAGAGACCAGATTCTAACAATTCAACAGGGTCTCCTTTCACAGGAAGTCCCAACAGGAAATGTCAGCAGACACATTTCCCTCTCACTGGGTGAGAATGTTAAAACTTCTGAACCACGAAGGTCTCAACGTACACGCAAGAGCCCCACCTATTTAAAGGAATACATTAGATAGGTTGGGGTTTGGTATGGACTGAACCTAGTGGGGAGGGGTGTTATGTATGTAGGTTTGAATGTTATTGGTTTATTTGAACTGTTCTTGTAAAATGTCAAATGGTATTGGTTTAAATAGTGTGGGAAGAATCCCTGCACTCCCATTGGCTGGCAGCTACGGCTGCAGGCTATAAGAAGCAGCCGTAGCCAAGCCAGGACGGGTCCATTCGAGCTGTAGTCACTAATAAAGTCTTTTGCTGGAACTCCTCGCGTCTGACTCTTCATGCAAACTTAACAGATTCCTCCATATGAAAGGGAAGCTAATCATGATTTTTCTATAACTTGAGAAACCCTAATGACTGCATGTAAGGACATGTATATGGTGCCTTTGTACAATCCCAAATCAGTTTAAACTGTTTTCTACAATTGTGCCACCTTTCATTAACAGTTGCTACCAGTTAGTGTTCACAAAACTAGCATAAATGGAGCAATAAACCAAAAAGAAAATGTTTGTTCAATTATGGCAGTTTTCTATATTCCAGTGCATGCATATGTTCCATATTTCAGCCAGCAATATAATAAATCATGGGGGGGAGGGAACTTGCCTGAAATCATGGAGAGGAACCATTCATCAGAATAACCATGGCAACTGGGAATTCTAAGGGTTGAAGGCCTAACATACCAGAAGGATACCAGGTTAAAGAAACCTGATTAGTGAGTCCAAGGTTTGATCCCCAGCCATATCCTCTGATTAGTGACACACAAAACTTACACTTCAGTGCTGCCTTTTATAGTTTCCCAGCACATGGGAAATATTCACTGCAGATATTTTCACAGCACTTCTGAAAAAAAAATGGTGACCATCTTTGCTATCCAATAGAAAACACAGGAATTATTGAAAGAATCTCTGCTCAACAGCTGTACCTTGGAGTAAGCTACCCTGATTAATTTTCATCAGAATGAGAACTAGTTTGGCAATTGTGATTCTTAATACCTAAAGGTAGGAAATAACTTGGAACTGTCATTTAATTACATTTCAACTTATTTTAGCCTTCTTTACCAGAATGACTTATAATTTTATTCTGCATTCAGGAGAAAATCTCTCTTTATTTCTTAGCAAAAGACAAATTATTCCCATCAGTCTTGGATTACAATTTCATACCTGTTGGATAGAGGGAAGCTTATTGTTACATGAAATCTTGGTGCTTTGTACTACAGTAAAAAATAAAATAAAAATAAAATATTTATATTTTCTTTTTCAGAGCTTTACTCAGGCTCCAAAAGAACTTTATTAACATTATTTCAAACCAGGAAGCATTTGTATTTATGGAACCTTTCATTAATAAGTACACCACAAATATATAAAGACCTGCAAATTCTACAATTTCTAGACATCAGTTCTATGTATTCTGCATCTGTAACTGTTCCTTTTCTGCTATTTCTGCCACCTTTGCTCGTTTTGTTTTGTTTTGTATTTTGCATTTGTTGTTTTAAATGTTTTTAACAATTTCTAAGCCACCCAGTTTCTGGGAGTTGGCTGGCATAAATTATTATTATTATCTTTTATTCATTAAACATGAAACTCAGGCAACTGAACATTTAAAAATGTATCACAAATACCAGTGACTGGTGCTAATGGTTGATATGGGTTGCTGCCAGCATCTTAGGTATCAACCAAATATCTTCTTAAAATGTACAATGTTCCGAGTAGCGCAGTTTTTTTCAGTTCTGCTGGTGTTATTGCAGGAAGCTGCAATTTCTTGATGTGTTTTAGATCATGCTACCTCACCTTTTGATGAGAAAGGCTGATATAAGGTTAGTCTTAATTGTCTTTTATTTTTTAAACATGTTCTTGATAAAAAAAATAATATGGATGGTGTGTATATTCTTCAATCTCTGGTCCTCTACTAGGGACCTTGAAGTCTGAGGATTCTACGCAGTATCTTACAGTACTTGTACAGTATTATTCTGGACAAAGAACTCTGATGTTGCTCCTTGGGTCTGTTGGGGCCACTCTCCCAAGTTAAAAGCAACAGTCCCAGCTGCTCCTACCACCATAGGGACTACACCAATTTTTACTTTTTACATCCTCTTGAGTTCCTTCTTCAGGTGCTGGTACTTCTTCAGCTTCTTATGCTCGTTTTTCATGATGTTGTTACCACTTGGCAAGACTAATTTTTAGCACAACCACTCTCTTCTGGTCCTTGTCTACTACCACAGCCAGGTGGATTCTCCAGTACCTACCTGTCCATCTGAATCTGGCAGATCACAGAATCTTAGCCTGCTTATTCTCCATGACCTTCTGTGGAATCTTGCATCTGCACTTCAGAGGGTTTAGCTCTTCCACTGTGCAGATATTCCTGTACACAATGCCATATATTTGGGGTGTGTATGTGTGTTGATTCAGAAATTTACAGGGAGTCCTCTACTTACAACCTCAATTGAGCCCAAAATGTACATTGCTAAGCAAGACAGTTGTTAAGTGAATCATTGCAATTGTTAAATTCATAACACAGTTGTTAAGTGAATCTTGCTTTCCCATTGACTTTCTTGTCAGAGGGTTGCAAAAGGTGTTCACATGACCCTGGGGCACTCCAATTCTCATAAACATGCCAGTTGCCAAGCATCTAGATCAAGGGTTTTCAAACTTGGTAAGTTTAAGACTTGTGGACTTCAACTCCCAGAATTCCTGAGCTAACATGATTGGAGTTCTGGGAACTGAAGTCCACAAGTCTTAAAGCTGTCAAGTTTGAAGATCCCTGGTCTAGATTTTGATCACATAACCATGCAGATGCTGCAATGATCATATGTGTGAAAAATGGTCTTAAGTCACTTTTTCAGTGCTGTTGTAACTTTGAATGGTCACTAAATGAATGGTTGCAAGTTGAGGACTAGCTATAAAGTGTTCAGAAGTAAAATGGTATCTTTGAGCTTTACTAAAGCAAATGCCACAATTTTGTAGGTAGAGTCAGGGATGTAACTGTTTCCATGTACAGAGATTAGATCATGCTTCCTTCCCTACTCCTTTAGAGCAACCAGGATGATTAGGGGACTGGAGACTAAAACATATGAAGAACGGTTACAGGAACTGGGAATGGCTAGTCTAGTGAAGAGAAAGACCAGGGGAGACAGGATAGCAGTCTTCCAATATTTGAGGGGCTGCCATAGAGAGGAAGGGGTCAATCTATTTTCTAAAGTGCCTGTACACCAGACAAGGAATAATGGATGGAAACTGAACAATCTGACAGTGAGAACAATCAACCAATGGAACAGCTTGCCCTTGGAAGCTGTGGCAGCATCATCACTTGAGACTGTTCAAGAAGAGATTGGACTGCCATTTGTCAGAAATGGTGTAAGGTCTCCCGCTTGGGCAGTGGGTTGGACTAGATGACCTACAAGGTCCCTTCCAACTCTGATTATCTGTTATCTGTTACTTACACTTTTAACAAACATTCTTAGTTGCTGATGTCAGTTACACCTACTCTTAATCCTGACAAAAGTTATAGTAAAATAAAACCTGATACTTGTATTAGTATAAATTATGCTGATGAAATAAAAATGTGCAATTGAAACTGACAGAATAGCTATCTATCCATGCTGAAATATGAATCAAGGGCTCTAAGGTATAAGGCATCTATCACTTCATCTAAATTAAGGAGAGAAATCATGATTTCTATCCAGTGCCCTCCTTCTGGCTATGTTTATAAATAGATCTACTCTAATGCATCTTAAGACTTGAAACAAGCCATAAGAAATAAAATCCATTAAAAATAAAGTTTTTGGTGAAAGGAAAATATGCATGGGTTCTATTTACTAATGTCAGTTTGTTTACTACTCAACTGTCTTGAGTAGTATAATGAATATAACTGAGAAGAGAGACTTGCTAAAATGAGATCCTCAGAGGCCCAATGGATTAGATGAAAATCAACTGAGAATCGTGTTGACTTGGAATTCAGATATCCAGGATGAAGTGTCAGGAAAAAAGAGGTACCCAGAAGTAGCATTAGCAGTGTAGAGGAATAAACAGTTATTTGAAGTACCTTTATTTGCAAAATCTGAAATGAACTGCCTTTATCTGCACTTTTGCAAATCAATTACCTTAGCAGAACATAATCATTATTTCTTGGAAATGTTTGCACTCCTCTAATTTTACCATGCAATTCTAGGCTTAGATATGTACCTAATAATGTGTATTTTAGAATAAAATAGGTTGAGAAATATGTATTCTGTAAGAAAATGGTATTTAAATATGTATATAAAATGTATCTAAACATCAATTATTTGCACTGTGTGTGTGAGGGGAAACAAAACAATTTACAAACTGATGCTGAACTTTTTACGAAAAAAATGACTTGAAAAAGAATACAAGTGAAACTGACTTGTACAGGAAATGTTGCCACTGTTTTCACAATCATTCAGAATACAGAAAAGTGATATACATGAATTCCCCTCCTTCATTATTCTGCTGATTTGTTCTGCCCTATGTTACACTTCTCTTTAATTCCAATTTAACTAGATAAAATAATAATTTTGAAATTGGAACATACTACTGCTTTTAGTTCCTTAAGGCTACAATGATATGATTGCTTAACTCTCTCTTTTTCTCTCTTTTTTGGGGGTGGGGAGTGGGGGCTAAGCTTTTGGGAGATAATTGCTTGAGAAGAAAAGTTACTATATACATTTTGGGTTGTGTGTGTGTGTGGTATTCCTCAGCCATGTGAGAGTGAGAAAGTGGAGGTAGTTGCACTTCTGAAAAAGGCTACAATATATTTATTTATTTATTTATTTATTTATTTATTTATTTATTTTGTCAAACGATTATAAGATAACAGGTAAACATAGTTATGAATACTTGAAATAGATACATATAAGAAAAATAAAACAAAAAAAATAAAAGAAATAATAGGACAGGGACGGTAGGCACATTGGTGCACTTATGCACGCCCCCTACAGACCTCTTAGGAAAGGGGTGAGGTCAATAGTAGACAGTCTAAGGTTAAAGTTTTTGGGGTTTGGGGAAGAAACCACAGAGTCAGATAGAGTATTCCAGACACAGACCACTCTGTTGCTGAAGTCGTATTTCCTGTGGTTTACCTTGAGTTTGTATCTATTGTGTGCTCTTGTATTGTTATGGTTGAAGCTGAATTATTCATTGACAGGTAGTACATTGCAATGTATAATTTTATATACTATACTTAGATCTGACCGAAGGCGTCATAGTTGTAGGTTGTCTAGGTCTAGAATTTCAAGCTGTAGGTGATATTATTATCAATGCCTTTTGGCTATGTAGTTACAGTGGGCTCCAGCACTTAGATCATTAGAGATGAGTACTCCAAGGTCCTTGACAGAGTTTGGATCATCAACAAGGTCTTGAGTATTCAGCTCGTATTTTATTTTCTGATTTTTTTTGCCAATATATAAGACAGAGCATTTATTTGTTGAGATTTGAAGTTGCCATTTGTTTGACTATTCTGATACATAGTCGAGGTCTTTTTGAAGGGTAGCAGAATTATCTGTGGTGTTGAATAGCTTTACGTCATCAGAGAAGAGAATGCAGTTGCTCTTAATATGATCACAGAGGTCATTTATGAAGAGAGTTGGTCCTAGAACACTGCCTTGGGGAACACCACTGCTAACAGGTACAGAATTTGATAGGACGCTCCCAATTTTGACTATTTGTTGTCTGTTTGACAGGAATGCTTCTATCCAGTTATGCAGGTGTCCAGAGATACCATAAGATTGTAGTTTTAGGAGTAGTTTGTTGTGTACCACTGAATCAAAGGCTTTACAGAAGTCTATGTAAATTGCATCTATTGCTTTGCCCTGATTGAGTTGTGTAGTCCATATGTTTTTGCAGTGTAAGAGTTGCAGATTACAGGATAGTTTTTTTCTGAAACCAAATTGTTTGTTAGAGAGTATGTTGTTTGTCTCTAAGTGGAGGATAATGGATTGGTTAATAATTTATTCCATGACTTTACAGGTGACGCAGTATAAAGAGATTGGTCTATAATTTTCAACTAGGCTGGGGTCTCCTTTTCTGAAGATGGGGATGATCATGGCTTGTGACCATAGGTTTGGCAAGGAGCTGGTTCTGAAAGATTTTTCAAAGATTATGCTTAGAGGTTTGGCTATGGCAGTAGATAGCTTTTTTAAGAAGTAGGCACATATTCCATCTGGTCCAATAGATAGAGATGGTTTTAAATTGCATAGTGCTTTTTCAACATTGTCTTCTGTAAAATTGATACATATTAGATCATTGTAGTTGTCTATGGTTCGACTAGGAAATACTGGGCATGATCCATTGCTGTTTACAAATACTGAGCCAAAGAATCTGTTAAAGAGGTTTGCTTTAATGGTGTCATCAATGCAGTCTTTACCATGAGGTCCTTTCAGGGGTGGGATAGACCTTGAGTCTTTTAGTTTGTTGTTTAAAAAATTGTAGAAAGTGTGGGTGGAATTGGTGCATAGAAGGTTTTCCTATTATTTAACATGATAATTGGTGCATTCAGTCTTTATCTGGTGGCATAAATTTTTGTATCGGCTTTTGAAGTTGGCAATGTGACTAAATTTGTTTTTCTGCCAAAGTGATTTCTTTTTGGATTGAAGCTTCCTTATTGATATGGGTAGTTCATTTTTTCTGGTTTTGGGAGTTGTTATTGGTACATATAGTTTGATGATTCTTTTGAGTTCAAGTAAAAATATGTTGTAATGGTCTTCAACAGTATTGCATCTAGTGAATAGAAGTTGCCAATCAAGAGGTGAGAGATCGTTGTCTATAAGATCATAGTTGCCTTTTTTGAAGTTATAATTGGGGATCCCATCGTTATGATGATTTTTGTGTGGACGTATGTTGAGACAAAAGTCAATCATGTTGTGGTCACTGTTGGAAAGGGTTCTTTAATTTGTATTCTGTAAATTGAATTTCAAACTATTGCAGAAGATGAGATCGAGGCAGTTGTTAAGTCTAGTATTGTTGGTTACTAGTTGTTCCAGTCCCAGATTTGTTACAGCATTGTAGAAGGTTGTATGTATGGGTTCAGTTTTACATTCATTTAGGGTCCAGTTAATATGAGGTAGATTGAGGTCACCAAGAAAGATGAAAATGTGTGGGCAGGATGTTGCCCATGTTAGTAGTGAATTTAACTTGTTTATATGTTCAATGTCATAATCAGGGGCTCTGTAACATAGTAAGAATCAAAATGTGATATTTAAGGACATGCAACTTTTTAGGATATGCAATCAATGAGAATGAAGCTATGAAAGTCTACATTTAACAACTGAATCTTTTATATATATATCAATTACATTTATGAATGTAATTACATTTCTTTTTTCTTTTCTTTCTTTTTTTGAATCCAAAGAACATAAGATTGTAGCTACTACAAGGATCACTTTTTAAAAATAGCTGGAAGGAGAATCTATTTCATTCCCAAATTTGAACTGAAATGTTTTGTTTAAAATTGAGTCTAATCTAGCATTGTCTTGACCCAGATTCTCTTTCTGGGTTTAGCCAAAGGCCAATTGACATGTTTCATTTTATATGTGTTAAATCTCACTGGCTGAGAAACCTCTACCATTTTTTCACATGTGCTATTTGCATAAAACAACTTCTAACTTGTTAGAAAACCTGAATTCATTTCAGTTTTAAATGTAGAGTTAAGTCTTACTTATTACTCCTTTGCAACATTATAAAAATGAAGGGAGACATGGCTGTAGGCCTAACTTCTTACACAGCATATTTTCTGGATCTAGGAAGCTACTTTTTCTTCATAATTCTATGCCTGGCATAACCTAAACTCCAATTATATACTTGATGGAAACCATAAGGCAGCTAATTTAACTGAAGGAAAACTTATTCCTTCTACAGACTTTACATAAATGTTCTAAAGTGTCAGTGGACTTCAAGATTTCTTTTGCTCATTAAAAAGACCTAATATTTTAATACTTTTTAAAAATTATACAACCTCATCTTTGTTCTTTTCAAAACCAAATTTGAAATCTGAAAACAATGCTACTATTCCTAACATTAAAACCTATGCGTAAACTATGATATTATTAGATTTAGAATGGAATCTAGCTTTCCTACAATAATCAGTATAGGCAACTTTGTGCATAAAGGCAATAAGAAAGCTAGGGAGATGTCTATGGAGATTCTCAGTCATCTAGGTGATGATTGTCTCAAAGGTGCATTTTTCAAAAGGCAACTGGACTTTCTTTTTTTTCCCTTGAAGACTTTTCTCTTATCATTTAAGAAGCTTCTTCGGTCCTCTGAAGTGAAGAACTGAAGAAAATCCTTGGATGAGAAGCAAAACATCTTCAAGAAAAAAAAAACAAAGAAATTCCAGTTGCATCAGAAGCATTTCTCTCACAAGAATGCCATAAAATATTGGTTCACCATAAAATGGCTGCCACAGTCTATGCACAGCCATTCATAATATATGGTGGGATTGAATGAAAAAAAATTAAAATGAAGTGATGAAGCATATAATTAAATTAATAAGTTGTGAATATAGACCTTTGAAAGTAATGATTTATTTTTCCTTGCAGCCATCCAGAAATGATTTCCCCATCAGCAAATAATAGTGGTCATAGCAAATTGATTTCCTCTCCTCCCTCAAACTAATACTCACCTTAATTAACTGATTTTCCCCTATCTTAATTTATGCTTCACACCTTCAGAATAAGAACATGGAATTACACTGTTGTAATTACAATAAACAATAGAATGAAGCAGGGAAGAGAATATGTACCTAGATAGGTACTGCATTGTCATCAGGAGGGTTCAAATTATTACCTCCCCTCTTTGACAGTTTACTTAATACAGAGGAGTACTGAGTTCACTTTAGACAGGCTTACTGCTCTGTTAATCCTGGTTAGAAAGAAGACCATTGATCAACAGATATTCAGAAAGCTAAATAGTGGGTTGCCTACATGATTGTCACACTCTTTGGATCTTTCTCCTTTGAAATTTCCAAATACTGGATTTCATACAGAAGACAACTATAAAGGTCTTTAAAATTGGAGAAGATGTTCTGTTCTACTATATCTAGGACTTCTTTTTCCATTATGAGCTACACCCACCCACACAGCAGTATAGAACATGCTGCTGGGGACTTCTCTTGCAGAAATAGATAAATACAATATTTGGCCTGAAGTTTAAAAGACTGCCCTCAATTCAATTCATGCTTGTTTGGAGAACCAACTATTAAAGTAAGTCAATTTTGCTTATGAGTAAATATTGTTAAAATATAATTTCTACTACTTAATTATATCTTCTAGGAACTAAAATCCTGTCATGATCTTTACTTGGATAAAATGTTGCAACATAGGGCAATAATTTTTGAACCAAGGGAATAAAATAGAGGAAAGTTTTGGCTGCTTCAGTGCAACTGGCTGCTACTGGGCTTTTGCTGCTGCAGTGGCATCACTCTTATTTTCAGAATTCTGTGAAAGTTTTCCAGCCATTCTTGCAATCCCTTACTTCATACCCCAACCAACCCAATAACAAGGAATTAGCTCATCATATTGCTCTTAAAACATCTTTGGCTGCTGGGAAGGAAAGGAGAGGGGAGGAACAGGGAGAAGAAGGAGAGAGGAAGAAACAGGAACAAAGGAAGAGGGCAGGAAGGGGGGAGAAGGGGGATGGAATGAAGAAATATTCCAATATTCATTGCCAGTGTTCTACAAGGAAATTCAATGGGGAAGCAAATAGGGAATCAGAAATCTCTCCTTCTCCCACTGATATTTTTGCCTGCCTGTGGTCATCTTGTTTCTCTATTTAGGTAAAGATATATGTCTGACATGATAACACAGCAGGACACAGGTTATCTAGTGAGATAATAAAGAGAGCAATCACTACAAGTTCCATCTAAATCTGGCTGATTACACTTAAGAAAATTATTCAATGATGTTGCAAATTAAAGATCAGTCAAACACTTTCTATTTCTGTTTATTATCACAGACACAGACCATTGTCGTTTCTTTTATACCTTTAATATGAAATTTCTTTGGAGTTTAGTAGATTCCTTTGGCATAATCATTCTATTCAAAGGAGTTATATAGGAAAGCTGTTCAAGTTTCTCTGTCCATTACACAAATAATAAAAATAAAAAGGAAACATTTCAGGTAGCTTATGCCCATGTGTTTTAGTTATTCCTGAACATGGTATAATCATTTTAGGTGTGATGGTTTCTGAAGAGCTATAATAAATTATGCTTAAGAGGCATATTTGGAGGGAAGGAGAAAAGAAATTCCTTTGAATTTAGATATTATGGTCAATTGGAAGGGGAAGCTAAAGGGAGCAAAGAGCAGCTGATGAGCCAGTGATAGAAATTTAATCAGCTGGAAATTGCAAGAGGTGAGCAATAGATAGGATTAGCTAAATAGGGATGGATTTTGAATATAGCTTTTCAAATTACATTCACCCTAGACCTCAGTATTATCCTACAATTGTAGAGCTTTTCTTTTTCTTCAGATAAAAACCCTGCATCTGGTATATTCTGAGAAAATGTCAATTCAACTCATGGATAAAGCATTTGAACACTTCCCCAGTGACTCCACTACAAAACACAGTTGGCACAAAAAGGCTGTGTTCACATGACATGCTAAGCTGAAAAGCTATTACAACCCCCAACTATCACATGCTATACTTTATCCAGACAGAGGTTGAGGCTTAGTCACAAAAATCCAAATTATAACAGCCTGACTTTTGATCACATGATAAACCTCATAATCTGATTTAACATTCGGTGTGCAATTGGGGATAAATAGCTTACTCTGGTTAGGTCAGCCCAGGGCCTCCTGGGAACACAGCCAAAGAGAGAAATTGCTTGCTTTCACAGAAAAGAATATTAATTAATGAATTTAAGATTCCCTCCTTGGGGACAACTGCCTTGATGTAAGGGGAAAGCCCAGTAATTTCAATGATTCTCAGTAATTCCAGTGGAAGCATGAGATTCTGGTAGGATCATCCTTGTTACTATGTGTGTAGGTTGATGTGTTTGACGGAGGGAAAGCAGTTGAATCTGTGACAAGGTCATGGATTTTTTTAGAGAAGGCAGTTGACAGCACAAGATCCACAGCATGTAGGCAGAAAGTAGAAAATATTAAAGGTGCATTTTTGTATTTTCCATCTTCTGCCTACATGCTGTGGATCTTGTGCTGTCATCTGCCTTTCCTAAAAAAACCCAAACAAACATGACTTTATCACAGATTTTAAAATGGCACATATATAGTATGTCTTGATTATAAAATATAAAAGGAACAAGAAAAAGCAGGCCAGTGGTGTGCAATTTCAGATGCTACAGGATTTGCTGCTGAAGAAGACATTAGTTAATTTTGAGTGGAGTAGAGCCTGTGAAGTCCAGAGATTCCTACCTTGAAATGGGGGGGGGGGCGACAGGAGGAAAAATCTGGAATCACTTATTAGAGTATGGAAAGACCAGGAGGAAGAGCTGTGTTGTGTTTATGGAGATTCAGTGGCTAGACAGTGTAAGTTAAAGGTTTTGTCTGCAACAAAATAGCTAGAAAGAAGCTTACAGATATATTCCAGTATCAATACTTGAAGGAAGGAAGGAAGAAGAAGTGGAATAATAAAGTAAATAGAAAATGAGGGAAAGAGACTTGAGAAGAGAAAGAATAAGGTGGTTCAGACTTGATTTACTGGTGAGGAGTGTGGAACTTTGCCAAGTAAATTTATATTTGTTGAAAAGCAGACCAAAGCTGCAAAGGAATATAGTTACTGACAGTGTCAATATTGGAAAAGGAATTCCTGTATTACCGATAAAAGGAAACAAAATTGTATTGCAAACTGCATAATTATTTTGTATCGCTGAACCATTTTGAAAAGCAAGGCAACATACAATATATAAATAAGAAAAAGAGTCTTCACATATAAACTATGTATCTATTATTAATTAATCGAGTTTCTATATTTAACAAACAAAAGGGAAATTCCTGCTTTTCTTCTCCTTGTTTTATTCTCTTCAAGAAATTTACATTTCTCTTCAAGAAATTTACATTTCTTGAAGAGAAGAGAATTTAGATAGAACCATTATTTTTTATCCTTGAATGTTTCATAATAAAGCTTTCACTCAAAAGAATATATATTTAGTATTCCATTGATGGATGAAAACTGTACTTTGTCTTTAAGACAACTATAGCATAAGCATTTAACCTTTTTAATGGGGATGTTCTGCTACTTAATTACTTATCATACAATCTGTTTATGTTCATTAATATATCTCTATAAAGAGCTCCTGCTGAATTTAGATTACAAATTGGAATTTGAGTGTGGACACTATGGACCAAAGAAAACTTGGAATTGTTGAAATGACCCATGCCAAACTGGTGTTTTACAAATAAGGGAACTTAGATATACTAGAATGGATAACAATATAAGATCCAAGCCATGAACCTATATAAAGAAATGGAGCGGCAATGCTATTCAAAAAGAACATTGTTGAGTATTCAGCTATAACCTCAAAGATGACAGGATAACTATTAGAATTGATAGATACCCAGTGAATGTTAATGTTATACAAATTATAGATGTATTATATGCACAATAGTAATTAAGTAGCAGAACATCCCCATTAAAAGGTTAAATGCTCATAATATAATTGTCTTAAATGCAGAGCACAGATTTTATTCATCAATTAATGAAATACTAAAATGTATTTATTCTTTTGAAGTAAAAGCTTTATTCACTGAAGAATTATATGGCAAATTAAAAGAGATACCATATCTAGAATGGTTGCAAGACTACTGCTAATGGGTAATTAGAATTAAAAAGTTGGAAACTAAAGGGATTTCAAGGAAAAATCGAATTGGGTAAATGCAATAATGCATAAAATAATAAAGTTCTATAAATATAATAATTTGTTCACTGAAAATGCAAATTAGATCTTGTCCAGAAACTAGCAACATTAATTGTGTTCTGTCACATTGCCATGATGCCCTCATGTGTCGATGGATCAGGACACAAAAGACAGGAATACATATGTGTTGTTGTCTGCATATCATCACAATCACAAAGGCCAGAGGCCAACAGTTATTTTAATCTTATATTTTAAATTTTAAATTTTAAATTTTGTTTCTGACACACAAAAAATACAATCTGAAAATACATATAATATAACATAGATAATATAAATACTATAAACACAGAATGACATGTGAAGGAATATAATCCTGGCCTTGGGAATGGAAAAGGAATGAACAATTCATTAATGGAACAGTGGAAAGGGTATGTGGAGTTGCTTTCAGAAAAGATGACACAATCCTGAGAAAGATTAAAGTGTGGTAAAGAAATTCAAAATATCCCTGACTTTTTTTATGTAAGATAAGACAGAAAAATATTCTGACAATATTCTGCTATTCTACCCTAGTACAACAAGGAGCATTCATGGAGTCCTGCTGTGCCTCTTTCTTGACCATGTCTACTATAAAGAACTGATATTATACAGTACCTAGAAATCATCTGGTGGACAATACATGAATCAAATTGACTACATAATAGGATACAGAAGGAGGAGAGGTGTTAATAAGGATGCTTGTACATGAAAACTCTGGAAGAGGCCCTGAAAAAATAGTGTTAAATATTTGGGTTAAACTTTTTTAAAAATAGAATAGTTAAGCCAGAAAGATTTGATCTAGAGGGTGTAGAAGATCACTGTAAGGAACAAATTCAGTATGCTTGAGTTATGTGAAAAATAACCTAAGGAGTTATGGAAAAAGATAAAAATACTGTGAAAAGTGAAGCAGAAAAAATAGTCACACAAAAATTCAAAAATGAAAAGATCCCAAGTGACTTTCAAAGCGAGCTATCAGCTTCTGGAGGATGAAAGCCTTGGGCGACAAGAGGGATATATACTGACTGAACACAAACTTTCAGCATTAAGCAAGAAAGAACAAGGAAAACTATTTCAGTCAAAAGGAACAACAATAGAAGAAAAAGAGAATTACAGATGTTCCCGAGGTGATCAGAGAAAAAAAGCAGGAAAATGTAGAGTTTTTGTAGGAATAACAAAAGGAACAATAGAATAATAGATTTGAAACAGATTCTTTAGGTCATCAGGCCCAACCTCCTTGTTCAGTGCAGGAGTCCAAACTGAAACATCTATCCTTGAATTGTACACAACTAATGAAAGGGAACCCACTACCTCTGGGTAATTGGTTCTGCTGTCAAACAATCCTTACTATTAGGAAGTTTATTTTAATATCAAGTCAGAACCTGCCTTCCCCTAATAATAATAAAACTCTAGGTTAACCGCACCAAACTTGATTGCAGGAAATACGACTTCAGCAACAGAGTGGTCAATGTCTGGAATACTCTACCCGACTCTGTGGTTTCTTCCCCAAACCCCAAAAACTTTAATCTTAGACTGTCTACTATTGACCTCACCTCTTTCCTAAGAGGTCTGTAGGGGGCGTGCATAAGTGCACCAACGTGCCTACCATCCCTGCGCTATTGAGTCTTTTTATTTTTATTTTTCTTATATGTATCCATTCCATGTATTCATAACTATGTTTATACTTATACCTATTATCTTGTAAGCGATTGACAAATAAATAAATAAATAAATAAATACTCATTCAAAATATTCCTTGAGCGTATTTCTTTGAGTTCCAATGTTTAATGCCCCCTCTCCTTTTTGAAAAAAATAAAAAGTATATTTTTTCTTTCCTTCTACTTTGAATACATTCACGTTCTTCTTGTTGTTTTTAGCATTCTTTTCAATTACAGGGTCCTGAGTTTTTGCTCGTCTGATAGTTTTTTTAAGTATTTAATTCCACTTTTTAAAAGAAATATATCTTTAGTTTTAGTTTTACTTAAAATAAAAAATCAGCATTATATGGCCCCTTCCTCCCAGGAATCTTGATATTTCCATTCTCTCAACTAAATCTTTCTTATTGATTAGTGTCAGGTCAAGAATAACAAATCGCCTTGTGAGTTTTCTCCATCTACACAAAGTGAAATTTGTCAGCAATACAAGTTGGAAATTTCCCAAAAGGGTTGGCAATTTGTCTCCCAACAGCATAATTAAAGTTTCTTATCTTTACAACATCATGACTCTTTGAAAGATGTTCAACTTGTTTTTGGAATGTATCATCCACTATTTTTCCATCACTAGAAAGAACAATAATAGACACAAACTATAATATTTGTTCCTCACTAATTTCAATTCAGATACTCTTTAAACCACACTAAAGTTCATTTATTGGAATTTCTGAGTTGAAATTGATATTTTTAAAAACACACTACAGTTTTTCTCTTCTTGACTTCTATTTCTTTCAAATAAATGATACCGTTCAACTGCTATATGCCAGGCATGGAAGTCATAGCCATATCCGACTAATCATAATTGGCCTCCTGTTCTGAGAGGTTAACCTCATCCAGTTAACTTTTCAAATTTGGATCAATAGAATGTAGAAATGAAGGACATGAACATAATGAGCCAATGTTATATATATTTTTCCCCTCTGTATTAAGAAGCCCCATTATAGCAACTCTTATTCTTTTTATAGATCATGACTCTTTGTCTGAGGTCCTTACTTTGGAGTTTTCATTTCCATCCTGGCTACAATTTGGTTTAAAGCCCTCCTAAACAATCTTGTAATGCTTTGACAAAGCACATTTTTATCAGTCCTTGTGAGGTGCAAGCCATTTCCTGCCATCAGTTTATGGTTACATTATCTCGAGTCAGGTTCTTCAAAACCAATCTCTTGTGTCACATTATTTTCATAACTGGTCACTGTAATATTCAATCCTCTTCCATGAATTGGAAATATTAATACAAATGCTGCATGAATCATTATGATCTTGAACTTCCTTATGAAATGCTTAAAATTTGTGGTGATATAGTTGTTGTATTCTTCATAGTGTAATCAACCCTCTCCATGTATCACTAGGAGGAGATAATTGCACTGAATCTGATGGAAGCTATTGTTTTATACTTGATCCTAGCACTACATGGATGGATGGATGGGCCTCATCAAGAAAGCATTGTTTTAGTTTCCTGTTATAGTGAATCAGTAGCCAATATGTTTCTTCTTTTTATGTTCTTATAGCTCACAGTAGTAACCTCTCAACCATTTTGGCATCCCAATTGTTGTTTCCTATTCTGTTTTTTCACAAATGCTTTCTATTAGGATCTGAACACTGCTTTTGACTTTCAACAATGCAGAATATCACCATGTTTCTTGTTTTGGGTTATTACCACCAGCCACAGTACCTACTTCTCAGTTTGTCCATTTTTGTTATGGAGAGTTACTTCTATTTCTGTTATATGGCCCATATCTTTTAACTGATAAATCAGCCTGTTTTGTCAATTAGATATGGCCACTTACCATTCCAATTATTTTGAATTTTTTTATAAGTTGCAGGTCACAATTGCAGACTTCTGTCTCTTCAACTCTTCTTAGAACATCACTAGTAGAATGACGTTTATTTATTCTTGATGTTCCTTCTACAAGTTCTGAAGTTAAACAAGTTCAGACCCTTGATTTACAGGAAATATTTCTTTGGACTCTCTTAAATTCCCACATCAAAATTCCCAAGTAGACTTTCTTAGCAACTCCTGTTGCTTGCTCTATGAATTTGATTATGGAACAAAGTTGTCCTATACTCATTTTCCCACTTCTGGTTAATCTTGTCTGGTTCTTAGAGTCTTTCTGGACAAGCCCCTGCAGGTTTCTTGCAAAGCTTTTCAAGATATTAACTTTTTATCAGCTCAGCATATAAAGCTCAGCACCCATGGCTTCTCTGGTCATTTTTTTTCTTTCTCCTATTGAGTTTCTCAGCCTCTTAGGTCTGCCTTTTGACTCATTCAGTGAGTCATGAGAGCTGCTCAGCAAGTCAATTATGAAATTGTTTTTATTTTATTTTTTATTAAATTTATTTGCTGCCCATCTCATGGTTCAGGGTGATTCTGAGTGGTTTTCAGCATTATAATATATACAAATACCAAAACAATTATAAATATAAAAACAGATTAAAACTTCAAAAATTAAAACAAACAAACAAACCCATGGGTTTGGAGTGAGGAAAGGGGGGGTGCCTTTTCTGTTACTGGACCAACCACCTCCAGCTAACAGCTTCTTTTTCAGGACCCCATGCCAATCAGCATAGCCAATTTTAAAAGCTCCCCCCCGAAGGCTAAAAGAGGAGTGGATTTCACCTTCTGTAGCAAGAACTTCCAAAGGGTGAGGGCCATGGACTAGATCCCAGCAGCCCAAGTTCCATAGTTGATCAGGGCTACATTAGGCCCATTCTTTCAGCATGATTGGGCCAATCCCATTGGGGAAAGACAATTCTTCAGATATCCTAGAACATGATATAAGAGTTTTAATGTTAATAATAAACACCTTGAATTGAATAATCAACACACAGAAGCAGATCGGGATCCAGTGGAGCTTGCTTAACAGTGGTTCTATCAGTGCCACCCTAGTGGCCTCCAAACTTGTCCACACCACTTCATTCTGCACTAATTATAGCTTCCAAATACTCTCAACTGTAGTACCATATATATATCAAAAAAGAGGATTCAAGAAAATAAGCAAGTTAATGAACTATAGAAAGAAAGGAAAAATTGCTTGGAATCCTAGAAGGAATAATAGAGCCATATATGGAGATTACCAACTTAGAAAAGTCATTATCCTTATCATCTCCATGACAACAATGATCAGAATAGTTAAACCAATGGTTTTTCCAATCTAACTGAAAATTGAATATGGAGACAAAACAAAGAAGAAAAATGCCACCATAATTTGGAAGAAGCAATTAATTAATTAAGCAATTAATTAATCTTGGGTAAAATATGGACTATTCTTTATGTGATCATTAAGCAAAACCTCATATACATTTTTTCCTTATTGTTGTTGATTAGCCCCTTGGCCATATCAAAATACAGAATAAAACATAAAACATTATACAAAAAAACATATATAAAAGTGAAATGCAAGAAACAGATTAAATTAAAATAATAAGGAATACAATATTTTCACTCCCGAGCCTCATATATTTTTGAGCATGTGAAATGAAAAATGATGAACTATCATTCATTGAACCATTGGAGAGTATTATAAGAAAAAGACGAACATATAATATACATTAAGGAGAACATCAGAATGTCCTTGGAATTATTATGAATTATGACTAGAAACAAACTGAAATAGTGAGCATATTTTGTATATAGTATTTTGTATATAGTCAACAGACACTAGACCTGAGATGGCACCCACCTATGGAATATAGGATTACAGTTCCATATTTCTGATATTGAAATTTCTGTTGTTGTATCTATTGCAACTCTCAGTTAATGGGAATGGAATGGTGGCAAGAGTCATTATTCCTATTGCAATTTAAATTAAAACCCACGTAAACATCATATCTGATAAGAAAGAAGAACCTTCTTCCAAATGGAGAAATCTAAGAAAAGTAATTTTAAAATGGATGTTACATAAAAAATATTCTTGTTTGGAGGCTATGAGCTATTCTATCCTAGAGCATGTGCCCTTCACTTTTCTTCTGCCCTTCAAACTGTTTTCATTCCTGACACTCATGCATGCTGCCAATAATCTGTGTTCAATAAGAGATACTTGAGGCTGAGCCTAATACATCAAAGTCAACACCTAAAGTTTCAGACGAAAGTTTTCCACAGATCCCTCAGCATAGTGTAAATGTGTAACCCTCAGCAACACTTAAAGAAATCATTCCTCATTCAAAATTCATTATATTGTAGCTGCAGTTTTATTAGGGAACTGGTCGTTCCTATTGATTAACCTGAGGATGTTGTGGAAACCTGAGACAAATGGAAAGTGCTCTCAAGAGCAAACTGTGAGTTCAGAACAGTACATAAAACACACATGGAAAGAATGGAGCATTTGGCTTTTTGCACGTACCATAATGAATAATAATGCACAATTGGGTTGGCCACTAGATATTTCTCCTCTGTGTCCAAGTAGTGGAAGCAACAAACTTTACCTGAAAATAAACTTCTCTAATCCTACAGGCCTCAGAAAAATGAAACTCCTGACCTTTTCTATTGCTACCAATATTACCACAATTGTGAATAAATCTGCACCAATTCATGCAGGAATTTTAAAAAGAGCAGCAATTTTAACAACTTACCTGAAACAAAAAAAAAAGATTAGCCTTATATTTCCTCCAGATGTGCGCTCATAGGTTGATTAAAAAATAGGACTATTTTTTCCTAGCAAGCACCAAACAAGGAGCTTTGAGACATATATCACTAAGTTGAAACAAATTTGTTTTATTTGAAGGTGACATCCTTTTGTTTAACTCTCATACTACTATCTCAGGATTGATGCAAAAGGTAGATGCCTTTAGCAAAATGGCAAGATATTCTGTTAATTGGTCTGAACTGGAATTGTTGCCAATAGATCAAAATCGGATTATTTATCCATTTAAGAGGTATCAATTCTATATTTGTATCAATTGCATTAAATACATAGGTATGTATATACTAAACATGATATTCATTAAATATACAGAGGATTGTTTCAGTTATCATTAGATAAGAATCATTAAACCTTGGCCTTTGGGGAAAGGTAAACATTTTCAAAATGAATATTATTCCCAGATTAATTTGCATTCTGAGAGGATTTCCAGTTTATGTATCTGAAAAATATTTTCAGAAAATAAATATTACTTTTAAAAAAATTGGGAGAGTTCTTTGACAATGAGACTATCTTTATAGAAAATGCAGTTACCAACTAATGAGGGAGGATTTTAGACTCTTTTTTTTTCTTTTTTAAGTGACAGTGGATGATCACTTAAATATGAGCCATCGGAATGTAGCAGCAGCCAAAAAAAAAACAACCCCAAATACAATCCTTGATTGTATAAACTTATGAAGAACGGTTGCAGGAATTGGATATGGCTATTCTAGAGAAAAGAAGGATTAGGGGTGACATAATAGCAGTATTTTAGTATTTGAGGTGCTGCCACAAAGAAGAGGGGGCCAACTTGTTTTACAAACCACCAAAAGACAAGACAAGAAACTAATAAAGGAGAGAAACAACCTGAAATTAAGGAGAAACTTTCTAGCAGTGAGAACAATTAACCAGTGGAACAGCTTATCTTCAGAAGTTGTGGGTGTTTCATGACTGGAGATTTTTAAGAAGAGACTGAACAGCCACCTGTCTCAAATTGTATAGGATTGATTTATTTGGTTTTCCTGAATGGAAGCTATATCATTATGCTTCCTATTGTCTAGTATTAAATCTTGGAAGCCAAAAATTGGTGGTGGGAGGGAGAGAGAAAGAGAGAGATAAAATCCCCTTTGTTTAGATAAGCAGCAAATTATTTAATAATTATTTAGTAAAACATGCTAAAACTCTAGTATCTCTGGAAACTGTTTTGTCAATTAAAAAGTTATGAATTGTTTAATAAAAGGTTTGGCCCTTTTTCCATGCCAAATTGACTCTATGGCAAAATCCAACATTAAAAATTGGGAGAAGAATGATGATATAGATAAATTGGATGGAAGCATGGAGATCTGGGGATCTGGATCTCTCTCTCCCTCTCCCCCCATCTCTCCTTCTCCCCTCCCCCGTATGTAATTTATAATGCTACCTATCTCACTGAAAATGACACTGAGCAAAACCCAAAAATAAAATAAAAAACAATATAAAATATTAAAATCCATATTAATAAGTATCATAAAAGTGAAAGAGAAAAGAGAAAAAGAATAAAAACGATCACTTTAACAATGGAGTCATTTTGACTTTAAACCAACTAACAGATTATGTAGATGAATTTTTAGCATACTCTGTAAAAAGATAAATATCATATATATTACATATAACCCAATGGCAATATTTGCAATTTCAACATTTGTTGACAGCATTGTTTAGACCAGCAGCATTTTCAGGTTTTGAGTCACCTGAGATAACCTGTCAGGCTCAAAAGACCAGGACCACATGTAAAGTTTCAATTAAAAAGATTTATTGCTCATGCCTATGCACATAACACTCTCAACTAACAGTTAGCATCTGCTAGAAGTTAGGTAGAGATCAATGAAATTCACAATGGATTGTACATAGTATGTTTGCGGCTAAGTAGGAATTCTAGGCTGATGCCTCTTTTGACCCTGCCTCCCAGCTGTGCCACTCATTCGCTAAAAAAAGCATATTATTAGTTTTTATAGATGTTTGTTATCAATATATCAATTTGATATGCAGATGTAAAGAAATAAGTGGAATAAAAAACTAGAGATTCCTATATTATCTAGACAATGAATGTCTTAACTTCCATAGCAAGAGCATCAATTGACCTCAAATTATGATTATACAGCAAAAAAAAAATTAGAATGTATTGGATTCCATTATGTTTATGTAAGAAAGGACATCAAAAGGAGTACTTTGCTGGAGATGTAATAAGGATAATGCTCCTTTAAAATGTATGTTTCTGTAATGTTCTCTACTTATCAAATTGTGGGAGAAAGTAAGGGATTCTATAAACATGATTGCATGATAAAAGCTACCCTTTTCAGAAGATAATATTCTTTTGAACTACATACTTAGTACTTGGAATTTGACAATTGAACAATGTAAATGGGTTGTCTATGCCCATACTATGGCCAAAAGTCTGATATTGCAGCATTAGAAAGATAAGTATGTTTGAAGACCTGATTGCACTTGCCACTTTTGTGCAGATAGGGTGTAAACATAGATTTTGTATAGATAAGTATAATGAAATATAGGATGCATTTATATAGAAAACAGTAGGTTTAAAAGTTAATCATATAAATAAATAGAAGTATGAATAATATTTACATTAGACAAGCATCTATATAATTATTATAATGACATCATCTTATTTTTTGTTGTTGTATATTTTCCCTTTTTATGTGTTCTTTTTATCATTGGTTTAATAATGTCTTATTTCCATGACTATTGTTCTTGTACTCCTTTTTTGTTATTAATTAAAAAGAAATAAAATATAAATAAAGAAGAACTTAGATTTGTTCAAAATAAAGGAAAAACATTCAGTTTGTCAACTGCACAATAAACATAGTGACCAGCTAACAAATCACCAGAGAAAAGACCCAGCTATTCATTCTTATTTTGTCTCAGGCCTCTTCAAGACAGTGGCATATATTCCACAAGGCAATTGTGAAGATCAGGATAAATGAGTAGAATTGAAGCTTGAGACTGACAGAAATATAACCAGGAAACGCCTAAATGAGTTTAAATCTCCAGGGCCAATGAACTGCATTTTAGGATACTGAAGAAACTAGTTTATTATCTGGTGGAATATTTATGTATTTCCTTTGAGAAATCCAGAAAATAGCTGAGTTTCTAGTTGGCTGATAGGAGACAAATGTAATTCCTATTTTCCAAAAGACATATAATCACCAGGGAACTATATATGTACAGTGAAAAACAAGAGTAAATAGATAAAGTTGTATACCTTGGTTACAATGTTTAATAAAATGGGGAATTGTTGTGTATTACTTATAAAAATGTAATCGTAGGTCTATTGCAAGGGATCAATGTTTGTCAAAAGAATCCAAAATAGCAGATTAAAGAAAGTAAACATGGATGTGAGAGCTGGCCTATCAGGAGAAACATAAAAGACAGTTGAATGCATAGGCAACACATGAGCAAGGAAGAATGACAGCACATAATGATATTATTATCTGAATTCCAAGGTTGCATATTCTCATCATGACACAAGTACCTAATTGTGGCATTTTGCATAATCAGACTTGTTAAGGACACTATTGGTAAAATGGAATAAGTAGTTCAGATGTGGTAAAATAATACAATTTGATAGGAAGTAATAGTTCTTCTTTGTTCTGTGTTGGTCACACCCAACACATTGGTGTTCAGTTCTAGACACCACATTTTAAATAGGATTCCAATAAACATCAATAAGTTCAGCGATCGACACTAGGAACTAGAAACTAAATTGTGTGAGAAAGACTGAATAAACTCAGAGTATTTGAGAAGAAAAAAAATAAGATGAAAACACTCTTCTAGCATGAAATAAAGTCACATGGAATAATGCCAAGGACTGTTGTCCATCACTTTAGAATCAAAGGAACTGAATAATTGGTGCCAATTGGAAGAATGAAAATTCAATATTACAACACAAATACTCACATACTGCCATCCCAACATAGCAATTCAACAGTGGAACCAATTTTCAAGGGAAATAGTAAACTTAACTTCATGGAATATTTAGCTTTAGTATTCCTGCAGTTATCAGGGAAGTATACTTAGTACTGATAGTCCCTTTCCATCTCTATCATTTTAAATTTATATATTTAGAGTGTGTCACATTTGCGGAAGGCTAAGCTAGAATAACTCTACACATTTATCTCGGGAGTCAGTTTTAATTCAATTCCATTTACTTCAGAGGAGACATGTTGTATAAGATTACAGATCCATTTAGTATCCTACAGTATCAACAATACTGATGAAGGTCACGGATAAATTTACTTGCGGTATGCCAGTTTTTGCAGTTACTTGATAGCATTTGAAAAAAAAAGGAATAACAGCACTTTAAATAAATATATCTTTGGTTATTTAAAGTAAAACATTATTAACATTTGTGGCTCAGATTTGGATTATTTAACAATACTTGTATTACTGAATTTGATTTCGTAATTTCAGTATGACAGCAATGATAATAAAGTAGCAATTTTAAATTGGATTATAAATTAAAATTGACGCCATAATTCTGCTAAAGCTATTAAAACCACATTTGTATTGTTATGCAAACATTTGAGGTACATTTTGAAGTATATTGTTCACTAGATTTTGGAGGTAGTCACTTGTCATATTTTCAAGATAGTTCATTAGAAGTCTGAAAAAAGAGAAAAGGAACTGCCAGACCAATTTTTATTTATCTTTTTGTATCTGAAATATGTATTTAACAAACCTTAGTTATGTATTTATTTGGGTTTCACAATGGAAGTCCACTTTAGTTCCTAACTTTCAAACATTGAATAAAAATATTTTATTGCATCCAATGTTCTCTTTTTGCTGAAAATTTGAAATTCTCCTGTTTCCAATTAATTTATTTTCATGCTAAAAGAATTATTAGGCAAAGAATCTGGAATATGGATTGTCATAAGGACAGAAGATGCTTTCCACTTATTTATATGCTTGGTGTCAGATGTATCTCACCTCATGTTTTTTCACATTAACTAGATTATCTTTAGTCTGACTCAGTTCAATGCAGTTCAATTCCTACTGCTATTAGGCAAATATCAAAACATTCTCACTAAAAATCAGCCCTGGCTATTTGGATTAGGAGAAGTTGAAAGAATTATACTTATTTTTTCCTCTAATCTCTTTATAGGAGCTTAATCATCATTTTAATTTCTTACAATGTTCCCATTTTAGTTTTGAACTGGAGGATTCTGGCACTTAAAAATGGTAATAAGTATCTTTCTGATAGTCTCAGATTGCTAAATTAGTACAAAATATTTCCAGAGGCTCTCAGGACTAATAGTGAGCCCTGAAAAATATGATGGAAATAACTGCAGATGCATACTTTCAATAAATATTAGCATGGTGCACTATTCTTAGCTGAAGAATCTATGATACTAAATCTTGTGAAAATTAAACTAGTTTGTATGTAGGCAATGCTTGGATCAGAGACTGCTTCAGAATACTGTCTACGTAACTTGATTATCAATATGGAGAAAATGGATTTTACTGCGCTATTATTCAGACAAGAAATTTGATTAAGAAAATTAGACTTAATTTATGTTAGTTTATGTTTTCTTTTTAAAAGTGATAAAATTTGCATCACAGTTCTACTGTGCTACTTGGAATAAATTTTAATGTGGGAAAATAAAATAAAAATTAACAAAAATATAAACAATAGCACTTTAGCACTAATTGCATTTAAGGGAGATTGCTAGATGCAGCTCAGAATATTTTTTTTGTTTAAAATATACATACAAATTATATATGCATACTCAACAAAGTATCCTTCTCTTGGTAAGAAACTTTATGAACAGTGATGAAAATGAGTTTGAAATAATAAGACAAATCAATTAAAGTCCTGAAATTAGTAATAATAAAAAACAAATCAGAAACTTAACTAAAGCTACCTTATAATCAAACCTCTTTACAGTTTTCTTTTTTTTTTTAAACAAATTTTATTCAATTTTTAACAATTTTTTAAAACAACTCTTTTCAGTAGACAGCATGTTCCCGGGTCATCACTTTTACATGCAAATATGACAGTAGATCTATATTCATTTTAAACATTTAACTTCACTTCTATTCCATTTTAGCGGACAAAGGGTGAAAGAAATTAATCCTAATCTCAAATCTTAATCTCAATCTGTATAGCCCCCCAGTTCATTTCAAGTTAATTGCAAATATACATATATATTTTAAAAACTTCATGTATAAATCTTACAAATAACAATATATTTGCCCATCATATTAAAAATAAAGTTCATCCATATCTATCCTTTAATTGTCTTCACATTGTTAATACTCTTTCATCATTTACAGAATTCTTTTATCCGTCAGATTTGCCCTTTCATCACATATTCTCTCCATAATTCTAAATCCGTACCAATGTTAACACTAAAAGAATGAAAAAAAAACCCTAGACTTGCCCCCTTTACTACTTTGAAAGTGACACCTCAGTGGTTAATATAGTAGCATAATCATAATCATTCTCTTTAAAACGAAAGATAGAGAAAAAGAAAAAGAAAAAGGAGAAAAGCTCCCTTACAATATATCTCTAATCGGTCGGGTTCTGCAACACATATCCCCCTAAGATTGATTTATAGTTCCAAAATAATAATAAAATAGCTAATCTTGGTTATTGACAAATCTCATTTTTAGGCATTTTCTAAGATCATTTCAATTAATTCAATTCATCTAATCATCATTTAGCTTTCTTTTGTGAATAAGAAATGAAAAATGTGACCTTTACCAGTAAAATTGTCAGTAACCCCTATTGTTTTACACTTTTATAATTACAATATATTCTTATTACCATTTCTTCATGCAGAACCCCCTTTTAAATACGTTAACCATTGTCTCTATGCAAACAAGTTCCTTTCTTTATTATGTAATTCCCGTGTTTCTCTATCTTTTATTCTTGTTTCTTGTTCCTTCTCCTCTCTTTTATCCCGCTATCCCCCCTCTCTATCCAGTTTAAATCCCTCTCTCTCTCTTTACCTTTCTGCTCTCTATCCTTCTGGACCTTTCTATCATGCCTAGTTTCATAAATGTTCCCCTTTTTAATTATCTTCTTAAGTTTCATTTTTTGACCATCCTCCCTTTCCCTTTTATTTGTATTAATCTTTGTGTTAATTGTCTTCTTAAAATGGCTTTCGCTTGTGCTGGCTCCCTTCTCCTCCCTATTATCCTGCTCTCCCCTTCTCTATCCAGTTTGAATCCCTCTCTCTCTCTTTACCTTTCTGTTCCCTTTCCTTCTGAACCTTTCTAACATGCTTAATTTCGTAAATGTTCCCCTTTTTAGATACTTTCTTAGGTTCCGTTTTTTTAGCCACCCTTCCTTTCCCTTTTATTTGCATTAATCTTTGTATTAATTGTCTTTTTAAGATGGCTTTCTCTTGTGCTGGCTCCACCCTTTCCAAGGCTCCTTCTTTATTCAGCATTTGAATGCCCATATTTTCTGCAACATGCCAAGTTAGTTCAGTCACTTCCTGTAACAGTTCTTTCATACTTTTAAACTCCATTTTTAATTCTTTGGATGACCACCAAAATTTTAATTTTCCTTATTTCTTCTTCTTCTTTAAATTTTCTATGATCCTAACCCAGGTCCAGAGTCTATATCAGTATCACCAATTAGTCCGGCAATCCATCTTTGTGTATTCAGGCTTTCACTTTCTATAAGTCTTGTGTCTCTTTAAAATGTAACAACTCCAATCCACAAAGGAACAAGATAGTTTCTTTCTTCTTTAGCTTCCAATTTTTCTCCACAAAGTGGCACTTTCTGCACAGAGTCTTAACCCTTTCCTTTTATTTTAATATTCAAAGTTTTCCAAGCCCCAAACTTAAGTTCTTACACTGACTTCTTCCTTTCCCGGTTCGAAGCCCTTATAGCTGTCAAAAATATTTTACTTATTTTTTTCTTCACTTGGAACTGCGCCGCTTCTGTTTCTCTTTTTTAAAAACTCATCTTTATCTTAATCCCGGGGTGCCTTGATCTTACCATCCGATACTCCCGGTTCCTCTGCTGTCGACTTCTCTCTTTCCTCCTGCACCAATCTTAATCCCATTGAGACCTTCTCTTCGAGGTGGCCATTTTTGACCACCACTTCTTGACGTCTTCGGAGGGAAAAGACCAGACCCAAAAGGGGGGAGATGCGGCTCCCCTCACTCTGGCTGGCAGATTTCCCTTTCTCCGCCGCCCCTACGAGGCAGCTTCAGCCCCGAACCTTGCAGGATCAGGGCTCTCCGACGCAAGAGCCAGGCTGCGGTCGTGGACGATCACAAACCGCCGCCTGTTCTCGAGAAGGCTCAACCCGGAAGTTCCTCTTTACAGTTTTCTAAAGCTTGACAACAATCAATATTTCTTTTGCAGGTGAATCCTAAATAATTTTCTCCATATGACCAAACCACCTCAAATACTGTATAAAGATATAGATGTAGATTTATGCATGTTTGTGTGTGTTTGTGTGTGTGTGTATGAGTGCACCTGGGCACACACACACATTTGTACTGGTAATTTTTTTAAAAAGATGATAGAATGATAAAGTGGTATCAAATAATAAAATTTGATAATTTCTAATAAGAAACACATTTGGGTCATCTAAAATAGAAGGCTTGTAGTATGTAATAGATTGTCTTGTTTTACTAGGGGTATAAAACATATATGTCTAGCATCTTATCAAAGATTTGGCTGTTTTTAATTAAAGAGGTTATTTTAAGAAGTCAGACATGCAATGCCTGAGGGAAGCACTATGCAATGTTTTATTAAGTCAAACATTTAAGGAGTTCAAAAAGAAATAATTTATTTCCTGCCAGTCTATGGTTTAGTGAAGGTGAGTAGAGGAGGAAAAATCATGTAGGATTATTATTATGGTTGGTCACACAGTCACCAGAAGTTTAGACTGGATTTGGAATTTTTATCTTTCAAGAAAGAAGGGGGAAAATGACAAAATACAAAGGCCTGCAAACAGAAGTGGAATGACTGTGGCAGAAGAAAGCAAAGTAATATTAGTTGTAGTAGGTGCCTTGAGCACAATCCCAAAACATCTGGAGTACCATTTGAATACCTCTGACATTGACAAAATTGCTATCAGTCAATTGCAAAAGGCAGTTTTACTTGGAACAATTTGCATCCTGCAATAATACCTTTAACACAATTGAGCAACATTTGCCTGTCCTAGGTCCTTGGGAAGGACTTGATAGGTGGACAATTCCAAATCCAGTCTAAACATCTGGCTGACTGTGCAACCATCCATAATAATTCTTATTTGAAAGGGAGATTGATTTATTAGAACATTTGCTAGAAAAGAGTTCAAGTTGCATGACTGTTTCCATTAAATTATTATTTTACTTGTATTTTCTTTTTCTTATTTTTAATTTTAGAAAATATGATATGATTTAACTTTTCAATATGTTGTTCTTTTTTCAGGTCTAGAATTCCCCCATTAACAAAACCAGTACTGAAACATGACAATGAGGGTTTTATTTACACTTGAAAATAAAAATCCTAGTTCACTTTTATTCAACTTGGTTGCTTGCAGTAACCTTGTATTAAAATGCTGAACTCCATTCTTTGAGCCCAATACTGGTTATGGGCCATATATAACTCTGGCAGAAAGAGAGAGAGAGAGGGAGGGAGGGAGAGACATTTTGAACTACAGAATTTAGCAACACTGTTAATAACACTTGCAAGGGCAGGTCTTTAATCATTAAGGACAATATAAAAGTATTACTGTAGAACTGATTTCCCTAACCTAGTGCCCTTCAGACGTGTTGGCTTTACAAATCTGATCCTTCTTAATCAATCTGGCATAAGAAAGGCTGATGTGATGGATGTCTATTTACAACTCAGTTCACCTGAAGGCAGTACTGCTTTCTCCCATGCAACTGGGGATAAGATTGCATCTAAACTCTCCTGCCTTTCATCCTGGTGATATTTAAGTATTTATTATTTAAAAATCAATAGACAAGAAAGCTTCATTTATAATGTAAAAAGTTTTACTTTTCCAACTTTTAGATGCACAAGATATTATATATGGAGTCTTTGGTGCTCTCTGAGTTTGGTTGTTTTCTGGCAGATGCTTCATTACCCAACTAGGTAACATCATCAGTGCTAGTGAATGGGGGTTTCTCTCTGTTTATATACAGTAGCTTGACCTGCCAGTGGTGATGGGGATGTGGTTTTCTCCTTGGTATTTCCTTGTTTTGGCTATTGTTTTATATTTGATTGTTTATCTGGTGTTAATCCCTACTTATCTGGATGTTGGCTGCTGGAGGGGATGTGTTCTGGTCTCCCCTCCCCCCTTCTAAGCTTTTTGTTGTCTCTTTTGAATTGTGTGTAAATCTCGGTTTGGTTTTTTATGTGTCTATTGATGGCTTAGTTGTCTAAATGCCAAGCTTCCAGGAATTCCCTAACTTTTTTGGATTTGGCTAGATTTAGGGTGCTCACAGGTTTCCCCCTGAAATTGTGGCTGAGTCTGTCCATGTGTTTTATGACTGAGAAGCTGTCATTGTGTTTTCTCACTGCTAGTTGGTTTGGATGCAATCTGCTAGCCCTCCTCCTGCCTCCTACAAAATGACTACTACAGTACTTACACTGTATGCTGTAGCTGACTTCTTTTTTTTCTCCTTGGATTACTGGGCCTTTTGGTTTACTTAAGATGTTTTGGAACCTTTATTTGCTTTGTGTGCTACTCGTGTTACTAAGTTGTAATAATCTTAGTTGTTTCCGATATGTTTTTGAGGTATGGTATAGAATAGATAAAATAGAATAGAATTGGCCAAGTGTGATTGGACACACAAGGAATTTGTCTTTGGTGGATAAGCTCTCAGTGTAGACCATGAGCATAGATACTAAACACATACTAGGAAACTAAATAACAATTATATAAATATTATATAAATTATTTATTTATTTATTATTTGACTTGTATGCGCCCCATCTCTGAAGACTCGGGCAGCTCACAACTAAAACAACAACAACAATAAATAATTAAAAGAGAATTAAACAAATGCAAGCCCAATAATAACTAAACTAAGATTAAAATTTAAAATAAGTTAAGAACCATCCCGCCCCCAGGAAAGAGTCACAGCCTGGATTGGTCAAACAACCAGGTCTTCAGATCGTGGCGGAAGGTGCGAAGGTCAGGGGCCAGATGGAGCCCCAGGGTTAACTGGTTCCAGAGGTCAGGGACTGCCACAGAATAGGCTCGTTGCCGGGGACCGCCAGCTGACATTGGCTTGCCGACGGGACCCCGAGAAGCCCTTGCCTGTGTGATCGCACAGGGTGGTTGGCAGTCAATATTGGCAGGAGTCGCTCCCTTAAGTATTGCGGACCCATGTCGTGTAGGATTTTGAATGTTAAAACCAGAACCTTGAATCTCACCCGGAGTGCAACCAGCAACCAATGCAGGTCATGCAGGAGGGGGGTAATATGGGAGAATTGGGAGAATCCTATCACCACCTGTGCTGCCACATTCTGTACCAGTTGCAATCTCCGGATGGTATGCAAGGGCAGTCTGCAAGAGCGTTGCAGTAGTCGAGTCTGGAGGTAACAAGGGCATGAGTGACTGTGCGCAGGGCATCTCGGTCCAGGAATGGGCGAAGCTGATGAACAAAGCGGAGCTGGGCAAAGGCCCCCCTGGTGATGACCCCCACCTGCTCCTCCAACCAGAGCCGTGCATCCAGGAGGACCCCCAGATTCTGCACCCTATCCACAGGGGGCAACACCTCTCCCCCTATGGACAAAGATAGACATTCTTGACTGGGCCGAGATGCCGGTATGCACAGCCACTCAGTCTTGGCCGGGTTGAGTCGAAGCATGTTTCTGTTCATCCAGATCCGTACCGCATCCAGACAACGGGTCATCAGGGAGAGGGCATCACTGATCTGGTTTGGGGTGGAGATGTACAACTGGGTATCATCCGTGTACTGGTGGTACCTCACCCCAAAACCATGGATGATCTCACCCAGTGGCTTCATGTAGATGTTAAATAAAAGAGGGGAGAGGACCGACCCCTGAGGGACCCCACACGAGAGCACCCTTGGGGTCGACCACTGCCCCCCTACCAACACCGATTGCGACCACCCTGAGAGGTAGGAGGTGAACCATCGGAGAACAGTGCCCCCCACTCCCAACCCCCTGAGGCGCAAAAGGATACCATGGTTGATGGTATCGAAAGCTGCTGAGAGATCTAATAGGACCAGGACAGAGGAAAAACCCCTGTCCTGGCCCTCCAGAGATCATCCATCAGTGCGACCAATGCCATCTCCGTGCTGAAACTGGGCCGGAAGCCCGATTGGTACTGATCCAGGTAGTCCACTTCATCCAGGAAAAGTGGAAACTGCTGAGCCACCACACTCTCAACAACCTTCACCAAAAAGCGAAGGTTGGAGACTGGACGAAAGTTGTCTAACACGGTCGGGTCCAGGGCAGGCTTCTTCAGGAGGGGCCTCACCACCGCCTCCTTCAAGGCGGAGGGAAAAACACCCTCCCTTAACGAAGAGTTGACTACTGCCCAGAGCCAACTGCAGGTGGCCTCCCTGGAGGCATAAGTCAACCAGGAAGGACACGGGTCCAACAAACATGTGGTGGAACTGAGATGCTACATAATCCTGTCCACTTCATCCTCGGAAACAGGATCGAACTCAACCCAGATCACATCAGCCAGACTGCTTGCACCCCGTTCCTCAGACCACTGCAAATCGGAGCACAGTCCGCTCCAAATCTGGGCGAGCTTATCTGACAGATATTGACCAAATTCCTCAGCCCTTCCCAGCAATGGGTCCGCCACCTCCCCCAGACATAGGAGAGAGTGGGTGACCCGAAACAGGGAGGCTGGGAGGTTATCTGCGGATGCTATGAGGGTGGAGAGATAAGACCTCCTCACCGCCCTCATAGCTGCCAGATAAGTCCTAATATGGGCTCTTAGCTGGGCTAAATCATAAAGCTACAAGCAACAAAGTAACAAAGTAGGTTCTGAAGTAAGTTATGTTAGTTGTGCTGTAATGGGTTGAGTGGTCAGATACCATTTTAATAAAGTTGTATTGGTATCCATTTTGTTGGATGATGTTGTACAGGCAGTCTGTTTCTTTTTAGGCGTTTTGAATGGCTACAGTGTTGGTCCTCATTTGATAATGTTCTTACACAGTTCCTCTTATGGAAAATTGGGTTGTTACTTTGTTTTGTGTTTTTTTTTAAATGCCCTCACATCTGGAAAAATGGAAAAAAAATCCTACTTGATCTACTCACATGTGTCATGTGGTCCCACTGGTTGTTATCTTTTTGCAATGTTTAATATAGTTTCTTTTTTGGTTCCTAGGAGGATGGACTGTAGACATTTGTAAAGTGCTATGTTTTATGTAAAAGCATGGCTGCAATTGTTAATGACAAATCCTAGCACCAAACCTGTTTTTTTCTGTCAGCTCCAGTTAATTATTCTTTGAAATTGGTTGCGATCTCAGCTGATCTATGTTGTGTCCAATGAAGAATAATTACACCCAAACTAATATGTGACTGCTGTTTGGGAATAAGATGAGCTCCATAATGAAAGATATGCTTATGTCATGCTAATACTTTAAAAATGTAAGCTTGTAGTCTATTTTGTCTTTCGGGGTAGTTGCAGCTTTGCTGAAAGGCCCATTTTAGACAATATTTATGTCCTGGTTATTATGCTGCAGCACTTTCCAATTTAACTATTGCTTTTTAAATTTCCTCATTCCTTTGTGTTATTTTCTTCTTATCTTTACAGGTCTGCAGTTGTCAACTATTAAGTAGGGTCCTTAAAATCATGTATTTAAACAAAATAGAGGTTATGTTACAGGATGTAAGTGGATGGAATGCTTGCACAGGCCAATCTTGTTGAATAACTATGAAAGCTTAGCGGAATACCACAAAACAGATGCATAGGAAATAAGGAAACTTAGAAACCAACCCATCTTCAGACTGATACTTTATTTATTTATTTATTTATTTATTTATTTATTTATTTATTTATTTATTTATTTTATTTAACTTGTATGCCACCCCTCTCCAAAAAGGACTTGGGGAGGCTCACAACTAAAAACAGCACAATAAGTTACTTCACTAAAATTAAATTAAATTAAACAAGCCAAATTCGACTAAAAACCCATTACTAATTTAAAATATAAAACCAATCCCCCCGAGAAGTCAGCACAGCCCAGCCTGTTCAAACAACCAGGTCTTTAAATCATGGCGGAAGGTGAGGAGGTTGGGGGCCAAATGAAGCCCCAGGGGTAGTTGGTTCCATAAAGTGGGAGCCGCTACAGAGTAGGCCCTCCCCCGGGACACTGCCAGACAACACTGAGTTGCAGACGGCACCCCGAGAAGTTCCTGCCAGTGCACTCGTACAGGGCGGTTGGCATTCAATGCCAGCAGGAGACACTCCCATAAATATCCCGGACCCATGTCTTGTAGGACTTTGAATGTTAATACCAAAACCTTGAATCTCATCTGGAGGGCAACCGGTAGCCAATGCAGGTCACGCAGGAGGGGTGTAACATGGAATACCGGGAGGCTCCCATCACAACCCGTGCAGCTGCATTCTGCACCAGCTGAAGCCTCCGGATGGTATGCAAGGGCAGTCCTAAATACAGAGCATTGCAGTAGTCGAGTTGAGAGGTGACAAGTGCCTGAGTGACCGTGCGCAGGGCATCTCAGTCCACAATGCAGATGTAATACTGAGTGTTATTTTTATTTTTAGCTATTACAAATTCCTGACATATACCTCACAACATAGACATCACAATCCAATAACCTGAATAATAGAGGCACTTACAATACTAGAGCTACAATGAAACCCAGGAATTCAGAAAGGGATACCAGGCCGGGTAGACTATGAATGAGAGTTCCAACTTGTCCTTACAGTCTAATTTCACATCCCATCAGCTCTGATGCAGGTCACAGTTAAATTATGGTCACTGTTAAATTATGTCTCAAGAACATAATTTATTTCCTTATTTTGTCAATTTATATCACTGTCCATCTCACACATGTAATTCTAGATGCCTTACAATAAAATAGATTTTTAAAAAGCATATACAATATAACAAAACAGGACACATAGTATCCAGAATTATAAAACAAATTTTAACATAAGTTGAGAGATGGGCTGTGATACAGAGCCAGGGTCCCAGGTTCAGATGGAATGGAATGGAGCAGAACAGAACAGAGTAGAATGACAGAGTGGTTGTCCAGTCTCTTCTTTAAAAACTTCCAGTGTTTGAGAATTCACACATCCTGGAAGTAAGTTATTCCACTGATTAATTGTTCTAAGTGTCAGGAAATTTCTCCTCAGTTCTAGGTTGCTTCTCTCCTTGATTAGTTTCCATCCATTGCTTCTTGTCCTGTTTTGGAGAATTGCTTGACTTCCTGTTCCCTAACCCTCTTTCCTAACCCTAACCCTAACCCTAACCCTAACCCTAACCCTAACCCTAAGATATTGGAACACTACTATCATGTCTCCCCTAGTCCTTCTTTTCCTTAAACTAGATATGCCCAGTTCCTGCAACCGTTCTTCATATGTTTTAGCCTCCAGTCCCCTAATCCTCTTCATTGTTCTTCTCTGCACTCTTTCCAGAGTCTCAACATATTTTTACATTGTTGTGACCAAAACTGGATGCAGCATTCCAAATGTGGCCTTACCAAAGGCATTATAAAGTGGTATCATTAACACTTCACATGATCTTGATTCTATCCCTCTGTTAATGCAGCCTAGAACTGTGTTGGCTTTTTTGGCAGCTGTAGCACACTGCTGGATTATATTTAAGTGATTGTCCACTAAGATTCCAAGATCTCTCTCACAGTTACTACTATTGAGCAAGGTACCACCAATACTGTACCTGTGCATTTAGTTTTAATTGCCTAAATGTAGAACCTTACTTTTTTCACCATTGAATTTCATTTTGTTAGATAGTGCCCAATGTTCAAGTGTGTCAAGATCTTTCTGAATCTTAAGCCTATCTTCTGAAGTGCTGGCAGTTCCTGGCAGCTTGGTATCATCTGCAAATTTAATGGGTTCCCCATCTATCCCCTCATCAAAATCATTGATGAAGATGTTGAAGAGTAGTGGGCCTAAAACAGAGCCTTGGGTACTCCACTGCATACTTCCCTCCATGTAGATGCAATTCCATTGAGGACTACTCATTGAGTGTGGTTGGTCATCCAGTTACAAATCCATCTGGTGGTGATGTTGTCTAACCCATATTTTCCTACCTTATCAAGTAGTAGATTGTGGCCTACTTTGTCAAATGCCTTTCTGAAATTCAAGTAAATTATTGCAAGGCCTTGTGTTCATGGCTCAGACCTCAGACTCTGGATTTGATCCTAAAACAACTGTTCCAGTTGAACCCATGGAGTATCAGCCTTAGGAGACACAAAATCAATAATCACTTGAGACTGATCAAAAGCAGGCTTCACTGTACTATCTAGAGTAGTCTGATGAGGTTGAAGTAAGGCTACTCACATCATGTGAAGTGAATGGAGAGAAAAGCCAAGCAAAGATAGGCCATAAGGCTTCTTGCAAACTCTCTTGATTAAAGTCAAAAAGTTGATTTAAAAGACAGTCCTGACCTATGTTGCTCTGTTGGAAGCAGTGGTCTGATTTTTGGCTCCTGTGTGATATTTAAATGTGGATTTTGCTCATGAAATTCTGACCTCCGGGTTGGCTGACAACCCTGGCTTAGGTCTTGGAATACTTCTGCATGATAAAACAAACTATTCAGGGAAGCTTCTGTCAGAGACTCTGTTTTGTTTTTACAACCTTTGTCTGCTGTTATCTTTTTAATCATGAGTAAATTGCTAATATATCTAGCAACTGTGTTTCAGAGTATGTAATTGAAATCTGAAGTTAGACATTATAGAAGGACAGTTAGGTCAAGGCCAATTAGATATCCAGAGGATAATGTTCCAGAGAGTGGGTACCCAGCAGACAAATCTTTCCTTCTGGGTTCTGCCAGTTGAGTTTCCTTAGCTGATATTCCAGAGCACACCTCTCCTGCCAGATTCAATAGATGGGTAGAAAAAATTGGGGAGTGGTATCTATGGAGATTCTCAATCATCCACAACATGGTTGTCCCAAAGGTGCTGTTCAAAAGGAAACTTGAATTTCTTGATTTTTTTCCTCCCTGTAAACATTTCCCTTCTCACCCAAGAAGCTTCTTCAGTTCTGATAATTGGATAATCAGAGTTGGAAGGGAACTTGTAGGTCATCTAGTTCAGTGGTTCTTAACCTGGGCGATATCGCCCCCCAAGGGCCGATTTTGTTTTTCAGGGGGGCAATGGAATGAAAAGGGGTGATGTGGGGGTGAAGGAACAGAAGGGGGGCAATATGGGGTGATGGAGTGAGATATATTGGGAGAGAGAGGGAGAGAGATCTATATTGGTAGATTTGGGAAAGCGGTGGCGGCAGCTTTTCCCAACATGCTGCTGCATTCAAGGCGCCAGTTCAGGTGTGGTACAACAGTCAATGGGGTGAGCCTGCAGGGCCGGCACCTCGAATGCCCCCTGCCGCCTCTTAGCATCCCCAAGGGGGCGAGCAGAGGGGCACTAAAAGGTGACAGGGGGGCATTCAAGGTGCCGGCCGGCCCTGCAGGTTCACCCATTGACTAGCACTGCTCCGGAACCGGCGCCTCCAATGTGGAAGCAGTGGCACATTACATGCTGCCACGGCCACGTTCAATGCACTGCCCCCCTGCCACCTCTTGGTGCCCCTCTGCTGGCCCCCTTGGGGACACTAAGAGGTGGCAGGGGGGCGTTCAAGGCACCAGCCCTGCAGGCTCACCCATTGACTGTAGCACCGCTCCAGAGCCAGCGCCAAAATGGGTGAAACTGCAGGGCTGGCCAGCGCCTCGAATGCCCCCCTGCCACCTCTTGGTGCCCCTCTGCTGGCCCCCTTGGGGACACTAAGAGGTGGCAGGGGAGTGGTTATGTTGGGGGAGGGGGGCGATGACAACTTCCTCAATGGCTCAAGGGGGCGATTCTTTCAAAAAGGTTAAGAACCACTGATCTAGTTCAACCTCCCCAAGCAGGAGACCCTACACCATTTCTGACAAATGGCAGTACAAACTCTTCTTGAAAGTCTCAAGTGATGATGCTCCCACAACTTCCAAGGGCAACAAGTGAAAGATTTTTAAGGAGAAAACACAACCCAAGAAACTCCAGTTGCCTTCTGTACCTTTGGGACAATTGGGAGGGATGTTCCATCACTAACTCCATTCTAAGTCATAAATAGATTTAAAGATAACTATCAGGATCTTCAATTGGACTCTGAAGCAAACTGATAGACAATTCAGTTCATGGAATAGTAGTTTCATATGTAACTGGTGTCATTAACTTGTTTTCTTCCAGGGTTCGTTGAAACTACAGAGTGATACCTGACAATTTTACAGATTATCTAAGATTGTAATAAGCAAAGGTATTTACTTATTGACTTCCAAAATGTAGGAATATATTTCTTACATTTAAATATGGGATGTGTAACTCACTCTCTGCAACTCTAATGCTAGTATTCCTACATTTGGTTTTAAACATGGTAAAAGTGCTTGAGGAAGTTTCCATATGCAAATGATAGCTAATATAATCAATTGGAAATTGGGCTGAGGCTAGAAGAGATTTGACTTTCAACCCCAATTAATTGCAAATACTAATTGACTGTGGCAGCCAGTTGATGTAGTTGTTAAGAAAACGATCTTAACCTGTTGAAGAAGTTTCAGTCCTTCCTTTGACACAAATCCCAATGTATATTGGGACAGTCTTTTTTTCTCATCCTTAGGAAGAAGGCAAAACTACTTTCACAAATCTTGTCAAGAAAACTGTGGGAACAAATCCAGATAGTTTCTAGGACACCTCATTAATTTGAAGGCACAACAAACAAAAACTGAGTCACTCTAGACCAGTGACTATGTTGTAGGGATTGGTAGGGCAATGTACACTCTGCCAGCCATTTGAAGTAGGCCAGCTCAGAGAAAAAAACCAATAATGCTGTTTCATGTTTGTAGAGTATAATAACAGAATCTTGAAATCCTGCTTTCCTGCCTACTCATATAGCAAACAGATTACAAATAAAGTCATTTTGAGTTTCTTTCTCATGGCTCTTCTTTTCCCAGGACTGAGTTGTCTCTTATTTTGTCTTTCTGTTCCTACCTCCCTTCTTCAAGTTTTATTTATACATGCCTTTGCATGTTCTCAGCACCTTTTCCAGTTGCACTGGAGGTGGCAGGAATTACCATGATAAATAAATGGTACCTTCCTATTTTTATAAGCATTCATTACTTGGTAACTGCTCTGTAGATAACTGATTTCATAAAAGAGCACTGAGATGTTTCAGACATTGAGAGATTGTTTCAGAGTTCTTGAGGAGCACTGGAATGTAATCTAAATGATACTAATCATGTACTTCTTAGATGGCAATTTTCTGTGTATGTACTTAGAAGTACATAACTCTGAGGTAAAATGGAGTTAATGCAAAAAAACACTTTTAAGACACTTTTAATATTAGAATGAATGTGCTATTGTTTGTGGGCTCATAATAGTTTGATAATAAAGTAATAGATTGTGCTGTCTTCTTGTCAACCTAAGGTATTTTAGCTGCAAGCATGCTGGCAGTTATATTGGGACCCTCTTGCTTTACAATTTATCTAAGAAAAAAAGCCTGTTAAATTTATGCATAAGTTAAGCTGAAATGGAAGACAATTTTATGGCTCTCAGGCATCACTGTGATTGCTTCTCAGTGACCTTTTGGCACAGGGAAAGAATCATTAAGAAGTTATTCTCAGAAAATCTAACCGAACATGCTGAACACAGGTGAAGAGACAGTGTCCTGCACACCCAGAACTCAAAGTATGTCAGATTTTTATACAGGTCAAAATTAATAAGAAATAAAGTAGTCCATTTAGCTTTTGCTCATTTCCCAGTCTGTAAGAATGTTTCTGCTCCATTTTGCATCAGGTTATAAATTTAGCAGAAGGGGGGAAAGCATAAACATTCAAGTGCATTTTTATATTTACTTCTTACATGAATGTTATCCAGATACATGCGTGTCCAAACCATGCATTGATGAGCAGAAGACAGAAGATAGAGGTGAAGGGTCTACATGAAATCTCTCTAATGTTAAATATGTGGTTGAATGTGCACCTAGATAAGCAGTGGAACTGCTTCTCTGCTCTGTGTTTTGGCAACACAGAGCTTTCCCCACAAAGAGGCCCAGATTAAGAGACTGTGCAGCCTGATGGGGTTAATGGAAGAGGTTCAGGATCACTACACCTCTCAGGATAAATATAGTGGATTGGAAGGTTATAGTTTAGTTTGGCAAAACTCTGTAAGATGCAAGAAAATAAAGGCTCCAACTTGAATGGACTTTGTATGTTGTCTCTAGGATTGGATTTGGCAAAACGTTAGGCAAACTATGAACGTCTGTAAACATTCCCTCTGGTACACTTTAAATGCTACAGTTTCTTAATTAATTAATTCTCAATTAATTTTGCAAAATTTCAGCTGATCTATCCTATGTAATCCAAAAAGGAAGATATGTTATATAGGGAGTCCTCACTTAACTGGAATTCATGTGGTGGTAATGCACAATGTTCTGTGACAGTGCTATTTAGTAACAGCAGCTCTGACAGTCCCTGGTTACTGTTGCTAAGCAAGTCACTATAGGACATTAAGCATGAACCTCACTTGACTGTGATTTCCAACTTCCTGCCAGCTTCCCCACTGATTTTGCTTGTGGAAAGTCAGCAAGGAATTCACTAATTGCAATCATGTGACCATGGGACACTGTGACAGTCAGAAATCCAGGCCAGTTGATAAATGTCTGGATTGCATAACATGACTGTCAAAACACTGCTATGCCTAGAACTTTTGAGGTTTGGCTGTAAGTGCCATTTGTTCAGTGCTGTGGCAAATTTACAATAAAAAATTTACAAATCTATAATCTCTCTCTCTCTCTCTCTCTCTCTCTCTCTCTCTCTCTCTCTCTCACATCTATCTATCTCCATAGATAGATAGATAGATAGATAGATAGATAGATAGATAGATAGATATAGATATAGATATAGATATAGATATAGATATAGATATAGATATAGATATAGATATAGATATAGATATAGAGTGATGACATGGGACGTGGCACAAAGGCAACACAGTCAGATAAGCAATAAGAGTCCCTTTATTATCTCCAACTTTGCCCCCAGTGTCCAGGTTACCTTTGGTCTGGAGAAAAACTCTCCCAGGAACAGGCTTTGACTGTAGAAAATTCAGTCCAAAACAAGGTACACACAAACTGTAACTTAAAATCCAAACAAACCAAACTGAAGTAATTAGTTTGGCAGGGCCAGAGCAGGAATTTCAGACTTGAAAGCATGAAAAAACTCACACAGTTGGGAAGACGCCAGGAACACAGATAAGCCACAATGATACAAGATAAAATCATGTTTGCTCCCAACAGCCTGCTGCACTCAGCTTACCTTTTTTATGCACTGTGTTCCCAGCTGCAGCTAATGAAGTGAATCAGGGTCCTTTCCTCCCCCATAAGCCATGCAACCCATGTTGCTCTCTTCTCCGTTCCTCCCTGCATGCCCTAGGATGGAGAGGGGGTGGGCCTGGGTCTTCCTCTGAATTCCCTCTCCCTTGTTCTATCTCTTCCCTGCTCTGCCCAGCCGGACTTTGCCCTTCCCCAGTTTCTTCCACAGCCAATGGAGCCATACTCCCACTCCCTATCAGCTATTCAGCTTCCTCCTCTGAGTCAGATTCAGACAGGGGCATGACATAGAGATAGAGATAGAGATAGAGATAGAGATAGAGATAGAGATAGAGATAGAGATAGAGATAGAGAGAGAGAGAGAGAGAGAGAGAGAGAGAGAGAGAGAGGGGTGTGTGTGTGTATGTGTGTCAGTGATGGGATTCAATTCCCATCTGTGGGTGTGGTTGGGTGAGCATGGCAAGGGAAGGATACTGTAAAATTTCCAGTCAGAGGTGGTATTTGCCGGTTCTCCTAACTACTCAAAATTTCCGCTACCCATCCTCCAGAATTGGTCAGAATCTGCTGAATACCACCTCTGGTGTATGTGTATGCATCCACCCGCTAATTCATTCCTTTATATTTTCCTTATTTCTTTTGTTATTTTTCTAGACTTTGAATGTGAAAGAACAGGTTATGAGACAGTGGAATAATCTCTAAATTTCAGGATATAAAGGCTATCATGTCCTGAAGCTGTTGTCAAATCCAATTACCTGACTGAAGCTTTTTGATTAAGATAATAATTAAGATATTCTGTCTATCACTTCTCATTGTGCTAAAATGCTCATTGTTCTTTTCTCTCCCCTGAGTCCAGGAAGAATAAGCAAATTTTACCTCAGCTTCCTATTCTATAACTTATTAATATTTTCCAATATCCTGATGAGAGAACTTGATTTTCTTTTCTTTCTATGTGCAATTTCTCTGCCCCCTTCCAAAAGAGGGTAAACATGATTCTTAACCTTGTAAGTCAATCCGAGGAAACAAGAATTAGAATTGCAGGTATTTACAAAAATAGCTTTGAATTTTTACATGAAGATAGAGTGGAAAAGTTGGTTGCTGAATACAATATGAGTAACAGAAATAAAATATGAATAAGAATAAATGGAATACTTAGCAACCGGTTCAACACTGGAGGGAGCATTTTTAATCCCATTAATAAAGAAAGTCAATGCCAGAGACTGCTCCAACCATCGCACAATTGCATTGATTTCTCATGTAAACAAGATTCTGTTAAAGCAGCTACAGAGTTGATCAAGAGTTACCTGATGTGCAAGCTGGCTTTAGAAAGGGCCACGCCAAGATAACATTGCCAATATTAGATGGATTATGGAAAAGGTACATAAATATCAAAAGGATCTGTATATGTGTTTTAGCAATTACAGAAAAACTTTTTGATTGTGTAGAACACTGTTGTGTTCTTAGGTCGCTTTGCATGATTTTGGTGTCCCAACCCACCTGATTAAACTCATGACATCACTGTATACTGATCAGGAGGCAACATTGAGGCACCCCTAGGGCAGGGGTGACACGCTCGTGTCATCACGGCAATATCATGTGACATATCACAACTTTTTTCCCCTTCGCTAAACCGGGCATGGGCATCCTGCCTGAGGGCCATGAGTTTGACAGCCCTGCTCTATGGTGACACAATTTAGTTCAGGATTAGTAAGGGAATTAGGAATGTATTTAATCACCATTTTTATTCAATCTGTATGCTGAAGTGATTATGAGGAAATTATAAGGAAAGATCTGGAACTGCCTGATTTTGGAGTGAAGATTGGGGGGAAAACCATAAATAATTTGAAGTACGCAGATGATACAACACTATTGGCTGAAAATAAAGAAGATATGGAGAAAATATCTGGAAAATCAAGGACAAAAGTGAGAAAGTAGAATTGAGTCTTAACATCAGGAATACAAAGATAATGACAACACTGCAGATAGACATGAGATGTTTAAAATCAACAAGGAGGAAATTGAATTAGTTGGAGAATTTATCTTTCCTGGATTAAAAATTGTTCATAACAGTACTTCTATACCTGAAATCAAACGCAGGCTAATCTTAGGCAGCACTGCAATGCTTAACACAAATAAGATCTGGAAAAACAGAGGTATTGATATAAATACAAAAAGCAGGCCAGTTAGACAATAGTCTTCCCCATATTGATGTATGGGTGTGAGAGTTGTACATTAAGAATTAATGTGAGAGTTGTACATTAAGAATGGCTGATCAAAGAAGAATTAATACCTTTGAACTGTAGTGCATGGTGTATTGCCTGCCTTGGACCCGGCCGTTTTGAACAACTATCGTCCAGTCTCCAACCTTCGCTTTTTAGTGAAGGTTGTTGAGAGTGTGGTGGTTCAGCAGCTTCCCTTGTTCCTGGAGGAAGCTGATTATTTAGACCCGTATCAATCAGGCTTCAGGGCCGGACACAGCATGGAGACAGCATTGGTCGCACTGATGGATGATCTCTGGAGGGCTCGGGACAGGGGTTTTTCCTCTGTTCTAGTCCTGTTAGATCTCTCAGCGGCTTTTGATACCAGCAACCATGGTATCCTTCTGCAGCGGCTCAGAGGACTGGGGGTGGGGGGCACTATTTTGCGCTGGTTCTCCTCCTTTCTCTCGGGCCGCTCGCAGTCGGTGTTGGCAGGAAAGCAGAGGTCAGCCCCGAGGCCCCTCACTTGTGGGGTGCCTCAGGGGTCCATTCTCTTGCCTCTCCTGTTTAATATCTACATGAAACTGCTGGGCAAGATCATCCGAGGTTTTGGGGTGAGGTATCATCAGTATGCTGATGATACCCAGCTTTATGTCTCTACCCCAGACCAGATCAGTGATGCTCTCTCTGTGATGTCCCAGTTTCTGGAGGTGGTACAGGTCTGGATGGGGAGTAATAGGCTTCAGCTCAACCCCACCAAGACTGAGTGGCTGTTCTTACCGGCATCTCGGTCTTTACTGGATGTACCATCTTTGGTCATGGGGGGAGAGGTGTTGCCCCCCGTGGATAGGGCGAGGAACCTGGGTGTCCTCCTGGATTCACAGCTCGGTTTGGAGGAGCATGTGGGAGCTGTGGCCAGGGGGGCTTTTGCCCAGGTTCAGCTGGTTCGCCAGCTCCGCCCTTATTTGGACCGAGATGCCCTTCGAACGGTTACTCATGTGCTCATCACCTCTAGGATCGACTACTGCAACACTCTTTACATGGGGCTCCCCTTGCGGACGACCCGGAGGTTACAACTGGTGCAGAATGCGGCCGTGCGGGCTGTGATGGGGGCTGCACGGCTTTCATTGGTTGCTGGTTGCCTCTCGGGTTGCCGTCAAGGTGTTAGTAACAACCTATAAAGCCCTTAATGGCTTGGGTCCAGGGTACTTGCGGGAACGCCTCCTGCCAGCATCACTTTCCAATCGCTCTGTTCGCTCTCATAGGAGGGGCCTCCTTGGGGTGCCGTCGGTCAGGCCTTGTCGGCTGGCAGTCCCCAGGGCTGGGGCCTTTTCCGTGGGAGCACCTGCCCTTTGGAATCAGCTCCCCGTGGATCTCCGTTTGGCCCCCGACCTCAGCTCCTTCCACCGAGACCTGAAGACTTGGTTGTTTCAACAGGCCGGCCTGGAATGACCCGAGGGGAGTTGAGGGTTTTGATTTTTACTTTTAATTGTATTCGGCTTGTTTATTTGTTTAATTCTCTTTTTATTGTAAATTTGTTCAGTTTTAATGTTCGCTGCCCTGAGTCCTTAGGGAGTAGGGCGGCATACAAGTCGAATAAATTATTATTATTATACCATGGGAGCCATAGCAACCAACAGAGAGGTGTTGAATCATATAAAACCAGACACATCACAGACTATGCCTGATTTATTTGGCCATATAATGCATGCAAATTCATAGGAGAAATCCATGAAGCTAGGAATGGTTAGTGAACAAGAAGAAGGGCAAACAAAGAATGCACTACCATCAAAACTGATATGAAGATCAACATCCAACAACTGAAAAAGCTGTGCTTGACAGGGTAGTATAGAGAGCACTATACAGGATCTGGAGATTATTCCAATATAGACTAAGATAGCCAGATTTGACAGAGAAAATGGAGTTAAGAGTTATGGGTTATGCATAGGTTGCAAAGTGACTAAATGAATTTATATACCTTGGAAGAATGTTTACTTAAGAAGAAGAAATGGTTGGAGAAATTTTAAGATGCATTACAATTGATAGAAAGGGTAAAGTAGTTTTGATGTGTTGTGATGGATGAATGGATATTTGTCAGAAGAAAAGAAAAATGCCTGGTATAAGAGCTTGCTTCTACCTACTTTGTTATATGAAATTGAAAGTTGGATATGTCAAGGAAACATAATAGTAAGATGGAAATATGTTGCTTAAATGTGTATTTGGTAAAACAGAAAGAGATAGGGTCAAAAATGAATGGACAATGAATGGATGTAGATTGAATACAAAAGTGAAAAACCAATAACAAAGCCCTCTAAAGTGGTTTGGTTATATGGAAAAAAGTAAATGAGGATTGAATTACAAAGAAATTTATGAAGGATGAGTGTGGGTCAAAGAGAAAGGAAAAATTAAAAAAGTCATGCTTACATGGAGTTGATAAGATTAAAAAGAGAAAAGTGAGAGGTTTAAAGAACAAAAAATGATGTGTAAAGGGTTGTGGTTGAAGGTTTCCAGAGAGAAAGGTATGGAGAGGTTTAGATAGTGTGATTGTTAAAGTTTCGTTTTATAAATCTTTTTCTTTCCTTTTTTGTCATGCTTTTATTTTCCTTGTCTTTCTTACTTTTGTCTTGTGCACTTATTAATACTGCTTACTGAATATATGAGATAGATACTATTTCCATGGAAGAAATAGAAAAAGTATCTCAAAGTGATCAGTGTATTTCTTGAAATCTTTTATAAGTGGTGTGTTTCTGCTTCCTTGGGAATGTCAATTAGAAAAATGCATTACTTTTATTATTATACCATAAGCTGGTCTTATATTCACCATTATCATTAAGTGAGTCATTATATTATAAAGACTAATAAGGAAACAGACACATTCATAGCTTCCTTTGATGAATGTGCTTCAGTACTTGGTTCCTTTCTATACTTTTTCTTCTATTAGAATTTTTCCTCTGTATATGTTTTTGAATATGAACTATTTGCATGCTCAATTTATATTTTAAAGTATTCATTTTTATTTATTTATTTGATTTTTATCCCACTTTTTTTTACTTTCTATATAACTCAAGGTGGTGAATACACCTAATACTCTGTTCTCTCCTATTTTTCCCCACTACAAAAACCCTGTGAAATCGATTGGGCTGAGAAACAGCCACAAATCACCCAGCTGGTTTTCTTTTCTAAGAGGGGGACTAGAGTTCACAGTCTCCTGATTTCTAGGCCTATGCCTTAACCACCACACTAAATTGGCTCTCAATTTCTTCTTTCTGAAAAAAGGTTCAAGTTGGGAAATTACAAAAATCTTCAAAGAAGATATAGAAATCCATATTTCTTATCCTGCCAAGAACATTGCATAGATTCAATCATCAAGAATTAAACTTGATTTGAAGTCATACAAATTTATATTGTTCCTGCCTCAAATACTTAGATACGCTTCCTTGTGGATTCAAAACGTGTGGCCCCTCTTTGTTTAATTTTTTTAAATAAAATATGAATTGGAAAAACAATGACATAAGCTTTAGGAAGCAGCTAGGCAGAATATTGGAACAACAGCTACATTAAATAAATTCAGGCATAAACTGGGACACTTGTAGGTGACACGCTGGAAACCACAGTACAAAAAGTAGGCAAGACAATGATAAAAGAAAGGGGATAAGAAGAATTCTAGCTTTGATTTTATATTAAATATTTAACTACAATTAATATAATGACTGCACATATAAGTTCTCTAAATGTTTAAAGAAATTAGCAAAATTTGGGAAACTCTAGGCCATATACATGACTTTGGGAAACCCTAAACAATGTTTTTCAAACTTGGCATCTTTAAATTGTGTGATCTTAAACTCCCAGAATTCCCCAGCCAGAATTCTGGAAATTGAAGTCCACATATCTTAAAGTTGCCAAATCTGAAAAACACTATTCTAGACCAATTGTTATTCAAACCTGGCATCTATTGTCTGTGATTATCTTTTGAGGGTATCTTCATGTTAAAATAAAAAGTGTTCCTATGCAAACAGTTTCTGTGGGCACATTTTGTGTTTCCAGTGATGGCCTGTCACTAACCTTTGGGAAGATCAAAATCAGGTCAGTAAGACAACAGAAGTAACAAATTTTAGATGTAAAATATCGAACTCTTTAGACTAAATAAGCTACTGAATAAATTAGCATTAATAGCCGTGAAATGAATCCTTTTCAGGAAAAGCTAGACTGTCACCTACTGTGAAAAATCACAGTAAGGGCACAGAAGCAAGCAAGCAAGGAAGGAAGCAAGGGAGGAAGAAAGGAAGGAATGGAGGGAGGGAGGGAGGGAGGGAAGGGGAAGAATATGACATTGCTTGATTTTTAAGGTTATTTATTAAATATTTCTGTCATTTAGGTGTTTGTCAGGGGAGGAAGGAATCATTATTACCAAAATAATGAAAAGGTCAGATGCAAATTATAATAAATGAGGGAAATCTTAACCAGTTCTCCACACCTTTATGGCATCCATTTTAATTAGTGTTTATTTTTTTATGAAATTTTGTGACATTCACACTCTGATTAAGCATGATGAAAGGGCCAAGTCAGCCTTAAGTAAAGCAGAGAGTAGAACAAAATTGAATTGGAGGTAGTAAAAGGCAGACTAATATATCTACTTAAAAAACGTAAGACACGGCTTGTGTCCCAGTGATACTACGTGCGATCGGGAAGCTCCTGGAAAGCTGTAGATATCTTCTCAGCTGGATGGTCCATTTGGACCTAAACCGTCCCGAAGAGATGGTGAAGGGAAAGAGCACGTCCTGTCGATCCCAGGGACATCGCAAAGTCCCTGGTTGATCCAGGAGAAGCTCTTTTTGCTGGCGGAAAAGAGGCAGCCATCAAGCTGCTGAAGCTGGGACAGCTCCGAAAGAAAGGCAAGATCGGATGAAGGTGTGTCGGTTTGGTGAGAGGTTCTTTTTATTTACTTATTTCTGAAGAGAACACCCCAATAACTGGAAAGTGGACTTAAAAAGTAAAGAGAACAGTTTATAAGCGGCGAGATTAAGCTTTTCTTAAGATTGACGGCTTTTTTTCCTTTTATCTCTTCTGGAACTATTTGATTTTAAAAGGGACTGGCTTTTCCTCTATGTAAAATAATCTTTTGTTCTGATGGTCTTTTTCCTTTTTTTCCACCAATTTTTTTTGGATTAAACGCTGTTTATGATTTTAAGAACTTTTTAGAAAAGAGAGCAATACCAATGTGCCTTTTCTCTTTTTTTCCCTTTTTTCTTGCTCTTGAGGGGGAGGAGTGAAAGTGAAAGCACTGCCATTTAGAGGCTTGGATATACTGTATTCCTTTCTTCTTCGTTTGTTTATCTATGTGAGCTGCATTCAAGGACATAGAGTTCCTTCTTGAAAGAGATAGTGGGGTGAGCATGATGGATTGTATACACAGGTGCCCATCAGTGAACTATTGATAGCGGAACCCAGAGTTGGAACTGAAAGAAAGAAGACTAAAGTGACCTTGAAAATATATTCTACTGGAAATTTGACTTGATATTCTAAAAAAGCCTTGGACATCTGGTGGCAGTAGTTTTCTTTTTTCTCTGGATTGTGGCTGCTCTATCTTTCCCCCCCCATTGATTGAATTTTATTGTTTGGATTATCCCTTTTTCAATTTTTCCACTTTTCCTTTTCTCTGCCTATGATTTGCTCCCTTTTCACTTTTTTCCTTTTTTTCATCTTGTTGATTGCCATTGGATTAGGGTATATAAATACCTGAAGTCTCTTCCCTTTTTTCCTTTTATTTTTGAACTGGTAACCACCTGTTGTTGCTTTTTGAGACCTTCCTTTTCTTCTTTACTTTTTTTCTATTTTTGTATACAAGTGGAACCATCTGGATTAAGGTGTACAAGAACTTGAAAATTTTTGTTTCTTTAATTTTTTATATTCCTTAATATTTTTAATTTTTACTTTTTCCTTTTTGTCTACTTATTTTTATTATTTTGGAGGGCCCTCTGCTTTTTGGGGCCCTACTAGGAAATAACTATAAAATGAGTAGAAAAATAGCTCAAGCTCTCAATCAACAACTCCTGCTTCTTCACCATGTGGAGGTCAGCGATCAATACAGGCAATGTTGCAACAGGAAAAGGAAAAGGAGGATACATTACAGAAGAAGGTTTTGCAAGGAATTCAAATTCTACAGACAAAAGTAGAAATGTTGAAAAGAGTAATGAGAAAATCTCCCCAAAAATAGAACAGACAAATCAAAAGGTGGAGAAGATTCAGCAGAAAATAGATAAGATGGATGAAAAAGTTGAAAATATTCAACAGAAAATTAGAAAGACAGATGAGAAAGTGGAAAATATCCAAGAGATGATGACCAAATATGATGAAAAGATTAAGAAAATTGAAGAGCAGGACAAAAGAGATAAGGAAATTGGAAATATCAATATCAGATTGAGTGTAGTTGTAAAAGACAGGATTGAATCATTGAGATGGGAGATGGATAGATCAGAATTTTACTTGAGATTTCAAAATGTGGAGGAAGAAAAGGGTGAAAACCTCATTGGAAAAATGATAGAAATATTGGTGGAAGCACTAGAAATAACGAAAGAGAAAATGATGGAATGGATGAAGTGTTTCGTGTACATACAAGATATGCAATGAGGAATAAGCTACCAAGAGAAGTCCATATTAGATTTACTAAGAAAATTATTAAAACACAAATTTTGCAAATGACAAGAGAAAAGGCATTAAAGTATAAAGACAAAGAAATTGTGGTGCTGAAACAGGTACCAAGAAGAGTAAGGGAGATGAGGAGAGACCTCTTTCTAACCAAAGAACTGCTTAAAAAGGAATAAATTATAGATGGCTGATACCAGAAGGCCTTCTGTTTACATGGCGGAACAAAGACATAGAATTGACACGTTGAAAAGTGGAATCATTTTATTATGAATATATTAGAGGAAAGGAGGAATACAAGAAAAGAAGAGCCCCTGATTAAACCTCAAAAGGAGTTGATAGCAGTAATTGAAAAAAAAGGAAAAAGAAGAAGGCTCAGTAGTGGCGCCCAGAGAACGAGAAATAAGATCCACCAGAGCAATAAATCCTCTTACAAAATCTAAAATGGAGGAAAGAAAACTGGTTACAATGAATATAAATGGACTCAATTCAATCATTAAAAGAAGGAAAGTATTTCACAAATTGGAGAAATTAAAATTTGATATAATTTGCCTACAAGAGGTACATATTAAAAAACAACATGAACATGTACTGAAACAAAAAAAATTAGGAAGTTTACTTCATTGGCACAATGTAAAAAAAAGAAGTGCGGTTCTATATATTAAAGAAACAATTTTGAATTAATTTATACAGATGATGATGGAAGAATCTTAATGGTAGAAATAATGGACAATAATACTAAAATACTTTTAATAGCAATATATGCTCCAAATGACCACCAAGAGGAATTTTATAATAAACTCCATAAAAAATAATTGAACTGGACTACGTTAATTTATGCATGATGGGAGATTTTAATGGAATAATTAATGAGCAGCTGGATTATAAATCACAAAAAGCCACAAAGAAAGCTAGAAAAACTACCAAAACCCTTTTTCAAATGATAGAAGAAATAAATTTAAAAGATGCATGGAGAGAGAAATATAGGAAATAAACAATATACATTTTACTCAAACAGGCATGAATCATGGTCAAGAATAGATATGATATGGACATCAGCTGATCTATTTTTAATATACAAAAATTGAAATAGAAGCAAGTATTTGGGCGATCATAATCCAATGATTATTATTTGGAAAGGACAAAAGATGAGATCTAGATGGACATTAAACAATAAGATATTAAAGGAAGAAGATTTTAAACAGAAAATGGAGAGAGAACTGGTATTCTTTTTAAAGAAAATAAGAAAGAGGATACATCGTTACAGAATCTCTGGGACCGATGAAGGCCTATACAAGAGGCTTGATAATTGATTATACAAGGAAAAGAAATATCAAACAAAAAGACTTTTAAAACATTAGAAGAAGAATATAAAAACTGGAAAAAGAACTACAGAAATTTCCACAAAAAAGATGTTAAAATCAAAATGGATATAACCAAACATAAAATGGAATTAATGGAAAAAGAAGAGCTAGCCCAAAAGATTAAAAATGCTAAACAGAATTATTTTGAGGATAAACAAACCAGGAAGATGGTTAGCCTATAAATTAAGAAAGGAAAAGAAAATCAAGGAAAATTAGCCATTTAATAGATGAAGAAGGACATCCTTGTTATGGAAATGAAGGAAAAAAGAATTATACAAGACTATTATGGAAAATTGTACTATCAAGAGAGTATTCAAGAAGAAAAATTAAACAATATATACAAAAGGCAAAGTTACCACAGATACCTAAAGATATCGAAATAATGTTAGAAGAGAATATAACAATGATGGAGTTAACAGAAGCCTTAAAGAAAGAAAATACAGGGAAAGCACCAGGCCCGGATGGTTTACCAGTGGAATTTTATAAGACTTTTCAGGAGGTGTTAAACCTCCAATTATTAGAAGTTATGAATGAAGTCATGCAAGAAAGAGAATACCAAAGACTTGGTCAGAAGCTTATATCACACTTATACCGAAGGAAGACACAGACTTACAACAAGTTAAAAATTATAGGCCTATTTCCTATTAAATTCAGACTATAAAATTTTGCTTCAATTTTGGCAGAAAGACTGAAAAGATACTTAAACAACTTTATACATGTTGACCAAAATGGGTTTCTGCCAAAAACAAATCAAACATAATATGAAATAATCCTGGACACTCTGGAGTACTATGAGCCTGGATCAAAAGCAAATGGCTTGATGTTTCTGGATGCTCAAAAAGCCTTTGAGGTGAGTGGCGCTTCAAATGGCCTTGATGTTTCTGGATGCTCAAAAAGCCTTTGATAATGTGAGTTGGCATGTTACTACAATTGACACAAATGGGCTTTGGCAAAATTTTTATACGTGCTATTGAGACTATATATTCTGAACAAACCGCAAGGGTTTTGATAAATGGAGAATTGACAGAGCCTATAAATATAAAAAAGGGACTAGACAAGGCTGCCCTGTCGCCTGCTGTTGTGTTAACCTTAGAAGTGTTAAACAGGTGTATTAGGAAGATAAACAAATAAAAGGAATGAAAATTAAAAGAGAAGAATATAAGTTACAAGCCTTTGCAGATGACCTGGTATTTATATTAGAGGACCCACTGGAATCAGCTTAAGCTAATTGAAAGAATAGAAGAGTATGGAGAAGTAGCAGGATTGAAAATTAATAAAGACAAAACAAAGATATTAACAAAGAATATGTTAGCGAGACGGAAGAAATTGGAAGAAGCTTTAGAAATACAGGTCACAAGTAAGGTTAAGTATCTAGGGATATATATTACAGCAAGATGTAGTACACTGAAGGAGGATAATTACATTAAACTTAAACAGCAGATAGCGACAGACTTGGAAAAATGGAAAAACTTACAACTATCGTTGATTGGGAGAATATCAACAATCAAGATGAATGTATTGCCTAGAATTCTATACTTATTCCAGACAATTCCAATCAGATTAGGGAAAGAGTTTTTCAAGACCTAAATCGAATGATGTTGAAATATATATGGCAAGGCAAAAAGCAAGAATAAAACTTAAGTTATTGCAGGATGCAAGATTAAGAGGAGGGTTTGCTTTGCCCAATTGGGAACTATACTATCAGGCGGCAAATTTGATGTGGGTAAAAGATTGGATAACACTAAGGAATACTAGATTATTGACTCTAGAAGGACATGACTTGTTATTGGGGTGGCATGCATTCCTTTGGTATAAGGGAACTAAAACACAAGGGTATTTTAGAAGACATTATATTCGAGAAGCTTTGTTTTTAAACTGGGAGAAGATTAAAAACAACATTACTTGAAAATTCCAATATGGATATCTACTATTGAAGCCTTTTCATATCCAGTAATATATAAAAAGGAACAAACAGTTAGATATGGTGAGATATTGAATGAAAGGGGTGAACTTAAATCTATGCAAGCGTTGGAAGAACAAGGTATAAAAATGAATTGGTTTTCATATTTGCAAGTACAATCTAGATTTGATAAGGATATTAAAGTAGAAGGTATTTATAACAAGCAGATTGGGCTAGACAAAATATTGATGGGTACTGATGAAAAGGTGATTAAAAACTTTATGGATATTTTTAGAAATTAAAATGGAAGAGGAACAAGTTAAAGAAACAATGATTGCTTGGGGAAAAATTTTGGATATGGGATTGATCTAGAAATGGGAAAAATTATGGTCCCAGAATTATAAAATGACAATGTCAACTGCTTATAAAGAAAATTTGTATAAGATGTTTTACAGGTGGCACTTACCCCGACGAGAATTGCAAGAATGTTTAAGAATAAATCGGATAAATGTTGGAAATGTCATCAGATACCTGGATCATATTACCATATGTGGTGGACTTGTTCGGATGCAAAAGATATTGGACTAAAATCCACATATGGTTGGAAAAATGATACAACAACACATAGACTTGAAACCAGAAATATTTTTATTGGGAATTATACCAGATATCTACAATAAAGAGTTGAAATATTTGATTGTAAATGTTTTAACAGCAGCTAGAATTGTATTTGCCAAAAATTGGAAGAATGATAAAATACCTATGCAGGAGGAAGTGATTAGGAAAATTATGGACTGTGCTGAAATGAGTAAATTGACATTTGAAATTAGAGAACAAGAAGATAAACAATTTTACAAGATATGGGATTTGTTTTATCAATAGTTGGATAAAAAGACTTGGTAATGCAATAGACTATATAATTTTGTAATAGAAATATAATAGGCTGATATAAAATATAATGTTGATATATATAACCATTGGATGAAAGTATAACATAAATTTTAGATTAAAAATATATCTCGTATATATGATGAAATAAATAGTTTAATTGTACACAAGTAATAATTGATAACTACATAATGTTTTATTGATAATATGAGAAAATTTCTTTTTGATAAATTGTGAGTGATGAATATGAAAGGATGACACAAAGGATTTGTAACCAACTGACACACTGTATGTATATATGGAAGATGGTTTTTATGTTTTGTATGTCCTGTTTGTATGTTTGTATCAAAAATAAAAAACTTTTTTATAAAAAAAAACGTAAAACAACAACAACAAAATGATGTCTGTGAAACAAGAAGCATGAGTTGATATTCTATTAGCATTAAACATTCATTTTATATACTACTTTATAGTTGCTGCTACTTGCCTGAGAAAGAACTCATGAGTGAAGACCAATACTAGTAAGCACAGCTTATGTAAGACAAATCACAATTTGTGATTTGCAGATCTTGGGAGCTGAATACTGAATCTTGAATCAATTCTTAGCTTTAGCAGCAGAATGAATTCTGACATAGAATAAGACTCGGGACCTGTGTTTTTAAACATTTTCTTTCAAAATTCATAAAATTGTATATATGTATTATAATACTACACCCAGTACACATCTATGCTGCAGAGCTGCCTGTACAGTTTGAGTACAAATAGTCTTCGTTTAGCAACTGCCTTGTTTAAGTGACTGTTTGTAGTTAGGATGAATCATAACTTTGTGACAAATACATTTATGACCTTAGCAGGTCTATAAAACAAAACAAAAGTAACATCACAAGCAAAATTGTGATTCAGAAATCACTCAGCTATCATTTCACTGAATGACAAATCCCAGTTTTGATCACTAAGGTCTACCTCTATGTTCATTCTAAGGTCTGTAACTCTATCTTGCCCAAAATCACCCACCACATAATATCCTTCTCTAATTGGCTGGGACAGTGCTCATATTACTCCACATGCTATCTTTTTCTCCTTCTCCCTCTCCCTCCTTCTATTGTACTATAGGCTAGTTGAACTTAAAAAAAAAGCAACCGAAACTTTAAATTCATTGTTTAACTTAACCACTAGGTGACAGGGGAAAAAAACACCTTTGTCCTTTTCTTATCTCTTGACTGCCATCTACTGGTTGTCTAGATTTAGGAAGCCTCTGGATGTTGAAAAGCTGAAGTTTAAAAAAATGGATAAACTGGAAAGTTGGGTGGGGACTATTATAAATTATATTAAGAACATATCATGAGGAAAAGAAGTAAGAAGTCAGATATTAATGGACACTGTGAAGGGAATTCCTTGCCAAAGAGGCTATTGAAATACAGAAGATGAGTATTTCATTTATGCTGCCAATTATTTATTTAATTAATTAATTTATTTAATTGGACTTGTATGCCGCCCCCTCTCCGAAAGGACTCGGGACAGCTCACAACTAAGAAACAACACAATAAATATTTAAAAAAAGAATTAAACCTAAACAAGCCCAATACATAAAACCAACTTGAAACCAATTTAAACCCTCCCCCAAGAGGTCAGTCCAGCCCGGCCTGCTCAAACAGCCAGGTTTTCAGATCACGGCAGAAAGAACAGAGATAAGGAGCCAAATGGAGCTCCAGGGGTAGTTGGTTCCATAAGGCGGGAGCCGCTACAGAGTAGGCCCTTCCCCGGGGCACTGCCAGCTGACACTGTCTCACGAACAGCACCCCGAGGAGTCCCCATCTGTGTGCATTCACAGGGCGATCGGTGTTCGATGCCGGCAGGAGACGCTCCCACAAATACCCTGGACCCAAGCCATAAAGGACTTTGAATGTTAATACCAACACTTTGAATTTCACCCGGAGGGCAACTGGCAGCCAATGCAGCTCGCGCAGGAGGAGCGTAACATGGGAATACCGGGAAACTCCCATCACAACCCGCGTGGCCGCATTTTGCACCAGCTGAAACCTCCGGATGGTATGCAAGGGCAGTCCTAAATAGAGAGAGTTGCAGTAGTCGAGTCGGGATGTGACAAGTGCATGAGTGACCGTGCGAAGGGCATCCCGGTCCAGTTATGGGCATAGCTGGCGAACCAGCCGAACCTGGGCAAAAGCCCCCCTGGTCACGGTCCCCACCTGCTCCTCCAAGCTGAGCCGTGAATCCAGGAGGACTCCCAGGTTTCGTGCCCTATCCACGGGGGGCAACACCTCTCCCTCCATGACCAAAGATGGAATCTGTTGGCTGGTCCGAGATGCCTGTATGCACAGCCACTCAGTCTTGGCCGGATTGAGCTGTAGCTTGTTCCTGCCCATCCAGATCCATACCGCATCCAGACAATGGGACATCACGGAGAGGGCATCACTGATTTGGTTTGGGGTGGAGATATACAACTGGGTATCATCAGCATACTGATGATACCTCACCCCAAAACCATGGATGATCTCACCCAGCGGCTTCATATAGATGTTGAACAAGAAGGGTGAGAGGACCGACCCCTGAGGGACCCCACAAGTGAGAGCCCTCAGAGTTGACCTCTGCCCCCCCACCAACACCAATTGTGTACGCCCTGAAAGGTAGGAGGAGAACCACCATAAAACAATGCCTCCCACTCCCAACCCCCCACAATAGGATACCATGGTCGATGGTATCAAAAGCTGCTGAGAGATCTAATAGGACCAGGACAGAGGAAAGTCCCCTGTCCCGTGCCCTCCAGAGATCATCCACCAGCATGACCAATGCTGTCTCCATGCTAAATCCGGGCTGGAAGCCCGATTGATACGGATCTAGATAGTCCACTTCCTCCAGGAAAAGCAGAAACTGCTGAGCCACCACGCTTTCAACAACCTTTGCCAAGAAGCGAAGGTTGGAGACTGGACGAAAGTTATTTAAAATGGCTGGGTCCAGAGCAGGCTTCTTCGGGAGGTGTTTCACCACCACCTCTTTCAATTAAACCAGGGACATCCTAGTCCATTTCATGGTTTTCTAGTTGGACCAGTCCATTAGTCAAATAACCTCAACCCCAAACTATTTTTGGGGTGCTTACAGTGGCTCTCTAATAGCCAAAAGAAGACTTAGAGGTGAGATTACAGATCAGGAATGGGATTGAAAACAAGGTCCTAAAGGAAGGAAACAGAAACAACAGGAATCATGTGTTGCCAAAACAGAATATGTCATTTCAGGACCTGCCCCATGCTCATTAACATGACCTGCAACATCAGGTGGTGCCATAAGAAGGACAGAGCACTGTACCTAAAATCAGAGGGTTAATGAGATAAGGCAAGGGTATAGAGACATAGTTAGTTGACATCCACAGGTTAGGGCAAGGAGGTTGTGTGAATCTGCCCGTAGACTTTTTTTCCCTTTCTCCAGATAAAGGAGGGGGAAAAAAACCATAATTATTTCTTAACATTTTAATCGATGATTAAGTGAAAATATTCTTAATGCTTGCAAAGATCATTCTTGCCACATAATTTGGACATATATGCCTTTTCCACAAAACTTACTATTATTATCAATCAGATTTTGTTCCTACTTTGAGAAAGTAATATCTCTATATCTACAGCTATCTATATAACTATATATAACTATCTATCTATCTATCTATCTATCTATCTATCTATCTATCTATCTTACAACTGTCATGATGTTTGCAATATTAACTGTCATGATGTTTGCAATATTTTTAATTGTTTGCCTATATTATATTATATATGATATATGCTTATTATATATAAGCATATATTAATTCTTTTTAATAACTTTTCTGGCATCTTTACCCATCCATCAGTCTTAGAATTCACTAAACCAAATATTTTCATCACAATTATTATTGCTACAATAGCACGTTTCAATCCTCAATACACATAAGATATCTAAATGAACATCACCCAGCTAAAAGCCCAGTAATTGTGTATAATCTCACATATTTTATGTAACAGCTGCTAGTAATATGAAATAAGGATGGCTGAATCAATCTATTTCTAGTTTGTAACTCTTTTGCATATCATTCATACAAGTTGCTAGACCACTATTAGCAATTACATAAATTATCTACAGCTTATTTATTTGTCCAATTTATATAGGTGTTCATCTCAACCGGTGTCTCTGGGATGGCAAACAATTAAAAATATTGCAAACATCATGACAGTTAAAATATAAGCAGCCAAGAAATAACAAGTCAAATAATCTTTGGTTACAATATATTCCCGGGAAGAGAAGAGAAAGGAAGGGTAGTCATAGCATCTAAGTGTTTCCTTAAATTCTCTTTGTACTATATTGCTTAATTTCATTTCTCTTTTACTATAGGATGATGAATCCTTGAACTGAGGGCAGCAATGATGCTCTTAGGAGAACCATTTTTAGAAGGACCTTTCTATCAGTATACTTGTTCTCAGCTGCAGAAAGTAGATATTGACTCAATTAAAGAAAGAAGATACTGCCTTTCTCCTTCAGCTACAACCAAAAGGGAACTATGAGAAAATACTTGGAATCAAAGGCAACACTCTGCTTTTCTGGGGTACTGCAGAAGGCAGACTTAGCTGAAGGCTCAAGCTGTGAGACTTCTGCTCTCACATAAAATTCCAGTTGATTTCATTCTGCAAGTAACTGAGCATACTTGAAATTTCTCATAGCACTGAGAAACAAATGGATTAATTGTATTTTTACAGCAATCACACTTTTTAAAATCTGCTTTTTCTGAAATGATAATGTTCAGAGATCCAAAAATCCAAAGGAAATTTATAGTCCAATTCATTCATTACTTGTTAATCTGAATAGTAGGATTGCATCAATTCATATGAATTTGTAGTGACTGAGCATCTCAAAAGTAAACCAATAGCAAGTTTGAGTAACTGGATTTGAAATAAAAATAGAACTTCTATGGACAACAAAAAAACATCCCTTCTCACCCAGAGGTGGTATTCAGCAGGTTCTGACCAGTTCTGGAGAACTGGTAGTGGAAATTTTGAGTAGTCTGGAGAACCGGCTCTGAAATACCACCTCTGACTAGAGATTTTACAGTATCCTTCACCTGCCATGCCCACCAAGCTACACCCACAGAACCGGTAGTAAAAAGAATTGAATCCCACCACTGTTCTCACACATATGTCTTCTTCAACCTCAGGTTCTGGGAGTTGAGGATTCTGTGTGGTATTCCTAGCATTACAGTCTTCTGGAAAGAGACTGCTGATGTTTCTCTTGGGATCTCTTGGAGCCACTCTCCCAATTTAGAAGTCACAGTTGTGTGTGCTCCTACCTACTGCTTTTGGGATCATTTTGGTGTTTACTTTCCACATCATCTCTAGTTCATCCTTCAGACCTTGGTGCTTTTTCAGCTTCACATTCTCAGGTTCCTGTCCTTCTGAATGACAAGAGAATCTTATCTATCATGTATCTATCTATCTATCTATCTATCTATCTATCTATCTATCTATCTATCTAAATCTATCTATCTATCTATCTATCTATCTATCTATCTATCTATCTATTTTTCATCTACCATCTATCTATCATCTACCTATCATCTGTTAAAATTAATGCAAATTTACAATTATATAGAGCGGTTCATAAAAATTAATATTTCCAAAATGTTTGGCTTTTTGAAGTCAGTACAATACCAGCGGAAATTGTTAATTTCCTCTGTCTCTGTGTTTCCTAATTCTGAATTGTTATATGCATTGAAATTGTTGACATGCCATACATGTGTGGGTGGGTGTGATGCGGGAGGGTATACCAAACAATGTGCTGAAGAGGTGGAGGGAAGGAAAAGCTGAGAAACAGCACTAGCCAAATGAGACATTCAAAGAGATTGCCAGATCAAAGTTGAAATGAAAAGCAGAGGCTTTGCAGGAGAGGAAGGTGTAGAGACTTTAATGAAGAGAAATGTATTTTCACATAATGGATCAGAACCACATTGACATAAATGTTAAATTCCTCATAGCAATTATTTATTTATTTTGACAAACGCTTACAATATAATAAAAATAAGAATAAATATAAGTTTAAATACATGAAATAGGAACTAATGATTGGGGACAATAGGACAGGGACGGTAGGCACGATTGTGTGCTTATGCCTGCCCCTTACAGACCTCATGTCTCACAGACATGTTGAATGTGGCTGTGCTTAGTAAGATGAGGAATTCATGCATTTTATTTGTGAGGCTTCTTGCATTGAGTAGTTTGCATTTAAGATATGAAGTAGTGGGTCTGGAGGAAGTAAGGGGCATGCATCCCTAATGTTGGATGTTTGGGTGATGGTTATTGGAACGTAGGTTGTGGCTCTTGCTTTTGATACAACCTGCGTGGTAGTCAATGTATAGATTAGTATTACATAATTCATGTAGTCTTTTGAGCTCAGAGCATTCATGGGTTCGTATGGTTGCTGTAAAGTTAGATTAGGGTGAGAATTCTTTGTGAATGAATTTATTGAGAAAATGAATTTATGTTTGTTTGATTCATTTTTGCAAGTGACCCTGCAGAGGCGTGGGGCCATCGAGCTTGAATTCAGATATGTTAAACTAATAGGGGACACAAGGTTCAATAGAGGCATCCCTGGTTGTCTTTTGTTCTAAATCTGTGCATCTAGGCCTACCCATGGGTTACCATTTGTAAAGCTGAGTCTCTAAAGCTTCCCACAGTTTAGGACTTTACCATATCTACATCTGGTCCTGCTCCTGAGATCAAGCAGCATGACAGTCCAGCACATTTTGAAAGAGATGGTAAACCTCAACTACCCCTACTACAGAAGATTTAGGGAGTCAAAAATGTTAAGATTGCAGACAGAACTGTTCACCTTTTATTTATATGTTTCAATCAGGTGGTTACCGTGACTATATTGCCCTAACTACAATTATTTGCTATGGTTACTCATGCTGATTGTGATTATATTCAGCTAGATCATGGGTGTCAAACTCACTGTGTCACGTTGCCATCATGGGATGTATCGTGACATTTCTTCCTTTCATGGAACTGGGGTGGGCATGGCCTGCGCATGATGCAGTCATGGACAGGGTAGCTCTAAGAGACCCAAAAATAGTTTGGACTTGCCAAACTAGATGGCAAAGTAGATGAAAGAGAAGAACAAGACAAAGAAAACATTTTATGTTATATATGGGCAAGTAAGGATTTGTACCATATGGTGCTTGTGAAAGTTGAATTGGACTGGTAGCTTAGCATATGTACTTTCATACATATCTTTCTTTATCTTTCTTTTAGATTTTGCATTAATCTGCATTCTGTTCTGAATCCTTTCCAAAAATACGGATTTTGTGTTTTTAGTACTAATTTCTTGACCCTAGCAGTTCAGTTCATTTGCATGACATCTTCTCTAATGCGTACAGAGCCTTACACAAAACATCCAACCACAAATGAAACAGGAGACATACACTTAAGGTTTAAATATGGAAGAAAATGGAAGGTTGACAGAAGGAATGTGTAAGTGGAAAAAATCTATTGTACACTATTCTCAGTCTCTTTGTGAAGAAAGAAGCTTTTACAGTTTGACTACCAATTATTTTTTTCTCTTTCTCTATTGCTGTGTGGTAATGTCATAGCAATTATATCCATTCAGAAACATGCAATGTGGTATGTATATATATATATATATATATATATATATATATATATATATAAGTCTTGGTGTATTCGGGTCGTTTTAATGGTTTTTAGTGATTGAGCTTGTTAGATTTAATTCTTTTTTAAATATTTATTGTTATTGTGTTTTAATTGTGAGCCTCCCCGAGTCCTCGTGGAGAGGGGGTGGCATACAAGTCCAATTATAAATAAATAAACATATATATATATATATATATATATATATATATATATATATTTGTTTTCGTAGATTTTCACGGGTAAAGGTATGTAGGTCTTGGTGTATTCGGGTCTTGTCCCGTGTATGATTGAGAATACCTTGGCAACGTTTCGACGAAATCTCATCCGTCATCTTCAGGCTGGTGTCTTCAGCTTCGTTCTCCTGGGAGAAGTGTGTGATCGTGGCTGTTTTCCCTTTTAAACTCTAGAGTTGGATGTGTTGTTACTTTTTGATTGGTTTGTGGAGTTGATGTATGCAGATTGGATGGCTTTTTCCTGAGACCCTGTGTGGCTGAGGTGCTGGCTGTGTGTCTCTCAGCCTTTTGTGTTGTAACGACCTGGGTAATGGGCTGTGTGATGACCTTCTGAGTTCTATTGTTGTGATGTCCTGGGTGTGGTGCTGTAATCTCCTGGGTCGTTGTCTGTGCTGCAACCTCCTGATGTTTTGTGTTGTGATCTCCTGAGTTCTGTGATGTAGTATCCTGGGTGGAAGGCTGTGATGTGGCATTCTGGGCCTTGGTTTGGCTCGAATACATGAATACACCAAGACCTACATATATATATATATATATATATATATATATATATATATATATATATATATATATGTTTTCGTAGATTTTCACGGGTAAAGGTATGTAGGTCTTGGTGTATTCGGGTCTTGTCCCGTGTAAGATTGAGAATACCTTGGCAACGTTTCAACGAAATCTCATCTGTCATCTTCAGGCTGGTGTCTTCAGCTTCGTTCTTCTGGGAGAAGTGTGTGATAGTGGCTGTTTCTCCCTTTTAAACTCCAGAGTTGGTTGTGTTGTTACTTCTTGATTGGTTGATGGAGTTGATGTATGCAGATTGGTTGGTTTTTTCATAAGACCCTGTGTAGCTGAGGTACTGGCTATGTGTCTCTCAGCCTTTTGTGTTGTAACGACCTGGGTAATGGGCTGTGTGATGATCTTCTGAGTTCTATTGTTGTGACATCCTGGGTCTTGTGCTGTAATCTCCTGGGTCGTTGTCTGTGTTGCAACCTCCTGATGTTTTGTGTTGTAATCTCCTGAGTTCCATGATGTAGTATCCTGGGTGGAAGGCTGTGATGTGACATTCCAGGCCGTGGTTTGGCTCCGAGTTTGAGGTCTGGCTATAAACACATAGCCAGACCTCAAACTCAGAGCCAAACCAACTTTGTAGTTATATATATTTCATAGCCAAAGAAGAAATTTATTATTTAAAAGAAGCAAAACTGTTCAATTCAGAATTTACACTTTTATACCAACATGAAAAAGGAAGCACAGTAAACCTTTGAAATTAACATTTCTACAAATCAAAATATTTGGAGAAACATTTTGGAAATGGAAAACATTTCTCCAATCAAAATATGCATATGTGAATATGGATACTTAGAATATAGATATGTACACATATATGTAGATATACATGTAAACTTTATGTCCAAGAAATCCTAACAGCTAGTCAACATTTCACACAGACACACAAACATGAATTAAGAAGAATGCCCCCAAAATATCCCCTAACTTTCATATAAGCTGAATTTTTTTAACAAAAAGTAACTAACCAAGTTACTGAACTTATCATATGACAATAAAAAACTAAAACAATGAAAATGGACACTCAATTTATCATTGCCATTATCAAAACCACAGCATATTTTAACTAAACTGGTGTATTTTTAAGCTGAAGACCTTTCATGCAACCTCTGCAAATCCGGTGTTTCAACTTCAGAGATATGCAATTTTGGAAGATGATGGCAAACCTTATATTAAGTTGACTTCTGTAGCAGCTTTAGTGTGATGTGGCATGAAGCCTGTAAGTTGTAACAGGCTAGAGAGAGAGAAAAGGAGTGGCAAAGCTGTGGGCTAGAGATTAAAGGTTTGACTTAAAAGGAGCCACATATAATAAGGCCAAGGACAACATCAAGAACTTTTATAAGATGATCCAATAAAAGTCTTTTTGGATCTGAAGATTGGTTTTTGAAGTTGTATCAGCTTTAATCTTCCCCACCTTAGAAACACATCCCACAACTTTTTTTTTTCACAGGTCCCTGTTTTCATTACCCATCTCCGGCTGTTGCTATTAACTGAGGGTTCACTTATCATTGCTGGGTTGCATTTCGACTAGGGGAGGCTTTCTTGAAGTCTGTATTATTACATTGCCTTTATTGCGGCCACAAATATCCGTGGGAGCTCATTGATCTCTCCTTTCTTGCACCTTCCTATTCAAAGATCTGACCTAGATTATACGAGATAAAGCTGAAATATATTACATCCATTATTCCCAGAGGAGCCATTATATTTTGCACTGCTAGTTAATAGCTAGACTCTTTACAAGTTTTTTGCATGCATAAAACAAAAGCTTTTATAATCCTGAGGAGGCATCTTGCTGTGATAATATATTTAACTCACTTGCCATGCTGTAAAACAGATAAACTTTAAATACAACATGTTGTGCCAAAAGATTAGAAGCTGACTTTGCTTGAGTTCACTATGAGTTCAGAAATCAATGTATAAAAAAATCCACTCTTCTCAATTTTGGTAAGAAAATAAGCTATTTTCCAATTCTATCAGTATCTTTTCACATACTTAGATTTTTCAAGAAAAGAATAGCAAGAACAGTTTCGCCCACATATATGTTCTAAGACAACGAAACAGGTAAAAGCAAGTTTTAGCTCCTGTTTCTTTTAAAATGGCTGCAGGACTGCTAAACTGATCTGGAAATGTGATAATCCTCATAGAGAAGTAATATTACAAAACATATTTTCACTGAAAATAAAAATATATTTAGGAATGAACCAAATTGACATCTCAAAACTCATCTAGATTTTTCCCTCCATCTTATGGAATTGGAGGGAACATCCTAGTAGTTCATTGGAACAAAAGCAGAGGTGATATTCAGTAGGTTCTGACCAGTTCTGGAGAACCAGTAGTGGAAATTTTGAGTAGTTCAGAGAACCAGCAAATATCACCTCTGACTGGAGATTTTTCAGTATTCTTCCCCTGCCACACCCACCAAGCCATGCCCACAAAACCGGTAGTAAAAAAATTTGAATCCCACCACTGAACAAAAGACAATAAAACTAGCAGCAATGTCACAATCTGATTGCAGAACCACAAGTCAGCAGACTTAGAACTAAACATTTGAGACTTCAATATTGGCAAAAGTTGAACTACTAAACATTTTGTACCAGTATCCCCATTATAACCTCTGTTTCATTCTAAACTATTTCAGAGAGAAAGTTTAGCTTGGATAAAGTTTGACAAAAAGTGTTATGATATATGGTTACTCCAATAGTTCAGAATGGGTTTTTGCTTTCATGTCTCTTAAATGTGTTCCTTCCATTAAAGAAATATACTGGAATGTAAATAATGATATTAGGAAGATGAAGATTGATGCCATGGCTGCAGATATCCAGTTACAATAGTGTATACTGAGAGGGATGCTTCTCATGGCATCTTCCAGTTATATTAACTGCAAAGGAACAAAAATATTGCAAGATGGCATGCTAAAAAGCAAAGTGGCAACCTCCAGTATCATTATTTGCAATAATTACTTTAGGTTCCATAATTATATCAAATATCAGCTTCATCCCTTTTTAAATATGTGCTAGGAAAATTCTGATTTTAACAGAGAAGTGAACGGTACAGAAGAAAGGTCCCTATCAGTGCTAGTATAACACTGGAATTGCAACAAGAGACTGATCAATTAAGGTCATTGTGCAAGGTGGTATTTGTGTCCAACAAACTGAATCTGGAATGGGACAACTCACCCTGGATGACTCAGACCAGCTGTCTTGCTGCAACCAATTGGGTTGGCCAGGGTGAGTTGTCCTAGACCCAACTGAATATCTGCTTCTCTTGATAGAATATATGCAAGACAAGATCTTTCTTGGTCTATCACATCTAATTAAGAGGAAAAGAATGGGAAGGCTACAAGCACACTTATAAACACAAAACTACTATTAACCCTACACTGAAAGGCACAGTGCCATTGGGTTCCCTTTATCATTCTCCTTATTGTTACCATCTGGGTGAGACAGGCAAGAATGAATCCCATCCTGGACAAAATTTATTTCTAAAACTTATTTCAAGGTAAAATTATTATTTTTCTTATCAAGAGTAATAATTTATTTTCAAAAATTGCTTAAGTACTCAGGCCAAAGGCTTTGTTCATTCAAAATAGTTATTTTATTGTTTTCATTCATTTAACAACTGAAATCTACCTTTTTTCTCTTATCCAAAAGCAATGTTTCCCAAATCTTATTTTTGCAGCATGCCTAAGCTGATAGCAAAACCCTGTGAAATGACGGCACACCTTTTCTAATTCTCCTGAGGGCAGGCATTTATAAAAAAAATTTCATATGCTTTTAAAGTAAACAGACATTTAGATACTTTCAATCATGAGACTGGAAAGTCAAAAGAATTAAAAATCCTCCTCAGTATACTAAGCTCTTGATTCAATCTCCACGACTCAGTGACTGATAGAATAATGAATGCAGAATTTTTGGTTTTTTGTTTTTAATAGCAGTACAACTTTTTAATTGCTGTGAATGGACAATAAACAGATAGTCAATTAGTTCTCATTCACAGTATGAACTTTTTTTTGACTTGGGCTTAGAGGAACATTGCTTCCATAATTACAAAAATTGCTTCAGCTAATATCTTATTTGAATTTATTAAACTGGAAGTGAAGGACCCAGCTGAAAAAAAAAGTCTACCGTGAAGAGGAGCAATAAATATTTTTCATGTCATATACTGAGCAAATTATATTGCTATTTCTGATGCATACTCTGTATATTGCCAGATATGATAAACATAAATATTCCTGAAAGTTCTGGGTAGCTGCAAAGACTTATTTGTCCAGAAGTATGCATCTGCCTAGAAAAAATAAAGAACAAGCTAATAGACAGACTCTGAGGAAACTAAAATGAAGTAAAGAAGAATCACATCTCATTTTGCTTTCTGATAAGCACATGTTTTGAAAGTAGTGACACATACCATGTCAATCATTTTGCAAATGGGGGTACAAGCAAGGCATGGATACAATTGGATTTTCCCATTCATGTTTTGAAGTAATTGAATTTGAAATCCTTTCTTTCTTAAAATACCACCTGGACTAACTGCATCACGGGGTTAAGTAGAAAGTTAAAGTTTCCCATACATTTCTAGACATTACTGATATCTGATTTTTGTTAAACACAAACTTAACAATCCTTAATAGATTTTTTCATTATATTTTGCAGCTCAATGACATTTTGAAAAAGGAAAGAAGTCTAGTAAATTAATAGTTTCTAAACTTTAAGGAGTCAAGCAACATAATTATATTATCTATTTGGGATGCCAATGGGAAACTGATAAGCATGTAACAAACTCAAATAGGGGGCATGCATAAGCACACCAATCATGCCTACCGTCCATGTCCTATTGTTTCTTTTTTTATTTTTCTTATACGTATCAATTTCATGTTTTCATAACTATGTTTATTCTTATACCTGTTATCTTGTAAGTGAGTGACAAATCAAATAAATGAATAAACTAAATAAACATACTTTGATTTCATACTCTAAACCATGATTCTAATTTTTCATCAGAAGAAAATGAGAGGTTTTTTTCTGATAACAAATATCTATCTATCTATCTATCTATCTATCTATCTATCTATCTATCTATCTATCTTGGTGTATTTGGGTCTTATCCTGTGTAAGATCGAGAGTATCTTGGCAATGTTTCGATGAGATCCCACTCGCCAGCCTGAAGATGGCGAGTCGGATCTCGTCGAAACGTCGCCAAGATACTTTCAATCTTACACGGGATAAGACCCGAATACACCAAGACCTACATACTTTACCCATGAAAATCTACATATATATATATATATATATATATATATATATATATATATATAGTACAATTTAGTCTATGAAATTAGAAGACTTATAAAAATTAGGCATTTTCCCCCCTGGAGGTTGAGGATAAGATCTTTCAAATAAATTGCTGCCTTTTAGTTTTAAGAAGACAAATGTTACAATTATGCCCAAGTTGGATAAAAACTCTGCTATGTCTTCAAAAGTGGTGTATTCTTGTTTAGTGTGAATGTTAACATCAGCCATAAATTGTAGGATATTTTTCCAAAAATACTTCATCCAGTTTAGGCTGGCATTTTAAAGCATTTCTGACAATATAATATTTTAACTGATACTTTTACTTTAATTCTTGAAACAAGAGCTTGTGGCTATAATTTTAGGGAATGTTGAGGAGGACAAACCATGTTTGATATGTTTCTTGGAGGTTTTTGAAAAGGATTTCAATCATTATTTTGAAAAACTGATGTATTTGGGTGACTCCACTATTAATAGTATCTAAAACTCTGCTTAGTTTTTTAAAGAACATTAATGTTGTAATGGCATTCTGTTGTAATATTGTTATTATGGTTCTATTGCATGCTACCCAGAGTTATATTCTGTCATATAAATGGCTATATGCACATACCTTACAAATAAATATAAATAAATATAAAATTATATTTTTGATTGGTATATTTGGACACAGCACGGAGACAGCATTGGTTGCACTGATGGATGATCTCTGGCGGGCTTGGGACAGGGGTTTTTCCTTTGTCCTGGTCCTTTTAGATCTCTCAGCAGCTTTTGATACCATCAACCATGGTATCCTTCTGAGGCGGCTTCAGGGGTTGGGAGTGAGGGGCACCGTTCTGCGGTGGTTCTCCTCCTACCTTTCGGGCCACTTGCAGTTGGTGTTGGCAGGAGAGCAGAGGTCGTCCCCGAGGCCCCTCACTTGTGGGGTGCCACAGGGGTCGATTCTCTCACCTCTCCTGTTTAATATCTACATGAAACTGCTGGGTGAGATCATCCGTGGCTTTGGGGTGAGGTATCACCAATATGCGGATGATACCCAGCTTTACATCTCCACCCCAAACCAAATCAGTGATGCTCTCTCCATGATGTCCTGGTGCCTGGAGGCGGTGCAGGTCTGGATGGGGAGTAACAGGCTCCGGCTCAACCCGGTCAAGACTGAGTGGCTCTTCTTACCAGCATCTCGGTTCTCAGTGGATGTGCCATCTTTGGTCATGGGGGAGAGGTGTTGCCCCCCGTGGATAGGGCGAGGAATCTGGGCATCCTCCTGGATTCACAGCTCAGTTTAAAGGAGCAAGTGGGAGTTGTGCCCAGGTTTGGCTGGTTCGCCAGCTCCACCCTTATCTGAGCCGAGATGCCCTTCGAACGGTCACTCATGCGCTTGTCACTTCCAGAATCGACTACTGCAACTCTCTCTACATGGGGCTGCCCTTGCGGACCACCCAGAGGTTGCAGTTGATGCAGAATGCGGCTGCGCGGGCTGTACTCAATACTCCCATGTTACACCCCTTCTGCGCAACTTGCACTGGTTGCCGGTTGCCTCCCGGGTTGCCTTCAAGGTGCTAGTAATAACTTATAAAGCCCTAAATGGCTTGGGTCCAGGGTACTTGCGGGAACGCCTCCTGCCAGCATCACATTCCGATCACCCTGTGCGTTCCCACAGGAGGTGCCTCCTTGGGATTCTGTCGGTTAGACATTGTCGGCTGGCAGTTCCCAGGGCTAGGGCCTTTTCTGTGGGAGCGCCCGCCCTATGGAATCAGCTCCCTGTGGATCTCTGTTTGGCCCCTGATCTCCGCTCCTTTCACTGAGACCTGAAGACCTGGATGTTTCAGCAGGCCGGTCTGGACTGATCCGGGGGTGGGTTATTTTACTTGTTTTAATTTAATTCTAATTTTAATTGGCTTTAGATTTGTAGTTGTTTAATTCACTTTTATTGTAATTTGTATGGTTTTTAAATGTTCGCCGCCCTGAGTCCTTAGGGAGAAGGGCGGCATACAAGTCTAAATAATAATAATAATAATAATAATAATAATAATAATAATAATAATTTATTTATATCCTAAATCATGAGTGATTATTGGTAGTGTCCCTTCTTTTTGATTAAATTTGTATCATTTATTTTATTTTATTTATTTATTTTGTCAAGCAATTATAAGATAACAGGTATAAGTATAAACATAGTTATGAATACATGAAATGGATACATATAAGAAAAATAAAAAGAAACAATAGGACAGGGATGGTAGGCACGTCCTCTACAGGCCTCTTAGGAAAGGGATGAGGTCAATAGTAGACAGTATAAGGTTAAAGCTTTTGGGGTTTGGGGAAGAAACCACAGAGTCAGGTAGAGCATTCCAGACATTGACCACTCTGTTGCTGAAGTCATATTTCCTGCAATCAAGTTTGGTGCAGTTTACCTTGAGTTTGTATCTATTGTGTGCTCTTGTATTGTTATGGTTGAAGCTGGTACATGGTACATCCCACAGATGACTTTTTTTTCTTTTTAATTTTGAGATTGGAAATTCTAATCAGAAATTCTGAAAATATCAACAGAATTATTGGGAGTATGCAAATCCCAACAGTTTATTTTATACTAATAATGTTTTTTGTTTTACAAATAGGGCAGGAATTTCTATTTCTATTCTTATCTCAATGGCACATGAGTTTAGGTTCCTGTCTTGTTGCTCTATAAACTAGAACAAACAGATATATGTCCCAGTAACCATTTTGAATGCTTTAAGGAGTGTGGATTTACGTTATATTTGGCTTCCTTTGTTTATCTTGGCTTAAGAATGCTCAAAAAACTTTTTTTTAAATAGGACATCTAAAGTTCCCCTGTTGCACATGAAATAAGATCTAGATAGATGGTCTAGAATTCCCTTAGTATTCAGGGTAAGATAAATGTGATTAAAATGAATAAAATCCCAAGGTTAATTTACATTCTTAGAGGTTTTCCCATATTTATTTTACTATATTATTTTAAATGAATTGACTGGGTAGTAAACAAATTTCTTCAATAAGGACATCCTGCAAGATTTCCATTGTACAAATTAAAGTAAACTACCTCTTCAACATATGGATTTAATTTCCCACACTTTCAGGTTTATCACTGGGCATTTATCCTAGCTTTAGTCACTATTTGGAATCAGCAATGTAAGAATTCATCTCCACTTTGGATCCAGCTTGAGAATTATCTGACTCCATAGAAAGTATCAAGACTCCATAGAAAGTATTGAGAAAGTATTGTGTATGCTGATTCATTTCAATGTGTGCATTTAATTCTGCAAAGATACAGTATATGAGAACATATACTGATTAATTTACCATTTTAAAGCTTACACCATATCTGGTGTATTTTTTGGGTAATTCACTAAGCTGGGTCTTTTATCACATTATTACTTTATATCAACAGCGTAGATAGACAGACAGAAATATATTGTGGGAAGGAAAATAACATTCTTTTTAATAAAATCAGTGGTAAAATGCAAAATGTAAATATGCCTTAGACTTATGGCAGGACCAAACACTGAAACCAAATGTCTTGTTCAGTGATTCCCCTTGGTAAAAGATTAAAGAAAATTATACTGACTCGACACTGAAATAAGATAGATTTTGCATGCTGGTGTAATTCGTTCCAGAAGTCCTTGAAAGACTGGCCTTACTGGCAATGATTTAAATACCTCCTACTTTTAGTGACTTTTTGTTGGAATGCTGTCAGCAAAATGTACCTTCAAAGCCATTTTGTCCATAGTAGTTATTATACAGCCAGATTTGCTTGGTGAATAAACATTCCCTTACTCTAACACATATTTTTCTTTCCTGGAACCTTCTGTACAAAGTTGAACTGAAAAGGAAAGAAAGCAAGGAAAGGTATGTTTTTCTGAATGTTAAAGAGAACAAAACAGCCTTTATTTTGATCACATATCATAATATAACCTGCTTCCACATAGCCTCCAATTCAATGGCTGCCTTTAGTCCTGGTGTATCTGGGAGAACTATGCAGCCTTTATGACTCTTAATGTGAAATATTCGGCACAGGAAACTGAATACATACTGAGTTCTTTGTCTGCTTCTGCTATTTAATCCCAGCAATCATCAAGGTGACCAGCATACAGTGACATTTGCTGAGGTCAAATGCAGTAAAGCCCAGTGTGTCACAAAGCAATGGCTCATTTAACTCCACAAGCTGTTGACTGCTGGAGATGGCCCATGAATTAAGCACACTTTGACACATAATGCATTATTAATTTATAGAAATCACTTCCAGGAGACAGGATAATGGCACTGGCTTAACTTAGTGTTAAAATGGGATCAGACACTTGTATAGAGGTCAGATCTACAAAATGGGATTTGCCCTTAGAATAAAATGGAACCTCCAAATATATCAGTAGTATTTCTTGAAACTCCAGCTGCTGTAAAGGAGGGTTACAACTACAGGAGTTGTGAGCAGAGTCTTGGGGAGCAAGACTCTGATGACAAATATCTGTAATAAGCAAACTGTAATACCCACAAGGATTTCAGAAGTGAGAAAGGGAAGAAGTGTATCATGGAACCGAGCATGATGACTTTGTGTGATGATAATCATGGAACAGTGTTGAAGATCTCTACAACATTTTGTACTATATATAATACACCAGAATATGTACTTGTTGCATGTAACCTTGCCTTCCTCAGAACCAAGTGTCCTTTTTAAGGTTAGACAGTAAGGGAGTGCCACCATGCCTGCAGGTGGATTAAAGAGATGAAACAGGTACTTCTGGGACTATTCCACAGACTGCTACTAGAAATTTATTCCATTCATTTTCACACTTTCCATATTAACTATATTAGTTGCAAGAAAGAACCATGTGCTGCTTGGAAGAGCTCATTCATCTACAGTATTTCTATGTCTTTCTTGAAGATAGAACTGATTCATCTTGTGAAGTACTTTCTCTGACTAAGGCAGCATGAATAAGAATTGAAAAATTTCCTAGGATCCTTAATGACTAGCAGTGGGAATCAAGTCAGATTCATAATTCCTCTGTCTTATCATAAAATAATGCTGGTAGACACAATGTCTGTTCTTGACTTATCCTTTCTGGTAGTTCCTGATTCCTGCTGCTCTTGGTACGTCATATTTTCAATATGGAAGTAAACCATCATGACTGTCTCAATCTATGCAACCTACATAATAAGTAACTTCATCTAGGGTAGTAACAAAAGCATCCATTGAATCTGGACTTTTTGATAGAACAAACAAACTTCTGGTGTGCCATTGTGATGTGTTCTCAACCCCTCCTGCACATGGGATGATGCCCATGCCAAAAGGGTGGAATTTGCGTTACGTCACAGTGCATGTTTCCTCATTTGGCCCTCTTTATCTCTCCCCTGCCAGATACCCAGAACCAATAAATTTGTCAATCTATATAGAGCAATAAGTTTATCCATCCAGGATTATCCAACCAAATTTCTACTTTAATTGCTATGGCTATTTGTCATTCTGCTTTCATTCTTTGCTTTGGGACTGACTTACAGCTTTCTGGAGTTTTCTATGCACAAAATGTTGGCATCTCATCAATGAAGTAGAAAGTTGGACAGAAAGTAACAAATTTACCAAGTCTATAATATATTATCTACATGTCCTTCATTATTAATGCTTCCCTTCATCTGGAAATGAACCCAGTGCCTCTTGCTTGCCCCACAAATCTATCTTTCAAAGAGGACACTATTACCTTCAGAATGAGAAGCAGAATGCCTCTCAGTATCAGCTGTCAGGGAATTTAAGAGAAAAAACATGACTGCATCTTTATCCTGCTTCCTATTTTTCCATAGACATATCATAAACAATAATGGAACAAACTTTTACACTAGATTGATCTTTGTTTGGTTCAGCACAGCTCTTCTTATGTATAAATAGGAACAATATCATGTACAATGGGCATTCTATACTACAACATTACATTATAGAAAGGTTAGCAGCTCAAAATGCTTTAATCATTAGTGAAATTGTTTACCAGCAGCGTCCACCTCATTCATCCAAGCTATCTGCATTCCATTCAGCTTTCTCGGGACAAAAGCTATGGAGCCTGCCTGTCTAAAGGACATAGCTTATGTGCGGTAAAATGCTATTGTATTCCCTTCAGGTTTCAAAGTTGTGCTGTTGAAAAAGAGATTATATTGCTGCCAGCCACTGCACAAACATTTATAAAGAGAATTTTTTTTTGCATGTGACAAAATGACTATTTTTCTTAAAATGCCTTTTGCAAGCTGTAATTCTCTCTGAAAAGAAGTTGCATATGGGGAAAAATATCCTGTTCTTCCAATCACACTGCATTATGACATTTAAAAAGGGACTGAATTCAGGGAGAGTATTTAACCTTCTTGTCAAACAGGACAGTAAAATGATGATAAGCACACTAGAGAAAATGTTTATTTAAGTAAAAAGGTGGGGGTGGGGGAAAAATGAAAAGAATAGCTGTCATCTTAAGCTCTGCCTTAACTTTTTCAACATAGATGAAAGGTTCAGATTCTAGGATATTTCCAATTGGGAAGCAAGTTTTAGAAATTACTTGGATCTCCTTTATTAAAGAATTATGTATATTTTGTGCTAAAAATGGTACAGTTTGGAAAATACACTCCTAGATCCACAACCTAAAATGTGTGGGCTTCAACTTCCAGAATCCTCAGCCAGTCTTAAAGTTGCTGAGGTTGAGAAACACTGCTCTAAGTAGTTTACAGTTTTTTCTAGGAGAAAATATTGCAATTAAAAGAGTCCAAAAAGAACAAGCATTATTTGTCATCTAATGCCATCTAAGGGCCTTGGTGGTGCAGGCTGTTAATAGCCTAGCACTTAGTTCCAGCTGCCTGTAATTATTGCAGGCTCGAATCCCACCAGGCTCAAGGTTGACTCAGCCTTCCATCCTCTTGGGGTAGGTAAACTGAGGACCCAAGATTGTTGGGGGCAATAAGCTGACTTTGTAAAAAATGCCGCTTAGTAATAAGCAGGCATATACAATGGAAGGAAGGCTATTGCTGAGCGCATTGGGTTGTATCCCAAAAATTGTAAGCCGCCCTGAGTCTCCGGAGAAGGGCAGGATATAAATATGAATAAAAATAAAAATAAATAAATAAATAAAATAATTCCCACACCAGGTAAGACTTATACAGGTGCATAATTGAAATAAATATTGGGAAGTGCTTGAATTAGGAGCCATGTTGGCACAATGGTTAGAATGCAGGATTGTAGGCTAATTCTGCCTACTGCCAGGAATTTGGTCCTGACCGGCTCAAGGTTGAATCAGCCTTCCATCCTTCCGAGATTAGTAAAATGAGGACCCAGATTGTTGGGGGCAATAGTCTGACCTTTGTAAAGTGCTCAGAGTGCTATAAAGCACTATGTAGTAGTACATAAATCTAAGTGCTATTGCTGTTGAGATGTTGGTCCTATTGAAGTAACTGTCTTCACAATTGGTCTGCTTCCATGTCCCGTTGCAGCTCTTAGCCACTCTTAAATTTAACTTAAATTAAAACTAAACAGAATTGCAGCTTGTTAGCAATTTAACAGGGAATCATCTAGAAATCTCAAAGTTGGGAGCTAAATGGACATATTGAAAAAAAAATCTTGGAAGGCAAAATACAAACTGTTATCATATCATAGCCAAAAAACTTATTTGAATGGATTCATGTAACAGAGAAACAAAACTACCTGGGTCAAGAAGTAGCTATTTCTTTATAAATTTATTTGGTTATTGACATCATGAATCAGTGGTGGTATTAATTTTTTATTATTACCAGTTCTGTGGGCATGACTTGGTAGGTGTGGTGTGGCTTGGTGGGTGTGACGTGGCTTGGTGGGCATGGCAGGGGAAGGATACTGTAAAATCCCATTCTCTCCCCACCCCACTAACCTGCTTTATAGTTCCATTCTCTTGTGCAGGCAACAAAAGAATCAGCTGGGACTTTGATCAGCTGGGATGAGGGAGGCAACAAATAAATGGGGGCGGGGCCAACCAGAGATGGTATTTACTGGTTCTCCGAACTACTCAAAATTTCTGCTGCTGGTTCTCCAGAACTGTCAGAACTGGCTGAATACCACCCCTGTCATGAATCAAATCAAATAATTCTTCATAAATGGTAATGGGCCAAATAAAAAGTAGTTTAACCAAATAAAAATAGTTTTGAAATAAAAAAGGAAAAGCCACGTATTACGTGTTCAAGAAATACATATAAAAACAGGAGCACAATTCAGATCTGATTGAAAGGAAGTGAGGCTTTAGCTACTGCTCTTATCACATCCCTACACATACTTGCTATAAATATATTTATACACTGGTAACTGTATTATAAAAGAGAAGGTGAATAACAATGTACAATCCTCTTTGTGACTGAGTACCTTATTAAAAAATTATAATATGATATGCGGGGAAATTCTTCTGCATTTTATAAAATCTATCCATCCATTGAACTGAAAAGTTGCTTTAATTTTATTACTTTTTTCAAAGGAGAAGAACATTTGGGTCAAATTTGTTTCTAATCTTCTCCCCTTGAGCTATACAGTGATTGAAAGAGAGATCTAAGAAAAAACAATTGCACCGTTGGCCATACTGAGGCTGTGAAATAAGCTCAGAATGAATTGTTTGAGAATTTGAAAACCTTTAGAGAATAAGGAAAAAAACTTTCAGATTTAAGGATCAAATCTGGCACAGTTTTAACTTCTGAAATTTGTGCAGCTGGAGATCTGTGTACCTACCATTTGTCCTCGATGCTGCAAAATTTAACTACAAATTCCCAAGACAGAAGCAACAGTAATCCAGCTTTTTATACACATACTGCATGGAAGAGCCTGTATTTATAAATTACAGCTTCTGAATGCTGGATTTTGCACTAACAATTGTTTGCATTATTTCTGTTATTATGGTTATTATGCTTCCTTGTAGTCAGCCAGATGTTTAGACTGGGTTTGGTATTTTTATCCATTCTTATTGAGTCTTTCCCAGTGACCTGGGATAGACAGAAATTGTTGTTTGATGGTTTTAATTATATCTACGCCTCCTGCCAGCATCACATTCCGATCACCCGGTACGTTCCCACAGGCAGGGCCTCCTTGGGGTACTGTCGGTTAGGCATTGTCGACTGGTGGTGCCCAGGGGTAGGGCCCTCTCTGTGGGAGCACCCGTCCTGTGGAAACAACTCCCCATGGACCTTCATTTGGTCCCCAATCTCTGCTCCTTCCACCAGGACCTGAAGACCTGGCTGTTTCAACAGGCCAGGTCTGGACTGACCTTGGGGGGTTGCGGGTTGGTTTTTAGTATTTGTTTTAATTAATTTTAAATTTTGTATAATATTTATTAGGCTTGTATTTTTTAATGGTTTTTATTGTAATTTGTACTGGGTTTCTTTTACTGTTCGCTGCCCTGAGTCCTTAGGGAGAGAGGGTGGCATACAAATCTCATAAAAATAAAATAAATGTAAACTTTTCCTAATAAAGCTGCCTTTTGTAGTTAACTGACAGTGATTTTGTTAATGCTGATGGTGTTCATGATGATGTTCAAGTGTTGCTCCAGATGTTTTGGAATTATACTCAAGGTACCTACTACCATTGATGCTGTTTTTGATTTCTTTTGGCACAGTCATTCTACTTGTATTTGCAATGCTTTATATTTTGTGAGTATCTCCAGTTCTTTTTCTACTATATTCCTATTTCCAGGTTTTGTTAGGTCTGCAATACATTTTGTCCTTCTGGTTGACAATCGTTATGTTTGAGGAGTTATGTGGAAGATATTTGTCTGTTTGAATACTAAATATCCACAGTGTTTTTGTTTCTTCAATTTCTGTTTGTCAATTTTGTGGTCTTAACAGTTTTTCTGTTATTTTTGTTTATGTATTATTTTTATTTAATTAATAATTGCATCTTAATTCTGTTATTTAATTTTAATTTTGTTATTTGTTACTATATACTGGGAAACATTGTGCATAGCATCACAAAACCATGTTCCAGTGTGAAATAAATCATTTCCCCTCCCAGCAATTTCCAATTTTGGATGAAAGAAACGTTGTATTAACTTGAACATCAACTACTCTAAATACTGAGATTATGTCACTAGTATTCCAAAATTTAATAGGGAAAATTTAATTATCCTTAGCCAGATTCAATGTGTTACCAATAGCTATTACTGAAGAGAAATACTGAATGTTTCCCTTTGGACAGAGACTGTGTCCAAGTGGTGGAGGAATACTTAAAATGATGGAATGTTATTTTGTATTGTCATGGTTTGGCAGTAGAAGGATTGTCCCAACTACATTCACCAGAAATTATTATCTCCATTCCTTCCTAAATACCTGGTCATCCTAACTTGTGTTATCTTAGATTGTTATTATCAATCAGAGCAATTTGATTTTACTTCTTTAACTACATCTAAGTACTTTTCTATAGTTTCTATAGTATGCCTTAGTAACCATTCTAATTCTTCTTAGATATTTAGAACATTTTTATCTTATTTAATCATGATTTTTTGGGGAGTATTTTTGCTGGTCAATTAACAAATAAAATTGGTTTTATTTACATTGTGTTCCAGTTTACCCATGTCAGAGTCTGCCTGGACAAGTCCACACATGTTTTTTGGCAAGATTTTTGAAGTAGTTTGCCATTGCCCACCACTTCCTAGGGCTGTGAGAGAGGGACTGGCCCAAGGTTACTCAGCTGGTCTTGTCCCTAAGACAGCTCTGATAATCATGATCTCCTGGTTTCTAGACTCTTAACTTAAACACTGCAGCAAACAGGCTCTCAGGCTAGTTATATACATTGTAAAATCTGATTTTTAAAAAATAATCATATTCACTTGCATGTTTTATTAGTTTAATTCCCCATAATTCCACTCTTGGGTTTTCTTTAATGTGATATATATCTCAATGGAATAAAGCAATTTGTTTTGAAACTTGAATACAAATCTCATTGGAGAATGTATGATTTGCTATGTTTTTTTCCTACACCACTCTTTTTTTCCAGAACATTTATATATTACTGGCTAAGTGCAGGAGTCCTGTGATAAATGTCAGAATGCAGGAAAAAAAAAGAGGGGAGAAAACTTCATAAAGACTTTATGGTATCTTCTGTTACCATATGGTATCTTCTGTTTTAACAGTTTCTTTCAATGCAGTCATTTGATGGACCACTCTGTTTACGAAGGTATTGTATTTTAAAAAAATGTGCTGTGTTCTTTTCATTGGAACCACGGTGGTGCAGTGATTAGAGTGCAGTATTGCTGGCTATTCTGCTGACTGTTGGCTGATTGCAATTTGGCAGTTCACATCCCACCAGGCTCAAGGTTGACTCAGCATTCCATCCTTCCAAGATGCGTAAAATGAGGACCCAAATTATTGGGGGCAATATGCTGACTCTGTAAACCACTTAGAGAGGGTTGTAAAGCACTGTGAAGCGGTATATAAGTCTAAGTGCTATTGCTATCAGTCAACTTACAGATATACACATTCTCAGTCTCTCTACGTATATATATATATTTATGTGTGTCTACACACACACACAAACACTCCATCATTATTTGTCGTCAATTCTTATGACCATATTGATATATTTTCATCACTATGATCTGTCCCTAACTCAATCTTTTAAATCTTTTAATGAAAGTCTCAACACAATTGAGTCAATCTATTTTGCTGCAGGTTGTCTTCTTATTCTTTTTCCCTCTACCTTTTCCAATATTCCATAGAAATAGGTCTTTGCATAACATCTTCAAAGTAGGATGACTTGAGCCATCTGTCAATACACACACACACACACACACACACACACACACAAAACATGCTCCCATTTGTATTACAAAGATTTGTATGATTTTTTTTCTATATGTTTAGCATCTTCATAAGTGTATCCTTTTTCTTTTTCTTTCCACCGTCCCATTCATAAAAACATGTTTGGAAGCAGCCATCAAATCCCACCTGTTGCTCAGTACGAGAATCCAGGGAGATGGTGATAAAACTCTGCTTAAATATATTAAATAAAGAACAGTCTTCCATCTCACTTAATAATTGGTTCCATTTTCAAATTCTGTTCTTATTATTAGGTTCTTTTTTAATACTTAATCTGATTATGTCTCCCTGTAATTTGAATCTGTTCTGTTTGTGCAAAATGTCTTCCATGTCCCAGTTCTTTTCCTAAGTGTTAGCATATCTATCCCCACAATTTCTTGTCAATATTCCATTTTCTGTTTTCTGATCATTCACTATGCTCATTTTAGTGCCTGGCTCATTCTAAATGTTCATGGAGGAAACTGGATTGGCCTTTTGGCCATATTAATTGATACTGCATTCAGCATTAGTGATAACATGTCTTAAAGCACCCACTTGTTTACTCTTCTATTCATTTGGCCTTTAGAGTCTATCAGAATTCATTAAACTTTGAAAATTTCTATTATTGTTCTGGAATGAGATTCTCTCTCTCTCTCTCTCTCTCTCTCACCCCCTTCCTCCCTCCCCCCTCTCTCCCTCCCCCCATCTCTCTGTCTCTTTCTCTCTCTCTCTCTCACACACACACACAAACATACACATACACACACACATACCAAGAGAGAATAATTAACAAGCATTGTATTATGCTTGTATTATTTGAGATCTAAGGCATGATTTGCAATTATAGAAAGTGGTATCAGTGACTGAACTTAAATTCAGAGTTCCTTGTTAGCAGGAAAATATTACAGTACTAATGAGCACAGTATTTCTCTGAGCATGTCCTTGATTTTAGCAGGAACAAACTCCTCCTAAGTTTTTCTTTTCAAAGTCTATATATACCAAGCACAGGATATTGTTCTAAAGAGCACAGCATCTAGGTAAACTTATTAATATGTCATAGAAACTATATGTACCACAAGGGAAGCTGTTGAAAATAGTATTGTATTTATGTCATATTCTTCCTTTGTGCTCTTGTACAGGTAAATATAGTTTGCAGCAACAAAACATTATCATTGTACAAGATGTTTCCCCATTTCCACTCTACATTATTACCCAGTTGTCACTAGAATTGATTCCCAATTGCAACATAATATGAAAGCCAAGTTGTTACATTCACCAAGATGTGGATGTGCATAGGAAAGGGATCTATCTCCTAACAGCAGACTTCCTTGACCTGATTTGTGTGTTGTTTTGTACTGTATATACTTTTTGTAAATTATTATTTTTGTAAATGACTACTTTTTTAGAATACACATATTTCTAATACATAGCTATTTTCTGATGTTCTTTTTTCTGTACTTTTGTCTTGAATTTACAAATTTTAACACATATTATTTTGATGTGAGAACTTTGTAGGAAAACTGAGGAGCTGAAACTCTTATCTATCTATTACACATCATCCAAACAGTATATTCTGATTAATGTATATGGAATAAATCTACCAAGTTATGGTTATGACAAATCATTTATTTATTTATTTATTTATTTATTTATTTATTTATTTATTTATTTATTTATTTATTTATTTGACTTGTATGCTGCCCCCTCTCCCAAAAGGACTCGGGGTGGCTCACAATTAAAACCAATACAATAAATTAATTACCTAAAATAGAATTAAACCAACAAGCCAAATTAAACTAAAACAAATTATAAAACAACCCCCCAAAGAGGAGTCAGCACAGCGCAGCCTGCTCAAATAACCAGGTTTTCAAGTCGTGTGGAAGGTGCAGAGGTCAGGGGCCAGGCGGAGCCCCAGAGGTAGTTGATTCCATAGGGCGGGAGCTGCCACAGAATAGGCCCTCCCCTGTGTCACCGCCAAACGACACTGGGTCGCAGACAGCATGCCGAGAAGTCCCTGCCTGTGAGCTCGTACAGGGCAGTTGGTATTCGATGCCGGCAGTAGATGTTCCCGTAAATAGCCCGGACCCATGTCTCGTAGGACTTTGAATGTCAATACCAACACCTTGAATCTCATTTGGAGGGCAACCGGCAACCAATGCAGGCCACGCAGGAGGGGTGTAACATGGGAGAACCGGGAAGCTCCCATCACAACCCGCGCAGCAGCATTTTGCACCAGTTGAAGTCTCCGGATGGTATGCAAGGGCAGTCCTAGATAGAGAGCGTTGCAGTAGTCGAGCTGCGAGGTGACAAGTGCTTGAGTGACCATGCGCAGGGCATCTCGGTCCAGGTATGGGCGTAACTGGCAAACCAGCTGGACCTGTGCAAAGGCCCCCCTGACCACGGCCCCCACCTGCTCCTCCAACCTGAGCTGTGAGTCTAGGACCACCCCCAGATTTCGTGCCCTGTCCACGGGTGGCAACACCTCTCCCCCCATGACCAAAGATGGAATCTCCTGACTGGGCTGAGATGTCTGTATGCATAGCCACTCTATCTTAGCCGGATTGAGCTGAAGCATGTTACTGTCCATCCAGATCCGCACCACATTCAAACAGCGGGACATCATGGAGAGGGCATCACTGATGTGGCCTGGGGTGGAGATGTATAACTGCGTATCATCAGCATACTGATGATACTTCACCCCAAAGCCACGGATGATCTCGCCCAGTGGTTTCATATAGATGTTGAACAGGAGGGGCGAGAGGACTGACCCCTGAGGGACCCCACAAGTGAGAGCCCTTGGCGTCGATCTCTGCCCCCCTTCCAACACCGATTGCGAGTGTCCTGAGAGGAAGGAGGCGAACCACTGCAACACAGTGCCTCCCACATCCAACCCCCCGAGACGCCACAATAAGATACCATGGTCGATGGTATCGAAAGCTGTTGAGAGATCTAACAGGACCAGGACAGAGGAAAAACCTCTGTCCCGAGCCCTCAGGAGATCATCCATCAGTGCGACCAATGCCGTCTCCATGCTATACCCAGGTTGGAAGCCCAATTGGTATGGATCCAGGTAGTCCATTTCCTCCAGGAAAAGCAGAAATTGCTGAGCCACCACACTCTCAACAACCTTCGCTAGGCAGCGAAGGTTGGAGACCGGACGAAAGTTGTTCAATTCGGCTGGGTCCAGGGCAGGCTTCTTCAGGAGAGGCCTCACCACCGCCTCCTTCAAGGCAGCAGGAAAGGTACCCTCCCCCAGAGAAGCGTTGACCACTGCCCGGAGCCAGCCGCATGTCACCTCCCTGGAGGCGTAAACCAACCAGGAAGGGCGTGGGTCCAACAAACATGTGGTGGAGCTCAGTTGTTGCATAATCCTGTCCACTTCATCCTCAGAAACAGGATGAAGTCCAGACTGCATTAGCTAGACCACTTGCACCCTCAGCATCAGACCACTGCAAATTGGAGTTCAACCCCTCCCGGATCCGAGCGATCTTATCCTGCAGGAACTGACCAAATTCCTCAGCTCAACCCCGCAAGGGATCCACCTCAGCCCCCGACTGAAGGAGGGAGTGGACGACCCCGAACAGGGCAGCTGGGTGGTTTCCTGTGGATGCTATAAGAGTGGAGAAATAAACCCTTCTCGCCGCTCTCACAGCTACCAGATAGGTCCTGATATAGGCTGTCCACTGGGCTCGGTCAGACTCGGAATGGGTCGACCTCCACCTGCTCTCTAGACCCCTTCTCCATCGCTTCATCTCCCGGAGCTCCTCGATATACCAGGGAGCCACACAGGATCTGCAATGGGTAAGGGGACGCATGGAGACAACTCTGTTGAGGGCCCCACGGCCCCCCGTTGCCAGGCGGCTGTCAGGGTCTTGGCAGAGCTGTGGACCAGGGATGTAGGAAAAGACCCCAGTTCTGCCTGGAACCTCTCCGGGTCCATCAGGCACCTGGGGCGGAACCACCTAGGAGGCTCCTCATCCCAGCAGTGTGGGGCAGCTTGTCAAAAAGCCAGCCATAGGAGATAATGATCTGACCATGGTACAGGGTGGATAATAAGATCACCACTCCCTAGATCATTACGCCACTGCTCCGAGACAAAAACCAGGTCGAGCATGTTGCCCCCCTCATGAGTCGGGCTGTCAATCACCTGAGTCAGACCCATGGCCACCATGGAGGCCATGAATTCCTGGGCCAAAGCCGACGCAGCCCCGAGAGAGGGCAAGTTGAAGTCACCCAGAACAATAAGTCCTGGGAACTCCACCACCAGACCCGAGACGGCGTCAAGCAGCCCAGGGAAGGCAGCTGTCACATAGCTGGGGGAAATGTATGTGAGCAGTAAGCCCAACCGACTCTCAGACCTGCACCTCAAAAGGAGGGCTTCACACCCGCCTATCTCCGGAACAGTATAATTTCCAATATGTCCTAGACTCAAATATTGTGAATTTGTGAAATTTTGCCTGTACTTTATTAGCCATCAATCTGTAGAGATTCTCAGTCATCCAGATCATGGTTGTCCCAAAGGTGCTTTTTCAGGAGGCAACTGGACTTTCTTGTTTTTTCTTTTGTATCCTTAGAATGGTGTGAGTAGGAATGGATTTCCAGAGAAAAATTGCAGACTACAGGAACCAGGAACACCACTCACTTGACCTTGAGGACACAGATAAACCTCCAAGTGCTTTAACGACCCTCTAAAAGGATGCAAATGACCAACTGTCTGCAAGGAATATAAATCTTTCCATTCCCCACTATCCTGTCAGAGCTGAAGAAGCTTCTTGGATGAGGAGAGAAACATCTTCAAGGAAAAAACAAGAAAGTCCAGTTGCCTCCGGAAAAAAACACTTTTGGTACTAGCCATCAAGTTTGGCATGATGAGTTCTAAACAATTGCTTGGTATTTATCCTGCCTGTAATAAAAACTGTAACTCTTCCAAGGGCATTCCACTGATCACTTTGATCCTCTCCATCCATGTTACTCCCATCTTATACTTTTTCAGTGCAAAGCAAAATCATTTTTTTCTAATACGTCTTCTGTTTGCATCACACGTCTAATATAGTATCTATATTTTACAAAACCAATAGAGAGCTATACATGGGAAAGAATAAAAATATTTAGCCTGTCACAAAGCCATCAATTACAAAAACACTGTTCTCTATATGCTTCATACTGGATTGGTGTTTTTACTTGTTTATATGGGAATATTACAAATAGAAAATCTCAAAACCTAGAATTAAGGCAAGCAAATCAGTCTGGTTCCAGTCTGTGCATAATATTCATTCATAAGTACATTCCACCCAATGCTCTTACCTGACTATGAATCTTTAAAAACATCCCAAAATATTTATTTTACATATTTTCTCTTTTTTCAAAAGAGTTTTTAATATGTAATTATAAGCTAGGATAGATAGTTAGAGAGATCTTTGTACAAGATGAGTTGAAAATTCCATTGCAAAATATGGAGAGTAAAATCCAAAGGTTATCTGCTCTGTTTATTGCTCTAGGAAATGTTATTTAGATGGGATTAATTAAATTAATTAATTAAAAAAGTGAAACTCCTTTTCTATTTAAAATTGAATGAATGCTGTTCTGCTTATGTGAAAGCTAAGCAATTAGGTTACTAGTCAGATTAGGTAACTGTAATGCCCCCTACATGGAGCTGGATTTGAATATCATCCAATATGATCTCAAGAGCTAGGACATTGCATGCAAAATATTACAAATAGAATGGAAACAACTAGCAAATGGCTAAATATGAGGGTGAAGGTTCATTGTCTGAGCTTGTGGGTTGGTTTCCGAATGTTTGGAAACCACCCCACAAGCTCAGAGAGCCAACTTTTACCCACATCCTACACCTGAGCTACAGATATTCACTGCAATTGCAAATGGCTAAATATAATACATCTGCCATTACCAATTAAGTCATATGAAAGAAGGAATGCAAAATTTGAATTACTGATATTGGGAATTGTACCAAGTCGTTCTTGGCTTACAACAGTTCATTTAGTGACTGCTAAAGTTATAATGGCACTAAAATAGTGACTTGTGCCCATTTTTCCATTTATGACTGCTGCCACATTCCCATAGCCACATGATCAGAAGGCGGATGCTTGTCAATTGGTTCATATTTATGGTGGTTGCAGTGTTTCAGGATCCAATGGTTCCCTTTTGTGGTCTTCTGACTGGCAACATCAATGGGGAAGTCATTCACTTAACAACCATGTTACTAACTTGACAACTGTAATGATTCACTTTACAATTGTGGCAAGAGCAGTTACAAAATGGGACAAAAGTTGTTTAATAAATATCTCACTTAGCAACATAAATTCTGGGCTCAATTGTAAGTCAAAGGCTATCTATGTGTACCACTTAGCGGTAGACTATTACAAACAGATAAAGTTGAAATCTGCATATTCTGTTTGTTAGAGATAGAAAAGGGTTTGTGTGTGTGTGTGTGTGTGTGTGTGCATAATTTTGCAGGACAAAAGTATCTTCCCACCAAAAATGAAACTTCACGCAAACAACCAAACTCTTTTTGTTCAACATGCATGCAGGGAGGGGATGCTGGGGAAAGGTATTACTCTCATAAATGGCTGGTCCCTTGCTCAGCTCTTCCCAGGTGTAGTGCACCTGGCCAGAAGTGGGAAAACTCCATAAAATAGTAATGGTGAGTCTGCTGCATATCCAGACCATTGTACAGTGAGGATGCCATATGCAAGGAGAGCAAAGGATGCCTTTTTTTTAGAGAAATATAACCTAGATACATTTCAGAAATCTGCTCTTTTAGAATTGCAGTAGATAATGAAGTAGTTCACACCACTAGCTATCCAGCATATACAGAAACTGGACACAAGGACATTTGTCAAGTTTACATTTGCTTGCTTTATTTTTTTTCCAAGGTCCCCATTTTTACTGGTGATTTTTCTACAAGTATATTCTATTAAACTTTACTGCATGAACTTTTCTCTAGTGTGCACTTTTTTATATATCCTTTTTGATTTGCAAACTGCATTATAAATTCAGACCACCACTAATCTTTCTAAATAACTACATTCCTGCTCATATATAACTTGGTAAATCGTAATAGAAGCCATTAAAATGAGAACCAAATAAATGTTCCCTACACCCCAATTCATAGTCAAAACACATTACATTTGAGAAGAAATATGTATTATATATTAAAATTAGGAAGGAGAGGGAAAGCCAACTTACCTTTGTCCTTATCTTTTTTTTTTTAAGTCTCATGTAAATAGCAAGTATGATGGCTCTGAAACGCCATCTTTTTTGCAAACAGACAATTGCTATTTGCAAAAACAGAAGATGGAGCAATCAAGTACTTATGTCAATTGCTAGTGTGCAGGAATATTTCTTATAGCAGCAAAAATACAAAAGTATATTTATCTACTCCACCAATTTCCAAATGAGATTTGTTTACTTTCCACAAAAAGCCACTTCCCCCCACTCCTCTCATGTGGGAAGTAATATCTTCTAGAAACACCTGGCTCCTAACACTGGTGAATATGAATGCATTTGTAATTAAGGATTACAAATTACTAATTAAGTACCCAAACAATAAAAAAAATGATTCAGATTGTAAGTAGGCAGACTTGCTCATCCCTAACACAAGTTACATAAATCACTTTGTGTCCATAGAAAGGTAAATCTTTCCACCTATTCATTTGAGCATATCTGAATTTTTTTTCATATATTTTGCTCAGACAGTACAGCTTCCAGTCTTCAATTTATGTTAATAATTATAATGTTATTGAAAATCCAGGAATTCAAGAAATTAGTAATATTTTTAATACAGTGAACTTGCAAGGAACAATTTCAACTAACAAGCAGTTAGTAAAACTTTAAAAATCTTCATTCTTAGTTTTAGTTTTTGCTTCTCCCAAAATAGGAATCTAACAAAAAAAAATATTCCCCCATATTCCTTCATTATTGGCTCCAAATATCAATGCAACTGAAAATAGACCTCTGTTAATTCTTTCTTTTGTAAGAGTTTCCAAGTGACATGCTGTATCATACAATATATTCACCAGTAATTTCTGATACATTAAATTCTCTCAAGGTCTTTTTGCAAATCCCAATATATTGCTCTTTTACCAGCCCACTGAAACTTTTAAAATTTCACTCTTGAAATTATGCTTTTACAATGATCTGGTTTTGCTAGCTTGTATTCTATTGTTGGGATGCAGAGGTTTGGAAATGGGTAACCTTGTGCAAGCAGGACATATAAAACTGGAGTGCACTGATGTGACAGTACAACCACAGATACTACTGCTTGTTCAGCAGTCTTCTCCCCTTTCCCATTCTTTCACCATTCATTAAAATGATAATGGTTAAATTATGCTCTCTGGATAATCCAATGTAATAAAAGGATGAGATTTAAAAGAATCCCACACAATGTGTTCTTAACAATTAATTTTCCCTGTGTGTTTTGAATTTAGGAAACATGCACAGATATGCACAAATTGATTACTGGGACATCTCTTGCTTAATATAAATGAACCCAGGAATAATCACAGGGAAGATATAGAGCAGTCAATGACTATGCTTGATTGCTTCACTATTTTGCTGGTATAAGGAATAGGGATGACTCATCAGTTTCAGGATTGCAGAAAGCAAAGCATCAGTCACCAGGGTATATGAGCTTTTTCAGGAGACAGGCAAGGAGAATGCAACCACCTTGATTTTCATCACTTATCAACTTCCAATGAAGTATCCCTTTAGATGTAGGTGGGATTAAATTGCTGCAATTGTAATTGTACATGCATGGTCATTTCCAGAAGATAAAACTCTCGTTGTGTGTTCAATGTCCTATGAGATTTCATCTTATCCCATTTGTTCACAATATAAAATGGTTTGTCCAAGCTTTTTCCCCCCAATGATTTTTAACTTTCCAATTTGGCCTGTAGTTCTGGAATTGCCTGGTTGACTTCTATCCAAACAATGATGAGGTCTGACCTCAATTAATTTTTGAGATAAGCTAAATTTGTCATCGCTAGTAAACAATTTTAACAAGCACAGTGAAGGTGATCATGTTATCAGTTCAGACAAAACAGGGACAATTTTAATTGGTGGCTCCTCTATACAAATAAATATTAGCCTCTTTTAGAAAAAGAAATATACTGCATCTATTATATTTTTAAAAGATGAAGCCATAGTTTTGGAGTTGTCTTCAGTCAAAGGGAACTCCTGTCTGCAATCTGATGAATGAATAACCTTCTTTATTCCTTTCTCTTGGGGGCTGAATTACTCCTACCATCAGAAATGGAACAATCAAGGAATATTTATATGCACCAATAAAAAATGTTACAGGAATACAGAAAATTGTTACTGCAAAATTTTGTGCAATAATCTCAAGGAACATTAATAATACATAGATGTGTTTACAGGAAGAATGAGGGGTAAATGGAAATGTATGTATGATGTCGTCATTGTACAAATGTCACAATTTACTGATGTGTCAGTTTTGTGACATAAGTATTTAATTGTGACGACCCACATATTGATATGTTGTCACTATAAATTACAGATGCTTCTGCCTATGTCTTTGCAATATTTTATCAGTCTACAACTCAGTGCTAGATTACATTGAGAGATTCATAAATTCAATCCCTAGTTAATCCAGATAAGGTCAGAAAATTTATGATTTTAACACTAGAAATGGCTGCTGCAAATTTGTGTTGACAAAACTAGAGTGAATAAATTAATAATTTGATTTGGTTATAAAGACTTCCTGTTTCATGTTCCTATGTTCAACACAGTGGCATCTTGGGGAGAGTTTTACAAGACAAGATAAGAGTAGTGACTGTATGATCAAAGCCTGGACTTTACAAAGGCATGGGGCTTCAGCTACCCTTCTACAATTGCCATCTTATCTTTTTTATTATAAATAAATAAATAATAAATAAAACTAGAAAACAAGCAAGAAAACAAGCAAGCCCAGAGAGCACCAAAGACCCCTCATAAAAAAGAAAACGTGAAATAACTGAAATATATGAAACTTGGGCCTATATTTGTGACCTTACCTTTTTTTTTTTTAGAAACACATCAAGTGGATGAAAAATTTGGAAAAGAATTTTTGGCAGAAATTTTAGCAAGGACAATTGTGTCTAGGTTAGGTTAGGTAGGAAATGCTTCCTCTTTTACTTTCTCTTCCTCAGTTTTTTTTTAAATATTTTAAAAGCTGTTATTTTATTGAAACATTTTCCCAATTATTGAACAAGAGAGGGCAAAGCCACCATGTTCAAATGTTAAGGATGATCACAGAAAGAAGATGGAGACTAGTAAGGAGGTTATCTATCAGAAAGGCAGTATGTATACTTTTTGTCATTTTATTCAACAAATTTTATAACAAAGAAACATGGTGTTATAAATCTGAATTTCTTTACACTTGTAGAGATTCCTGCAATTAAGAAATAACTTCCTTACAAAGCCTGAAGTGTCGTAAACTGGCCAGATTTTATTCGGCACAGTAATTCTCACCTGTTATTAGTAATCACCAATAAACTGATCACCTCAGAATTAGGAAACAGGATAGTTTAGTGTTCCTTATTAATTGTTGTGGATTTGTGGATTATTTATTGCTTATCACAGAGGAGGGGTATAGTCAAAAGATATAATCCCAATCGGTGAACATAAAAAGGGGGTGGAGGGAGAAAGTTATAGCAGACAAAGCAAGAAGCAAGTATCAGCTGAGGAATGAGATTTTCTATGAGAAAAAGATGACAAAGGACCTGTAAGCATTATATATATGCTATAACCAGTAGCTTTGTAAAACAGTCCACTACATCTTTCTATAATTTTGCCTAAATTATCACCGCATGTGTTCAAGAAGATGCTAAGCTTTCTAAAATGCTTTCATCTAGACTCCTGAATTGAGCGGGGAGATGTATTTGATGCCCTAAGTAGCCCCTGTCAACTCTCTGATTCTGTCCTTTGATATTAAAATGATGGAATAGAAGGCAAGGTAATTTATTTGAACATTCCCTCCTCCCATTTGATAACAGACATCAATAACAAGCAAGAAAAAAAGGCATAGGATTTAATAACAGCAATCTACATTATATAAACTATATATCAACAGGCACGCAACTTTTCATAGCTATTGGGAATCATGTAGGTAATGAACATGGACAGTCCCAAAGAATGTGGTCTTTAGTTATTCTATCTTTAACTCTTTTACATACATGTGGCAGCAGAATATAGAAAGAACGTAGGATAATAGGTGATCCATCTTCTATACAATCAAAGAAACAATTTAGCATATGGGGATCATGTATCTATCCAACATTTTTACAGGTGGCAAAGGATCTGATGAATATATAGAGAACAGAGGGCTTTTGATTTATCACTACAGTAAAGTGATATGTGGGTGCCACAGGGCTCAGGATTCTCTCCACTCTTTTTTAACATCTACATGAAACTGTTGGGTGAGATCATCTGTCACCATGAGCCAGTATACTGATGATACTGAGTTACATAGCTAGGGTGAAGTGAGTGATTCTGTGAACATTTTTTTTGCAGCATCTGGAAGCTGTAGGGGCTTGGATGGGGAACAACAAACTTCAGCTGAACCTGGTAAAGACAAAATGGCTATAGAGAGGGATTCCCTGTGAATATGGGAGTTCATTATTTTTGGCCCTGAATAAGGCTGCACTACCCCAGATAAACCCAATGCATAATCTAGGGGTCCTCCTGGACTCACTGCTACTGCTTGAAGAGCAGGTGGCAATTATGCCTAGGAGGCCCTTGTTCAACTTCATGTGATGCATCAGCTACACTATTTTCTGGATAGGGAAGTTATTTGCTCTTATGCCCTGATCATTTCCCATTTGAACTATTGCAATACACTCTACTTGGAGCTATCCCTGAAAAATACCTGGAAGCTTTAGCTGATACATAATGTGGCTGCATGGGCAATTTTGGTTACCTTAACAATGCAGCATGTAACACCTCTGCTATATGAGCTGTATTGGCTGCCTGCTTTCTTCTGTTTTCAGTTTGAGGTACTGACTAGTGACTTCTAAAGTCCTACATGGCATGAGGTCAGGTTACCTGTGAAACTGTTTTTGTCCCATTACATCAGCCCATTCTACTTGGTCAGGCAGGGTGAACATGTTGTCTATTTAACATGTTGTCTCTTGGTGGTGTATTCAGGAAGAGAGCCTTCTCTGCTGTCACATTTGCACTTTGGAATATCTGCCCTAGAAGTGAGGTGGGCCTCCACTCTCCTGGCCTTTCAGAAATATCTGAAGACCTAACTCTACCAACTTGCTTGCAGCTCACAGAGGAACTCCTCACAGCTTCAACCTCAAACTTTCTATTGTGGACCCTACCCCATTCTTAAGAGGTCCTTAAAGGGGACATGCATAAGCGCACCAGCGTGCCTACCATCCATGTCTTACTGTCCCCATTTATCTGTATTTACTTCCTTTGTTCTTGTTTATGTTCATACTTATACTTGTTATCTTGTACATGTTTGACAAACAAACAAAAATGCGACTATGGAGTTAGTGCCTTGAAGACCTTCTCCCTACTTTTTTAACTGTTAATTTTTGAAGGTTTCTAACATAGTGGTTGTTAAAATAAATTTTGTGAGATTAATCAAACTGATGGTTCGTAAACCTTTGTCTACAATGAAGTTATTCAAAGAGAGCTGAACCCAGAAGAGTTCAATCCAGAACTTGTTTATTGTAACAATGAATAGAAGGAACAAATAAATATTCAAGAAAGCATACCAATGTCCTCTATTTCTTCTGAGAGTCCTTAAAGTCCTTAAATCCTAACGACTACCTATGTAGCCGGAGTCCCAAGAGTCCTTTCCTCAGAAAGGGGGGGGACAAAGCACTTCTAATAGTCCTTAGCCTTGGAACTTCTTCCTTGCAGCTTCTTGGAACAGAGTGCCCTGTAGCTTGGGACTTCTCTTGGAACAGAGTGCCTGTCTGCTTGGAACTTCTTGGAACTGAGTAACTGTCACTGAGGCAGTTCCTTATATAGTCTTTATCAAGAAGAGGTGTGGCTAGAAAAACCAGTACATTCAAAGGTATAGCTGCGCTGCTATTGGCTCCTTTAAACTTTTAAATGTAAACAGTGAAAAGAGCACAGCAAAGTGGAAATTCCTTCCACAGTGGTTCAACATGAGAACAATGGCAAAATAATTCCAAACTCCAAAATCTATTTAAAAACATATCTAGATAAAACAAGGAACTATATAAAATGATGGCAACTATTCAAAATAAACTATTGCTTACAATAATTCTATATCCTTTCTTGGTTCAATCAAAGTTATTTTGGGGTCTATTCAGAAGTGTTCTCCCCTCTCTCCCTCCAAATATATTTATTTTGTATGGTTAAAAGGCCTTTTTGTCCAGCTCAATTATGGTTCAAATCTACTCATGCTGATAGAATTTATGGAGCAACTTCTTTATTTTCCCAGATTTTAATTCTCTCACATTTACACACTTGTCTGGGAATTTATTCTGGTTCAGCAGATGATTGTGGGAAGAGTGAGGAAAGAAATAAAGAACTGAGCTGATCTGTGTGGAAGAAAAAGAAAACAAGAAAAGATATCTCATTCTTTCTTTTTCTTCCAGATTATTTACAGAATAGAGAACAAACATATTTTGGATGAATACAGAAGATAGTCGTATAATAAAATTAAATAGAGAGGCGCAGGTACAATAAACGTGTAGAATTTAAGATTCTTAAGTCTGAAAATAAATGCATTGTACTCATTGTTCTTTGGCTGTTTCATCCAAGGAGATCCCTGAAGAGACATAGAGAAGAAAAAGCTTTCTTGCTTTAAGAGAAGGGGAAAAAATAGTAATTTATAATTTGGCCATACAGTATGTTCTTTTAGTAGTATCCGCAACAAACTGATGCAAAAATGTTTGCATACAAGCAATACTGCCATTGTTCACCTGCCAGAGTTACATATCTAAGGCCCAATCTATGTTGCAAGCACAGCAGTTAAGGCTTTTACATCATGTCATTGTCATAAACGTTTTGTAATTTGTCTTCTCTGCAAACACATGTGTGTTTTTGCCTTACTTTTTAGTGGTTTCATTAGGAATTGAAGATCTGGAATTCACTCTTTGGTTTCAGCCTCCCAGGATCTTTTTCAAAAGGAAATAAAAGATTGTAAACCGTCCAAAATATATACAGTTTTAGGACTATGCATCTTAAACCACATGTAATTGATCAATAGTTTACTTTATATATTTAGCCAATTCAAGGAATCTGAACACCAGATAATGATTTCTACAAATTAAACTGTCTCAATGAAGCTATGGAAATTAATTTGTTTCCCATAAATTAATTTGTTACCATTTAATATGTGCTAGCAACTTTATATTTAGTGTGATTATTTTTTAGTTTCTTACAAATTCCTCCATTTACTTCTCCTTTTCCCTTTTAAACCAGGGCTGTCAAACTCCTGGACTGTGGGCTACATACATCACACACAGGCCACACCCATGCCCGGTATAGGAAGGGAAAAAACTCCTGATACATCACATGAGGCTGCCATGATGATGTGAGTTTGACACCCCTGCTTTAAACTCTCTGCTGGGATACAGATGTAGGTTACCCCTTGTCAGAAAATAGATTTTCAATGTGCTGTGCACTTTACAATGTTTAGATTTGAAAAGTCAAATCTACCAATGGCAGTGTGACATGTCATACCAAGTACTGGTTTTGAGGCCACACCCCTGCACTATAAAAAGGAGCTGCCTAACTGCCATTTACCTCAGAGGTCTCCAGAGATACCAGCTGTCAGGTTACCTCAGTTGTCTCTGTCTTATCTGTCCCTTAAAGAGACTGTTCAGCATAGGTGATCAGTTCTCTCTGTTCTCTCAAGGAAAACTGTGCTGCATAGGCAGGCAGTATTAAGAAGCCCCAGAAGCATCAAGCTGAAAGGAAAAGGACATTCCTAGGCTGAAGAAACTGCATAATAATATTTCTGAGGGTAAAGGGACAGAGAAACTCCAACTACATAGGTAGTTGTAAAACTAAGAAGACCTGAGGGGAAATCAGAGGGAAGAGAGGACACTGGTAATATTTTTTCTGAGTGTTTATTTTGTTTGATCTGCTTGTTACCAAAAATATAGATTTGAAACCACCTGGGCTCAACTTTCTTTACATAATTTAAACATATAGACAGAGTTTTAAGGTCCACAAATATTAATTAGTCATAGGATTGATTGATATTTTCTTAACACCTTTCTCGCTATATTGTGACATACCTGATGCACTTGGGCTAAATAGGATAGCTGAGGCTTGCTATAGTAGTGCATAGGTATAATAATTGAGGAGAGGGTGAGGAAATTTAGTGAATAAACACAAATTCAGTGAAAATAGAAAGAGTTCAGGATCTTGTGCAGCAGCAACATCTTCATAGCACACCAGGAACCTTTGTTTACTTACAAAGCTTTTACTGGAAAAAAATTGTACCACATGCATTCAATGCATAAAAGCACTTAATCCTATTTATTTAATTCATAAGGGGTATTGGGAGAGACAGGGACCCCAGTTTGGTGGTAATATGCAGCAGTGGCGAAGTGTCTCAGAAGCAGATTCTATATAGCTTTTAATCTCTTGTCATTCCTCTCATGTATTTTATCCTTTCAATTAGCATTACATGGCATGAATCTTTGGTAGCCATCATTTCAGATTCTCTCTGATCTATGGCACTTGTCTCTGATAATTGGTATCTAGACCTTGCCTGATTGCTCCCTTACTTTCTATTTTCCTCTGCACATCTGCATTTTCCTTAGTTTCAAATCCCTTTCATCTATTCCTCCCAAGATTGTATTTCATGTAACATCTTGACATATTTGTCACTTAATCTTTGTCACTGTAAACCTTATGGATCATTTGATATAGGACTTATTCACACTTTCTGGTTGTCCCATTATTAGAAGACACAAACAACTATTTCAGAAGTATAGAAACAGATGACAATGCCTGTTATGTATGCAGGTTTGAATGTCATTGGTTAAGTTTGAACTGTTCTTGTAAAATGTCAGAAATGATTGGTTTAAAAAGTGCGGGAAAACCCTGCACTCTGATTGGTTGGCAACTACGGCTGCAGGCTATACGTAGCAGCCACAGACCAGCCAAATCGGGTCTGTTATGAGCTGTAGTCACTAATAAACTCTTCACTGAAGCACTTCGTGTCTGACTCTTCATGCAAATACAACACTGGCGACGAAGGTGGGATCCTTCCTGAAGAGAAGATGACGCGGAAAACAAGCCGAGAGAGATGGCTGCGCTGAACACCCCTCCAGCCCCATTCGATCCGACAGCAGAAGACTGGGACTCGTATGCGGATCGTTTCCAAATGTATTTGGAGGGAAACGATCTCGCCGACATTTCCGAGAAGCGGAAGAGGGCGGTCTTTCTCACCCACTGCGGTCTGGCCGTTTTCAAGATGGCGAAGGCATTGGCGGGAGCTGCAGACGTGAAGGTAATGGACTGGCCCGATTTAGAAAAGTTATTAAGAGCCCATTACGTGCCACAAGTATCGTGCCTCATTAAGAGACATGAATTCTACCATCGGGATCAAGGGGAAAGAGAAAACGTTAATGACTTCATGGCAAGTTTAAGGGACATTGGGGGTGCATGTGAATTTATCAACTTAGAAGAGGCCATGCGCGATCGATTTGTTCTAGGCCTAAAAGACAAGGTTTTGCAGAGCAAATTATTAATGAAACCTAAGATCACGCTTAAGGAGGCCATAGAAGAAGCTTCTTCAGCGGAAGCTACCAAGTACTCAGCAGCAGCCATGAAGAAAATTAACAAGGCCGCAAGCCATCCTGATGTGGAAAAATCCACAACAACCCATTGTGAGCAAATAGATTCTGATTCAGACTGTAGCGAGGTGGAGGAAGGAATTTATAGACTCAGAATGGAGAAGAAAAGGAAAGACCTTGGAAGAAAGAGGCAAGACTTTTATTACAGAGGTTGTGGGGGGGCCACCCCCGCACTGAATACAAGTTTTTGATACCATCTGTCTCCGTTGTGAAAAAGAGGTCACCTAGCAAGAGTCTGCAAATCATCCAGAACTCCACCAAGCAGAAAAAAGTTTCCTGACAAAGATTTCAAGCCTAACAACTTCAGTGAGAAAATGGGGCGCAATGCAGAAGCAAAAGGGAAGAATGAAACTCATCAAACAGTCACCATTGGTCATTCTTTACCCTTAAGAAGCAGAAAAGTACATGTGAAGGTACTAATTGAAGGAAGGCCTGGCCAAATAGAAGTGGACTCAGGCTCCTATTTATCTATGGTGTCATGGGACACTATTCACAGGCTATTTCCCAACATTCAGAAGAAGCATTTCCAGAAGCAAGCACTGACTCTTAAAGACTACCAAGGGAACAAGATTCCAGTAGTTGGAACAAGAGAATTCATCGTGAAGTTCAAAGGCCACACCAAACGTTTGTCCCTGACCATCGTGGACAAGGACTGCCCAAGCTTGCTGGGACTTGAGTGGTTCAATCCACTAGGCATCAAGGTGACTGGCATCAATCACGTGAGCAACACTGAATGGGAGGAGGCCCTGAAGTCTGAGTTTCCAGAGGTCTTCAGCGATGGATTGGGCAAATATATGGGGACCCCTATCACTTTCAACCTAGATCCCAAGGTGCCCCAATTCGCCCCAGAAGGGTCCCATTTGCCTTAAAGGAAAAATTGATGCACAATTAGATAAACTAATAGCTCAAGGGTTTTAGAGCCCACTGACCACTCCAGATGGGAGACACCCATAGTCACACCAGTCAAGGCTGATGGGTCAGTGAGAATCTGTGGGGACTATAAGGGGACATTGAACCATGCACTTCAATAGAGCGCATATCCAGTTCCAGTGGTGCATCATTTATTACATTCACTTGGCAGGGGTACAGTCTTTGCCAAATTGGATCTGGCCCAGGCATATCAACAACTAACAGTTGATGATGCCACTGCAGAGGCCCAAACCATTGTGACTCATAGAGGTGCCTTCAAATGTAAAATGTTACAGTTTGGAGTAAGCATGGCGCCAGACATTTTCCAAAGCCTTATGGAAAGGATGCTCCAAGGACTGCCAGGGGTAGTGCCTTACTTTGATGATGTGTTAATCTCTGCTGAAAATGACACTCAGTTACAAGAGAGACTCAGAGAAGTCCTTACCAGATTCAAGAAAGCAGGGTTAAAAGTCAAGGAAGAAAAATGCACTCTTAGAACTGACAAGGTTGAGTTCTTGGGCTATATGATTGACAAGCATGGCATCCATCCTACAGATGCCAAGGTTCAAGCAATCAAAGAAGCCCCTAGACCAAAATGCAAAACAGATTTGCAAGCTTTCCTTGGACTTATTAACTTTTACAACATGTTCCTACCTCAGAAGGCAACCATTGCAGAACCATTACACAGATTGCTTGACAAAAATTCTGTTTGGGTCTGGGGCAGGAAAGAACAATCAGCATTTAACAGTATTAAAAGACTAATCATGTCTGATGCTGTACTCATACAGTTCTCTGAGAATTTACCTGTTGCACTGACTTGTGATGCATCCCCTTTTGGAGTGGGGGGGGGGTTGAGCCACAGGCTTCCCAGCGGGAGGGAAGCCCCTATTGCATTTTACTCTTGCACCTTGACCAAAGCAGAGAGGAATTACAGCCAAGTGGACAAGGAAGCATTGGCAATTGTTGCAGCTATCAAGAAATTTCATGAGTATTTATATGGGAGAACATTTACCATTGTCACAGATCACAAACCTTTGTTAGGCATTGTGGCAGGAGACAAAGCTACACCCATTATCCTGTCACCAAGAATGCTGAGGTGGACTGAATTTCTTGCTGCTTATTCATACAACCTTATCCACAAGCCTGGCAAGACATTGGACATGCTGATGCCTTGAGTCGTTGCCCACTTCCTTATCACAAGGAGGACTTTGAACCTGAGGCACAGACCTTTTTCCTAGAAACTGTTGCCAACTTCCAGTACACGCTGCTGAAATTGCCAGAGAGACTGCCAAAGACACTTTATTGGCTCCTATTATAGGCTGGATTAAGAAAGGTTGGCCTCTTCAAGATCTACCTCACCTTGCCCAACCTTTTAAATCCAGGCAAACTGAATTATCTGTATTAAGAGGATGTATTTTGTGGGGTAACAGGGTGGTTATTCCTGCAAAACTGCCAAGGGAGGTTTTGGAAATGCTACATGAGGGTCATCCTGGTATTGTAAGGATGAAGGGATTGGCCAGGAGTTATGTATGGTGGCCAGGTATTGACAAAATGGTTGAAAACTGGGTTGCATCTTGTCCCAACTGTCAGGTAGTCAGGCCTGCCCCTCTCGCCCCCAACCAGGAATGGGAATGTCCTAGGGGCCCATGGTCTAGGATTCACATTGATTTCGCTGGCCCTACCAGAGGGCACACCTTCCTTATTATAGTTGATGCATATTCCAAATGGCTAGAGGTAATCCCTATGGCATCCACCACAACTGATGCTGTCATCAAGCAGCTTAAAAAGCTTTTGTAACCCACGGGTTACCTGATATTCTTGTCTCTGACAATGGCCCTCAATTTACATCCAACCCTTTTGAATCCTATCTAGCACAACTGGGTATCAGACATGCCCTGACAGCCCCTGGGCACCCTTCGGCTAATGACTGGGCTGAACGAATGGTACGTTTTACCAAGGAAAAGCTTCAGCAATTGGGTCCTGGGGACATCACTGAGAAAAACTTGAAAAAACTTGAAAAACTTCTTAGTGTTCAGCACATCACTCCTAACCCATCAACTAACTTATCCCCAGCAGAGTTGTTGATGGGTAGGAAACTTAGGTCTTCCCTTGACCGCCTTCATCCCACTTACGCACCCAATGCACCACTAGATTCCACTTCCAAAGTTTGCACGTTCAGTGTGGGTGATTCTGCTTATGCTAAGAACCTTATGGGTGAGCCTTCATGGATTCCTGCTGAAATAACTCAAATCACAGGCCCTCATTCTTACAGAGTACAAACAGAGGATGGACTCCTCTGGAGCAGGCACATTGATCAGCTTAGATCCAGGTTACCTCAGGAACATCACAATTGTTCCTCTCTAGTTCCCATACCTAATGCTTTTTCTAGGGGGGAGGGGGAGGAACATGAGGATAATCAGCAAACAAGAATCAACCCCATGTGTAATGAGTCATTATGACAGGAACCATCCCAAAACCTGTCACAATGCCAAAATCCATCCTTACAAGTGGAAGATTGCACATCACTACCTGACTTGGGTGCTGACATTGGGCTGGAGATGGGTTGGGAGGAGAGACCAGATTCTAACAATCAAACAGGGTCTTCTTTCACAGGAAGTCCAACTAGGGAAATGTCAACAGACACATTTCCCCTCTCACTGGGTGAGAACGTTAAAACTTCTGAACCACGAAGGTCTCAACGTACACATAAGAGAATACATTAAATACATTAAAAGAATACATTAGATAGGTTGGGGTTTGAGTATGGACTGAACCTAGTGGGGAGGGATGTTATGTATGCAGGTTTGAATGTCATTGGTTCAGTTTGAACTGTTCTTGTAAAATGTCAGCAATGATTGGTTTAAAAAGTGCGGGAAAACCCTGCACTCTGATTGGCTGGCAACTGCGGCTGCTGGCTATAAGTAGCAGCCACAGACCAGCCAAATCAGGTCTGTTATGAGTTGTAGTCACTAATAAACTCTTCACTGAAGCACTTCGCGTCTGACTTTTCATGCAAATATAACAATGCCCTCTATTAATCCCTGCTCATTTTCAAAGCTGCATCAAGATACCTTTTTTCTGTTTCACTTCTGAAGAACACATTTCCCTGCCAGGTTGCTTCATGTGCTCCTGCCCATTTAGGATAGAGGGCTTCAGGTACTGCAGGCTCACCTAGATAGATCACTGGCTATTTCACAGAGGAAGAACTGCTGTTTCCCTTGAGCCAATGTTTATCATTAGCTGGGGTACCTTTTAGAAAGGGAAAGAAAGGAGTCCCTGCAGATTTTACTCCACTAGACATTGCCAACTATAGAGGGGTGTGTTCATATCTGTTGTGAAGTCATGAGCCAGCGCTGAACAAAGATATTTCCACAGTCATATGCTAGCATGACTTCATGCAACACTTTTTTCTCTCCACCAAAGCGGTACCTGTTTATCTATTCAAATGTGCATACTGTCAAACTGTTAGGTAGGCAGGAATTAAGTGAAGATGGATGCTCCCCCACTACATGATAACTGGGTCTCTCTCGAATGTGGGGTATGGCTTTCCAGATGACAAGCCCAGCATCTTAACCACTGAGCCATCATGCTGCCTTTTAGACTTCCCTTTAGTTCAACTCTTGCAATAGTGTCATCAGTGTATAATAAAGAATATAATAAAAAGCATCTCCTTCTGGGAAATGGGCAGTCTAGAATGAAAAGTAAGCAAATAAATAGACAAATAAATCTCCTTTCATAAGTCAAATATGGTTGGTTCAAAACACACCAGGAACAACTTCTTTGCAAACTTCTTTCTTCTCTTTATACTTTATTTTTTAATAAGTTAATTTCTAAAATTTTACCAATTTTCCAATAAAACCTGATTAAAAACATGAAATAAAAGTGTTTTATTCTAAGCTCCTAAATTATCCCAATAATCTAAGTCCTAGATATGGTAATGGAGAAGCCTATGATAATCCTATCTTATCACTGGTTATTGTGAATGCTTTGGGGTATTGTAGTTCAGTAACAATATCTGAAGGCCACAATACCTTATACTATAAAAACTCTAGGGTTCTAAGTATTTAATTTTATTTAACTTTTAAAATATTAAGAAATGAAATATTTATTTTTCTGTATAAATAAGGCAACTCTTTGGAATAATTTAATCAAGCTGAATAATACAAAATGGAATGTTTTGAGAATCCTTAGTTTGGTTGGAGAAATATTGTTGGCTGCTATTTCTAAAATCCAGAAATTATATCTATAAAATGTTAATCTAACTCTCACATTTCCCTCATTATTTAACATTTCCTGCAAGTGGTTTGAGTGCAGAAAGTAAACTAAAATACCAACATGTTTGACATTTATTTTCTCTTTCATTCTTTACCTCTTAAATACAGAAACACCACTACAATATACAATATATCCTGCACTACAAAATATAATAGACTATAGTAGAGACTACTATATGTGACCCATGGGTGGGGTGTTTTTAGATTTTGGTGGTTTTTTAAGTTTTGTATTAATTGGGACCATTAGTTTAATTCTTTTTTAAATATTTATTAAATATTTAAATATTTATTGTGTTTGTTTTTATTGTAAGCCTTGAGTCTTGGAGATGGGGTGCATATAAGTCCCATTAATAAATAAATAAATAAAATACTATAGGCTACAATTTGGTGAAATTGCTTTTTATTTCTTACTAATGTAGTGAATTTATTTATTTATTTATTTATTTATTTATTTATTTATTTATTTATTTATTTATTTATTAAATTTATATACTGCCCTATCTCCCTAAGGACTCAGGGCGGCTTACAATACTAAAAAACAATACAATATAAACATTAAAAATTAATTAAACTGGAAAATCTCATAAATCCATTAAAAATTTTAAACAACCACTAAAAAACCCTCCCCCCCTCCTTCAGTCCAGGTAGGCTAGTTGGAACAGCCAAGTTTTTAGGCAATGGTGGAAGGATCGGAGGTCAGGGGCCACTCGGAGCTCCAGGGGTAGCTGGTTCCAAAGGGTGGGTGCCCCCACAGAGAAGGCCCTACTCCTGGGAGCTGCCAGCCGGCATTGCCTGGCTGACAGCACCCTGAGCAGGCCCTGCCAGTGGAAGTGCATGGGTTGTCAGGAAGCTGTTATCGGCAGCAGGGTTTCCTGCAAATACCCCGGTCCAATGCCATGAAGGGCTTTATAGGTTAACACCAGCACCTTGAATCTTGAATATAATTGCTATTACAAATACTTTAATTATAGAAAGGCTGAAAAGAAATTCATCAGATTACATTAAATATGTCACTATATCAATATTCCTTTTGCAACTGGTATTCAGGGGTTATCTCTTGATGAATAATATATTCCTTCACTTTTTTCAATTATCTTTCTCTTATTTTATAATAGGACTCAATTATCTTTGATCCTTCACAAGGTATAAGTTTTGATGTTTGGATCAGACAAAAATTCACATGGAACTTCTATGGATTTTCATGCATACTTTTCTCAAACTTAATACCTACTTTTCTGAAAAAGTGTAAACTTTTTTCCAAACAACCCTCCCTAAGATTACACATTTTTGTGTGGATTTTTTTCTTAATATGTACAGAACGCATGTACTGTCAGTTTTCCAAGTAATGCACCCATAGAAAGCAGAACTCTGAGGCAAGCGGATTCCTCAAAGGACAATTTATTGGATACATCATATTGGCACAACTGGTAAAAGCTGACTCTGAAAGTTTCCACAGCTTTCACCTAATTAAAAGTAAAAGTTTCCCCATTCCCTCAAGTCACTGGTTACGCTGTCCAATCAAGGTGCTGGCTGGTTGCTTGGTTATTTCACTCCTCCCGGCCAGCCACCTGTCAAAATGTCATTTGTTCTCACAGAAAAACTTTCTTGTTTTGGCTACAAAACCCTATCTAGCCCCTTCTTTCGCTTGTGGCAACCCTGAAGCCTCCAAGATGCCATCAGCAAGGTTCACTTCAGGGTTGACATATATTTTCCTTGCCTTATACACAATGTTCCTTGCTTCTAAACAATTGGGGTTTTTAAATTATAGCTTTTCTGGATGAAGTTTTATGTTGCAGTATTTGATTTGTGGTAATTTGATCAGTTAACTTATATGCAGATTGGCTGATTGGATGTAGCAAGTAATTAGATCTATTCACTTGATTCAATTATATTCTTAGTGGAAAATCTCAAAGTAAATTTGATGTCTGCTCATCAACACTCTAGCATGCTGCCTAGATTTAGGGATATTTTTCTACTAGGGTATCTTTATTTGTAGCAAATGTTCTCATAATACAGACAACACAGACTTCAGAGGATAATTAGGACTGCAGAAAAAACAATTACTACCAACCTGCCTTCAATCAAGGACCTGTATACTGCACAAATCAAAAAGAGGGCTGTGAAAATATTTACAGACCCCTCACATCCCAGACATAAACAGTTTCAACTCCTTCCCTCAAAATGACACTATAGAGCACTGCACACCAGAACAACTAGACACAAGAACAGGTTTTTTCCAAAAGCCATCACTCTGCTAAACAAATAATTCCCTCGACACTGTTCAACTATTACAAAGTCTGCACTACTATTACTGTTAATCTTCTCATCACTCCTTATCACCCATCCCCTCCCACTTGTAACTGTATGACTAACTTTGTCACTTGTATCCTTATGACTTATACTGACTGTTTCCTAGTATGATTTGATTGCTTATTGTACCCTATGACTATCATTAAGTATCATACCTTATGATTCGTGACCCTTGACAAATGTATCTTTTCTTTTATGTATACTGAGAGTATTTACACCAAAGCAAATTCCTTGTGTGTCCAATCACACTTGGCCAATAAAGTATTCTATTCTATTCTATTCTATTTCCAAAACATGCTTGAATACATCAGTTCTTTGACAACTATCATATTTATCACATGCCAATATTTTGTGCCAGGTTATAAAAAATAATCTCTTTGTAACATATTCAGAATTGCACCCAGCAGACTTGAAATAGCTGATTCTGATTCTAAGGTAATCACACAGTTATACTCTTTAAGCATCACCCATTTGTCATGGATATAGATGGTTGAAGTCTAATGTTGCTAGTTTGTTTCTTTTTTATATTTTTCATGTATATGGACAGTTTGACACCTGTAAGGTATCTGCTTCATTTTTTGTTACCAATGATGTCATTGTAGGTAACCAACATAGAGTTTGAATGAACTTGAAGTCAGCAAATATTCACATTTTTCAAGAGTAGACCTTGTGATTGCATGGAGGAAGAGGAAAAAATGGACAAGACAAATAAAATATTATGGTAAATGAAAATGTTTATAAATGGAATACAATCCAGGTGTTATCCAAAAATACTCTTATTGGCACTTACTCTGAATTCTGAAAGGATTTAACTGTTGACCGTAACATAAATGGAAGAAGATGGAACATGAAACAGTTCAATAATCAAGGGAAAACAGTGTAATTCCTAAGCAATTTTCTTTGCCCTCAAAGATAACTGAAATCCTCTAATTACCTAGTCCCAACAGCTTCATTTGGTTGATAGATCATCTAGAACAGGGGTGAAACTTGTGTCATCATGTGATGTATTGCAACTTTCCCCCCCTTTGCTAAACCAGGCATAGGCATGGCCAACATGTGACACATTTAGCCCATGGGCTGGGAGTTTGACAGCCCGGATCTAGAAGAATACATTCACACTGATTGTGTGGAAGGCCAAGGAAGGACTGGTGAGAGATAGTAAGCTTACATTTCTTTGCATATTCCATGAACAGGCACAAGATTCTGGGAAAAGAAATATTTTAGGTGGTACAGATTTACTCAGAATTGAATTTGAAGTATTGCTTAGCCCCAGATTAGAATTTCAGTTCAGGTAGAATAATATATGGAAAAACAAACTGGTGGGTTATCCATTTTCTTCAAGAAATCAATAGAACTGATTTATCCTAATACCTAATTACAGTATGCTTCCAAATATCTGTTTCTATCAGAAAATATATGCAGTTTGAAACATCTTTGCCTCAAAATAAACCTGTATAATCTGAGTGGGACTTATCTTAACCAAGACTTGAATAAAATTGCAAGCATGGTTAGAGTAGTTAGCCCATTGATCCAATTCTAATAACTAATGTTAAATTAAAATGATTTTAAAAAATAGGTTTCCAGCTTTTTGTCTAATTGCTATCAACTTTGTAAAGGAAATCTTATATTGATTAACAGTGGCTGAATTTTCCAATTATTTCTTTAATGAATTGAATGGCAGTGACCCAGAAAATGGACAAAGACCTCACAGCAGACTAAAGTTAATTTGCTTTAAATTGTTATCCCCCATTATAACAAATAATGATAGAAGCTTATTGTTAATTAATCAAAACTTCTGAAAACAGATTTCAGCAGGTGGAAATAATTAGCTGTTAATTGTCTGTTGTTTATTACTGTTTAGAGATGTAAACAAGAAAGGCTGGGTTCATTTGACAATTTTTTCCCCAAAAATATGCCTAATAACAAATCAGAGGCATCCATGTTGTTGTTATAGCATGAATATTTGTTCCTTTGCATTTATTCTCTACTTCAATCTGACAGGTAAAGGAATTGTAATTCCACTTTTGAATTAAAATACCAGATCAGCAGGTGGAAACATTTGCCTTTGTTTCATCTATTTCCTTTATGTTGATTATTTTCAAATTACTTAACTGACTGGCAAGGAAATGGGATTCTCATTGTCAGACAGAATAGCTTTTAATGATGAAATCCATGGGTGACAAAGAAATTTCCGCTGCACCTGCATTTTGGTTTGAACAAAGATTTGAGCCTGGAAGGAAAGTAAAAACAAAAAATTCCTACATATATACCCATAAAAGTCTTTTCTTTTGAGGTAAATAAAGCTATATAGATTGCAGAAAAAATTAAAGAAATAGGAAAAAAAGAAAAGTAAATCTATCTAAACCTAATTTACACCAGTAAGCTGATTGAATCTTGTTAGGTGATGTAATCTTCCCAGGTGCCATGTGGTGCCATGGGTAGAGGGCTAATCTTATCATGTCCTGAGGGCCATGTCTTAATCCCATCACCCTGGAGCTGAAGCAGGGCAGGGAGCTTCAGAGAGCTAGTTTGACTTTAAAAACATGTTTCTCCCTTTCTCATCCAGGGAGGTATAATATTCTGCCTTTTTAATATTTCCTAGAATATTTTGTTCTTCTAGGAGTGGGGTGGGTGCTAACTTTCTACAGGGTTTTACTGATTAGACTGATAGAAATCTTTATAGAAATGGCTTGATTATATTATTATATTAAGTTGTATTATATTAAGTTGTGATTTGATGTTAATGCCTTATTTATTGTAACAGAGAGAGTCCAAAATCAATGCTTCTTTTCTTTTCTTATCTTTCCTCACAATTACTGCTTTCTAATAACAGACATTTTAATGCAGCAATACAGTCCAGCATTTTAGTCAACTGTTTATCTTATGGTTCTGAGACTTGAATAACCATAGCTAAGTACATTAGTTAGAAGCTCCACTTGACTCTGAAACATGTTTACTAAGATGATTATATCACTAAATATAGCCATGACTTTTAAAACAAAAACAAAATTCAAGAATTGTTGGAGACCTTGTCTGCATGCTATTATACCTTTTGAGTTTGTGCTTAGCATATTAAAGTCCGTAACTCTGGACATCTAACCTACACCTTTGTATAATTACTGAATCTGTACCCATGAACAGGAAGCATTTACTTATATTTAATGACTGATTTCAGAGAGGGAGAAAAGTTAGCCTCTAGTAATAAAAAAAGGAAAGAAAACAAATCTTGACATTTTCAAGACTGGCAGGTTTATTGTGACATAAAACTTTAACAGACTTAGATTTCATCTTAGAGCCTGTCCATCTGAAATGGTCAGTTTGAATGGAGAAATAAAAGTTTGGCTTTTAAGATTTTTGTCTTAAAAGTACAATGGGTTTTGAGAATATACATTTTGACAGTCCTCGTACATTCTGTAAACAAAAAAGAAAAGCAAATGAAATATTTTTTAAATTGAAATAAAAATTCTACCCAGAGAAATTTGATATGATTGTATAATTTATAACCGATTCTAATCTTGTAAATTAGTGCCATATTGAAAGGTTCATTAATTTTGATTTAAGAAGACAAGCACAGTTATGAAAGTCAGAGAAAGAAGAAAAATGTAGAAGCATTGTAGTAGAAACACTTTGAAATTTCACACATAATTGTTCAGAACCCACATCTTCATGTACACATTTTACAATTATTAAAATAAGATCTTTGGTATGGTACTTCATGGATGTTATTATATAAAAGGGAAAGATGATTATTATTCTGAGCTAGTATTAATTCAGAATTTCTCAGTTTGTTCCAATTTGGTTGTATGATCTTGGTTCCAGCGTGGATCCTGGTTTCCCTCCCCTCCAAATTCAACACTGTGTGAAGATTTAGGATTTTTTGTTTGCTTTTTTTGTTTTTTTGAGGTGGGGAAAAAAGAAATAACCTTGAGAAGTCCATATGTTTTTAATACTTCCATACTGTCTTCATTCTGGAGTTGAGAATAAATGTAAGCTGAGATTTCCCAACATTTGGGGAGATGGGTGAGGAGTGGAAAGAGTATATTATAGAGGTAAACCAAATGCCAAAACTCAAGTTATAAAAATAAGTAGGGTCTTTAACTTGCTTTGCTGGTTGTTCCCACAATTTTCCAGACAGTTTTGAGTGGTTTGAGCATAATCCTACTCAATTTGCCATAATAATTGTTAGTCAGTTTCCAAATCAGCACTTCAGGCTTAACATTTCTGGAATGACATTCACAGCACTACATTGCCTTAATATGCTGGCTGCAATCAGCTTTTGCCACTAGGAAAGTAGTTATTTGAAAAATAGAATGAATGTACGGTCTGTGTAAGGCATAACAATGGAAAAGAAATCTGCTGTGTGATTTCTATGGGAGCATGTTTACAAGAGCCACCAAAATGGATTTTGTTGCGTCATAAGAATTTGGACTTTTGCTCACCGAGGATTATATTGCCAGCTGAAAAATTTGCACAAAAGAGCATATTTCTTGGGGTGTGTGTGTGTGTAAAGTAGCTTGGTTCTGAAAGCTGATTTTTTTTTAAAAAAAGAGGTTATACCATGGATATATACTTTTGCTATTATTTGAAAGAGTCATCATTTCTCAAAATAGTTACTGTCTGAAATAAAAACAACTTCCTAGGTAATACATTCATTTGTATTGAATGTTTAAAACAATGTGTAACAGAATTTGAAATTGAATTATGTATAAATGAGAAACATACAATTTCTAAAATGTATAAATTTCTGTTAAGATTTGAATGGAAGAACAACTTAAAGAGTGCATGATAAACTGGACTAAGAATTTTTATTATGTGGCTAAAATGCTTGAAATTCACATTGTCTTATAACTTAAAGAGATATTTTTTGTAAAAATGAGGATCCATTATCCATTATCTATTATAAATCATAGATAAATTATCTATGATTTATAAGGGTATTCCCAATGGTTGGAAGTGTGAACAGCATGAAGGGACATTTTATTACACATGGCAGACTTGTGAAAAAGTGCAAAACTATTACACATAAATACATATTATAATGCAGGGAGTTTTAAAAATCAACATTCAGATTTATAGAACTTCTGGGTAGTCAGTTGGAGAAGATTCATGAATGATTGATTTGATATATGGTAATTGCACTGAGGTTGTTATATGTACAAAAATGAAAACAATATAGAAATACCCGCAATAGAGGAATGGGTTTTGAAAATGGTTCACCTGCAGAAATGATTAAATTAATTTGATTGATTAGGGAGGGAACAACTTTTATAAAATACCATGAAAACCTTTTATGGACTATTTGCTGAAAATGATAAAAGTGAACTGGTGATTCGATTTGGACTAGTTCCTACAACGTTATATCTAGTTCCCATAATTATTCATTTAGTTTAGCCTCCAGACTCCTTATCATCTTTGTTGCTTCTCTTTACACTCTTTCAAGGAAAGCATCTCCTACAAACATCTTTTCAACATCTTTTTTGTGTCATGGTGACTAGAACTGGATGCAGATTCCAAATGTGGTCTCACCAGTACATTATAAATAGGTACTATCACTTCTTATGATCTTGAAACTATTCCTCTGTTGCTGCAACCTCAGACTGCATTAGCTTTTTGGCAGCTGCAGCATACTATTGGCTCATACTTAAGTGGTGATCCCTCTCACAATTATCACTATTGAGTCAGTATGTGACTCATGTTCTTGTTCTATATGTATGCATTGGTTTTTCTTGTCGATGCGTAGACCTTACATACTTACTTTTTTCTATATTGTTTCATGTTTGTCTTTTAACTTTTTTAAAGAAAACCTTCTTTAATAAAAATTATATTAAAAAATAGATTTGGAAAGGCTGAATCTTAGGCAGTTTAGAAAACTTCACTAAAATAAACCTTCCTGGGGAATTGATATTGAAAATAACACATGGTAGAGGAAATTGCATTGAAAAGCTTCAAATATTAAATAACATTTTAAATGAAATATTTACACGTAAAAAAATATTAGAACTAGAATTCATAAATAGGAATTATAATGAAGGCTGCCCAGAATCTTAATGGGAGTAAAACTGATAAGATTGTTTCCATAAAATTCCATTAAAATTCCATTGTTAGAGGGATGGGGACTCCAGCAAAGATGAAATCTGACTGATGTCTTTCCCCCCACTTTCTACCCAAGATTTATGGTTGGGGTGAATTGAAAAGTATGCTTTCCATTTCCCGTTTAACTTATTTTTTTTAATAAGTCGGAATTTTCATTTATATTAGAATATGTACACTTGCTGGCTTTAGAAAATGACAGATGAAATGTGCTTGATGTGAGCTTGGATTTTAAAGAAAACAAAAAAAATGTGCCTCTTGGTCATCTTGTACATTTTCTAATGTAAATTAATTCCCGTCCTGTTCTTGGATTTGATTCAGTGAATTTCCAGTTGGAAAAGAAAGAAGAAGACCATGCCAGCAGAAAGAAAGAAAAAGAGAAAAAGAATTGGAATAGACTTCTCCAGCTGAAAATCAATATTCATAAATAATCAAAGTTCAAAATATCAGAGTTTCCTACAATCCTGTAGCAGACATTTCTAATTAATTTGAAAGTGAGAGCAGATGCTTCCTTTTAATCTCTTTCTGTAGTGCATGTCAGAGGAAGAAGACATCCCAGAGCTTCTGAAAGCTGATTTGTGTAATACTAAATTATGCTTTATTCAGTAATACATATCACAGTTGACTTGGAGTTATTAGTTTGGAAGACCATGTTATTTACATAATGGATTTGTCTGAAATATAGAATGAATAACTCTAGCTGACTGTGTATTGTATACAAACATGATTCCCGAATACTGAAAATGCAAGACTGTTGTTCATAAAATTAGATTTTAAAAATGATTTGTCTGGGCTTGGTTTTTTCTTTAAGTTTCCTATTATATCCAAGGGCATTGTTGTCTGCAGAAAAAATATGCTGCTACTACCAGAAATTATTTTTAACTAATACTTTTAATTGATTACATAGCACACGGTTACAAGTAACATTGCAAAATGTCACTTGGATATTAACTATTATAAATAACCCCCTAACCAATACTGACAGGGCAAGCCACTAGTATAATAAAATGAGAGCAAAACCCATTCCCTTACTAGCTACTAGATGTTACCTAGTGTGGTAATGAAATATTTGCAGGAAAACAACCAAGATCAGAGAGCACAAAGGAGCCCACTATTCTAAAAGTATTATAATCTTTCTCTCTCTCACACTCTTTCTCTCGCTCTCTCTCACTCACTCCCTTCCCCTCTCTCCCTCCCTTCCTCTCTCATCTGATTGTATTATTGCTTTTTATGTGTTACCATCAAATACAATATTAAATGTTTAATTAAATTATACCTTTCTCTGAATAAATTCTACCTACATTTCCTTAAGCATGAATCCAAATTGGTAGGTATTGATCTTCCAGATCAGAGAACTTTCTATAATTACCAACTGGGCACTGAAACTCCCCTCAGATTGATACCTGAATATCAGGGACACTGAAGTGAAAGGAATGATCTATAGTTCCCATGCATCTTCATAGGTGCTTGTAATTTCTACACAGAGGCTACCATACTACATTTCAAAAATTTCACTAATTTAAGTAACTTCACTATACATGAACATTTCAGTAAAATAGGAAAGGAGAACTGATAAAATAGGCTTATGGGCAAAGTAAACATGTTACACATAGGAAATGCATTTTTACCCTAGAATAGGTTACTAATAGAATGCAACATTTCAGTTCAGCAACATCAGTTGTAGGCAACTAAACTCTTACCTTCTTGTTGTTTCTCTGTTTCATTTCATCCCCAAAACATCTGTCTTGACAGACAAATATATATTCACTTTTATAAAACAGGCAAGCAGTGCTTAGACCAAGGATGTTTATCATTTCCAGGGTTTACAAATAGGCCAACAAGCTGAACCAAAAGAACAGACATTTCTGCTTATATCCATCATTGTGGAAGCAGTAGCAATCACTCAGGAAAAATGTTACTTCTGTGTTCTGAATCAATGTGTAAGTGCATCAAATGGTAAATGTTTATCCACCTTATAATGAAAAGTTACACAACAGCAACAGCAGCAAATATCTGTGGAGCATGCCACAGAAAAATGTTATTTTGCCTAAATGGAATAATTCAGCATGCTGTGTGCCGATTAGTAATATTAAAAGCATGGATCTTTCATTCTTTCAACAGTATAACTATTCAAATTCATTATGTGTGTATCACTATTATGATGAGATATGCCAAGAGTGATGTTTTTAACAGAGCAGAAAACCAAATAAGGGAAATGTATTACTTGGTGTTCTGCTCACAGTGATGTAAACACAAGCCTTTCTTTTTCATCTATGCTTTCTAAATGATTTGAAGGTGATATAAAAGCAAAGTAAATTCCTCTTCACTAGTAATGGTTTTTGTTAGGTTTGCATAGAGAGACGAGACGTGGAGTGCTTCAGCTCTTATTTATTATGACTTCAGCTCAGAATGGACCCGAATGGCTCAGCCGCGGCAGCTATTTATAGCCGGCTGCCGCGGCTGCCAGCCAATCAGAGTGCAGGGTTTTCCCGCACTTTTACAACCAATGATTTCAAACACTTTACAACATCAACCAATCACTTTAAACTCTGCATACATAACACCCCTCCCCACTAGGTTTGGTCCATACTCAAACCCCATCTATCTAATATACTCTTGTAAATAGGTGTGGCTCTTACAGGTACGTTGAGACCTGCGTGGTTCAGGTGTTTTGGGAATCTCACCTTGTGAGGAAGGAAATGTATCTGCCAACATTTCCTTATTAGGATTTCTTGTACTAGTAGAACCTGTGTGGTTACTACAACCTGGTCTCTCCTCCCAATCTATTTCCAACCCAGTGTTATCCTCTAAATCTGGTAATGATGTGCAATCCTCCATTTGTAAAAATGGTTGTTGGGACTGTGACAGGGTTTGGGATGGTTCCTGTCGTGTTAGCTCATTACACATGGGGTTGATTCTTACTTGCTCATTACCTCCATTATTTCCCCCTTCCCCCCTAGAAAAGGCTGAGGGGTGAAATCCAGAGAGGAGCAAGGGTGATGCTCCAGAGGCAGTCTGGACCGTAACTGGTCTATATGCCTACTCCACAAGGCACCATCCTCAGTTTGAACCCTGTAAGACCTGGGGCCTGTAACCTGGGTTACCTCTGCAGGAATCCACAATGGTTCACCTACAAGGTTTTTAGCATAAACAAAATCACCCACGGAGAATTGGCGAGTTTTGCTAGTGGAATCTAATGGTGCGTTGGGTGCGTAAGTGGGGTGAAGGCGGTCCAGTGTAGACCTGAGTTTTCTAGTCATCAAAAGCTCGGCTGGAGTTAAATTAGTGGATGGGTTAGGAGTGATGTGTTGGATACTGAGTAGTTTTTCAACTTTCTCAGTGATGTCCCCTGGACCCAATTGTTGGAGTTTCTCCTTAGTAAAACGTACCATGCGTTCAGCCCGGCCATTAGTCGAAGGATGCCCAGGGGCTGTAAGGGCGTGTCTGATACCCTGCTGTGCTAGATATGATTCAAAAAGGTTAGCAGTAAACTGAGGACCATTGTCAGAGACAAGCACATCAGGTAGGCCGTGCGTTACAAAAAGTTTCTTAAGCTGTCTGATAACAGCCTGAGCTGTGGTGGATGACATGGGAATAACCTCTAACCATCTGGAGTATGCATCTACCACAATGAGAAAGGTGTGGCCTCTGGTAGGGCCAGCAAAATCAATATGAATCCTGGACCAGGGGCCCCTAGGACATTCCCATTCCTGTATGGGGGCGATAGGTGGGGCAGGCCTTGTTTCCTGACAATTTGGACAGGATGCAATCCAGTTTTCAACCATTTTGTCTATACCTGGCCACCATACATAACTCCTGGCCAATCCCTTCATTCTGACAATACCCGGATGACCCTCATATAACATTTCCAAAACCTCTTTCTGCAGTTTTGCAGGAATAACCACCCTGTTACCCCACAAAATACATCCCCTTAGAACAGATAATTCATTTTGTCTGGATTTGAAAGGTTGGGAACCCTGAGGTAGATCTTGTAGTGGCCAATCTTTTTTAACCCAACCTACAATAGGAGCCAACAAAGTGTCCTTGGCAGTTTCTCTAGCAATTGTAGCAGCATGGACTGGAAGCTTGGCAACAGTTTCTAGAAAAATGTGTAAGTTGCAGGAGCAGGATTCTCAATGTGCAAAGGAAGTGGGCAGCGACTCAAAGCATCTGCATGCCCAATGTCTTTTCCCGGTCTATGGATGAGTTTATATGAATAAGCAGCAAGAAATTCAGTCCATCTCAGCATTCTTGGTGACAGGATGGTTGGCGTTGGTCTGTCTCCTGCCACAATGCCCAGCAGTGGTTTGTGATCTGTGACAATGGTGAATCTCCTCCCATAGACATATTCATGGAACTTCTTGACTGCTGCTACGAGTGCCAAAGCTTCTTTGTCCAGTTGACTGTAGTTCCTCTCTGCTTTAGTCAAAGTGCGAGAGTAAAAAGCAATGGGAGCTTCCTTTCCACTGGGAAGCAAGTGGCTCAGCACCGCCCCCCACTCCAAATGGGGATGCATCACAAGTTAATATTACAGGTAAATTCTCAGAAAACTGTATCAGTACACAATCAGAAGTTATTAATCTCTTGATATTGATAAATGCAGACTCTTCCTTTCTGCCCCAAACCCATGCAGATTTTTTATCCAGTAGTCTATGTAAGGGTTCTGCAATGGTTGCTTTCTGAGGTAGAAACATGTGGTAGAAATTAACAAGTCCCAGGAATGCTTGCAAGTCAGTTTTGCATTTTGGTCTGGGGGCTTCTTTGATTGCCTGGACTTTGGCTTCTGTGGGGTGGATGCCCTGTTTATCAATCATATAGCCCAAGAATTCCACTTTGTCAGTTCTTAGGGTACACTTTTCTTTTTTTACTTTCAACCCTGCTTTTCTGAACCTGGTCAGGACTTCTCTGAGTTTCTCTTGTAATTGAGTGTCATTTTCAGCAGATATTAAAACGTCATCAAAATAGGGCACCACCCCAGGTAACCCTTGTAGCATCCTTTCCATAAGGCTTTGAAATATGCCTGGAGCCACACTTACTCCAAATTGTAACGTCTTGCATTTGAATGCACCCCGATGGGTTACAGTGGTTTGGGCTTCTGCAGTTAAATCATCTACTGTTAACTGTTGGTATGCTTGGGCCAGGTCCAGTTTGGCGAAGACTGTGCCCCCGCCCAGAGAATGTAATAAATGATGAACCACTGGAACCAGATATGCGCTCTGTTGAAGCGTATGGTTCAATGTCCCCTTGTAATCCCCGCAGATTCTCACAGAACCGTCAGTCTTGACTGGCGTGACTGTGTGTCTCCCATCTGGAGTGGTCTGTGGGCTCTAGTACCTCTTGGGCTATTAACTTATCTAATTGTTCATCTATTTTTTCCTTCAAGGCAAATGGTACCTTCCTGGGTTTTAAACGGATTGGTTGTACCTTGGGATCTAGGTTAAAAGAGATAGGGGTCCCCAAGTACTTGCCTAATCTGTCACTGAAGACCTCTGGAAACTCAGACTTCAAGGATTCTTCCCACTCAGTGTTGCTCACATGATTGATGCCAGTTACTTCGATGCCCAGCGGGTTGAACCACTCCAGTCCCAGCAAGCTTGGGCGATCTTTACCTATGATGGTCAATGGCAGGCGCTTGGTGTGGCCTTTGAATTTCACGTTGAATTGTCTTGTTTCAACTACTGGAATCTTGTTCCCTTGGTAGTCTTTAAGAGTTAGTGCTTGCTTCTGGAAATGTTTCTTCTGAATGTCTGTTATCAGTCTTTGAATTGTGTCCCATGACACCATGGACAGGTATGAACCTGAGTCCACTTCCATTTGGCAAGGCCTTCCTTCAATAAACACCTTGACATGCACTTTTCTGTTATTTAGTGAAGAGGAATGACCAATAGTTACTGTTTGACGAGTTTCATTTTTTCCATTTACTTCTGTGCTCTGCCTCATTCTCCCACTGTTGTTGTTTGGCTTGACTTCTCTGTCTTTGTTGTTTGCAACAAACTTCCTTCTGTTGGGTGGAGTTCTGGATGATTTGCAGACTCTTGCAATGTGCCCTCTTTTTTCACAAAGGAGACAAATGGCTTCCAGGAATTTGCATTCAGTGCGGGGGTGGGTTCCCCCACAACCTATGCAGTGGAAATCTCGCCTCTTTCTTCCCAGGTCATTTCTTTTCCGTTCCATTCTGAGTCTGTTAATTCCTTCTTCTTCTCCACTATATTCTGACTCAGATTCAAGTTCATCAAAATGAGTTGTGGTGGTCTTCTCACCATCAGAATGGCCCGTAGTCTTGTTCATTTTCCTCATGGCTGCTGCTGAGATTTTGGTGGCTTCTGCTGAAGATGCTTCTTCTATGGCTTCTTTCAGCATAATTTTGGGTTTCATCAGTAATTTGCTCTGCAAGACCTTGTCTTTGAGGCCCAATGCAAAACGATCACACATGGCCTCCTCTAAACTGCTGAATTCACACGCCCCCCCAATGCTCCTTAAACTTGCCATGAAGTCATTGACGCTTTCGTCTTCACCCTGATCGCGGCGATAAAACTCGTGTCTCCTAATGAGGCATGATACTTGGGGCGTGTAGTGTGCCCTTAAAAGTCTCTCCAGATCAGACCATGCCATTACCTTCATGTCTGCTGAGCCCGTCAATGCCTTCACCATCTTGAAAACTGCAGGACCGCAATAAGTGAGAAAAACCGCTCTCTTCCGCTGCTCAGAAATGGCGGCCAGATCGTTTCCCTCCAAATACATCTGAAACCGATCCGCATACAACTCCCAGTCTTCATTCTTCGGGTCGAATGGGGTTGGGGGGGTGTTCAGCGCAGCCATCTTGCTCTTCTTAGTTCCGCGTTGTCTTCTCTTTGGGGAAATCCCACCTTCGTCGCCAGTGTTAGGTTTGCATAGAGAGACAAGACGCGGAGTGCTTCAGCTCTTATTTATTGTGACTTCAGCTCAGAACGGATCCGAATGGCTCAGCCGCGGCAGCTATTTATAGCCGGCTGCCGCGGCTGCCAGCCAATCAGAGTGCAGGGTTTTCCCACACTTTTGCAAACAATGATTTCAAACACTTTACAACATCAACCAATCACTTTAAACTCTGCATACATAACAGTTTTAATGGATTTTCTTTTTTATATCAATTTAATGCAAAAGAACAAGTTGAATTGGTTACAGGGAATCAAATGATGTTGATTTGAATTATCCTAGCAATTAAGTAGTGTAAACTGTTTATAAGAGAGAGATAAACATAAATATTGATTGCTCAGACTAATAGAATTTTGTGGAGTATGATCTCTAATATGAAAGTTTGCCTATCTATCTATCTATCTATCTATCTATCTATCTATCTATCTATCATCTACACGCACACACACACACACATGTTTGTGTGTGTACACATACATTTGTATGTAAGAGAGATGGTTTCCGGGTATGTTAGCATATCTATCAGAGTTATGGTATCCAGAATCCTCATCAGCATTTTTTATTATTGTACACCTGACTTGACTTAACAGAGTTCTTGAGATTCAATATCAAATAATGAAGTGAATTTCATTCTAAGGGTAATTCACATCAAATACATAACACTTTGTTCATTGTACAAAGCATTTTCCTGAAATTCTTTGCAATCCATTACTGAAAGCTGTTATAGATTGTTTTACTAGAAATAAGCCATGCCATCCAAGCTGTGGTAATTATAGGCTGAGATATAAACTTAAGTTTAGCATCTGTTGTATCATTGGTGTGATATGAGAATGCAATCCTCCTTATTGTGTGAGAAACATTGCCAAGAAAATGGCAAGTCAATCATCATCCTTTGGAGGTTAATCCTAAAGGTAAAATACTTTTTGGCCCTGAACAGAATGCCTGTGCATCTCAGTTAGCAAGTCCATGTGGTTTCATTTGGTCTGCATTTTTACATTAACTAAACTGATTCTTACATGGCAATGGAAGCTTTTAAAAGCCAGATTGCAAATATGGAATTCTCTAATCTTAGGATTTTTTAGATCATCATGTCTAGTCATTTATTCAGTGCAAAAATCCAAATTAAAGTATCCTAAACAGATGGCTATCTGACTTCCTCTTAACAGTATCCAAAGTGGGATATGAGAAGTTCAGGTAATTGGTTCTATTGTTACACTGTTCTTGTTTATGTCTTTGGATGGGGAATGTCATATCATCAGGAAGTCAGTGTATTGTACTGCCTGCCCACTCAGATATCATTCTGCCCCATCCCCTTTTGTCTCATTTTGTACCAGAGGAGGCTTTCAAACGGTCTGATTGCAACATGGGGAAAGAAGTGTTATACAGCTGTCCTTCAGGAGGGAAATGAGATTTGAGTGGAAAAAGCTGGCAGAGCAAATGAAGAAAATTCAACAGGATGGAATAGAAAAAACAACTCTATTAATCAGACAAAGACACTAGAATCAGGAGTTATCTTTTCTACTGCTTGCCTTACTGAAATTTTAAGAACAAACTCTCAAGCAGCTGGGAAGAATTATAACATATACAGCAGCACATGGTAATTGAGCAGCAATTCAAGATCTCAGGCATACTTAATCAACCAAATAACTCAATACCTATCATGCATTATAGAAAAAAATATGTACAAGGTACATACACACTGTTAGAAAAGCAGTATATGGGAATAAATATTTTGTTATCCCTTAAAGTAAAATATTGTGACCATTGGGCAGAACTGACTGCAGTGTAGACATGAAACACATTTAGATTGATAAATGGGCCCTTAATCTGAGTTTTAAATACTTCAACATTAGTTTGAGAATTTTGGGAACAAATGTTTAATCAAGTAGAAAGTCAGGTTTATAGATCAAAGCTCCCTTTATGCTTTAATGTTCCTATATTACATCTTCCACATGTTTTTCTCGCTGCCTAAATGCATCAGGCTTTTGGCTTATAGATGTATCCCCCTTTTGAGCACTAGAACATATTAATACTGAAAAGATAAAATCATGTTCCATGTTTTCCAGAACAATCAAGAAAGGTATAGATATCTGGATTCATGTTAATATTGTAACCAGAAACAACAAATATCCAAATGCTGTGAACTCTTTCAAAAAAGGAGGAAGACATCTTCTGTCCAAAATAAATTGGGGAGTAAGGGACAATTGAGGAATTGTAATATGGTTGCTCTCATTCTTGAAAGCAATAAATGAGTCGTACATGCTAGCCAAATGATTTATCAGCCTATCTGCTGTTATGCTTATGGAGCTCCCTAGAATTTAAATTATTTTGGAGTGCTTGGTGCTCTCTGAGGTTGGTTGGTTGAAGATGGTTCATTACCTAACTAAGTAATATCATCAGTGCTAGTGAGTGTCAGGTTTGCTTCCTGTTTATATACAATAACTTGCCTTGCCAATATTGGTGGGGTTGTGGTTTTTTCCTTGGTAGTTCCTTGATTAGAATATTGTTTTCTGATTGATTGTGTGATGTTAATCCCTGCTTAGCTTGTTATTGTTTCTGGAGAAGATTTTTATTGTCTTTTTGGAATGGTGTGTAAGTATGATTTAGCTCAATGTTCTATTGATAAGTGGGCCCTTAATCTGGGCCCTTATTGATGGCTGATGTCTCTGAATGCAAAGCTTCCAGCAGTTCTGTAGCATGTATTTTTTTTTTAATTTAGCTTGGTCTAGGTTGCCCACAGTTTCCTAGTTGAAACTATGGTTGATATGGTTCTGGTATTGTGAGATTAAGAAGATATCTGAAATGAACCAAAAGACCTATTAGCCCAAGAAGAAAAAAACAGGAAACATCTACAATAGTAGTACCCAACTTTTTTATCTTTGTGGTCTGAAGGCATCAGCACCATTTGCAGTGGGAGAAGGGGAGGTGATGGTTCTGCTCAAACAGCTCATGCACTGGCCCTGTTCCAAACAGGCTGTGTCCCAGACCAGACCACAGCCTAGGAGTTGGGAACCCCTGATCTACAATATACAATGAGTAATTAAACATCTGCAAGCAAACAACCAAGCTCAGAGAACCAAGCTCCACCAAGGACTTAATTGTTCAAAGTAAGGAAACCCACCAATCAATAGACATGTGACTGTGGTCTGGACAGGACAGTGTAGTCAAGATAAGGTAAGAGATTGAAATCCAGAAAGGGACTGCTTCATTTGCAGCCAGTTTGTGCACAGAAGACAAGGCATTGAAAGATTTAGTATGGGAAAACCCTTAATTTTGAGTGTTCTTTGTTCTAATTAGAGAGGCATTAACCTCTGACCCACAGCTAGGAGGGCCTTTACATCAGCCTTCAGTTCTTTTCCATTGAGTTTTGTAACATCAGTGAGAGATCAACAACAAGCTCAAGTTGAATTATAGTGAGCATCCAAATAGGGAAAAGCTTAATATCGCTTAAAGCTTTGCCTGTTTTCATTCTTTTCATGGTAGAATAGTTAAGAAATCCCTTTCAAATTGCAGCTACTCATTAATGATAGAGGCTTCTTCATCTAGCACTAGCTGGAGAGTACCTTCTGAATACCAATTGCAAGGGAAGAATACAGGACCTGCAGATCTTTCCTTGCCTTATTGATCTATAGTTTTCATTGCCTTCCACACATGCCAAAATAAAATATGTAATGGTCTGCTCAGGTTTGATACAGTGATATTTTTGAACCATACAGTGCTATCTTTTCAAACTCAGAGGCTGACATCCTGCTGGAGGGAAACTGCCAAAATTGTTATGCTATTCACTATATGTGTGTGTGTGTGTCTGGATGCCCAACTTGCTAGGACTTGCACATCAGCTAATCATCAGAACTTTGATCCTTGAGAAAAAAATATTGCTTTGCTTTATTCCCAGTTATTTGGAAAACAATATCATTTGCACAATATTATAAATATATTGATAAGGATCCAGAATTACTTTTGCTTTTATTACACCCCATCTGTATTTGTATAGCTTCCTCTTATACATCATTTGATGATGAAATTATTGGAATGGGATGCTTTTGGATGGAGCTTATTTCCCTTCCTTTTCATCACAGACATGACCATTTTCATGGAAATATGGTTCAAGTCCCATAAACTGGCCTGGTAGGATGCAATAATGGTGCAATTTCCCGCATATCTCCATCAAAATCAACTTATGCTCTACAAATATATGGGCTTATTTTGTGTTTACTTAATGAAAATTCTGATGAAATGTTAGCTGACACATCCAAAACTCTTATACTAGAAACAATACAAGATTCAGATGACAAATGCTTCAAAAAATATAATGACAATAGGGAAGAGAAAGGAAGCATTACAAGAGTCAATACAAACAGCAAAAAACCCCCAGAAAAAATGGAACAGAAAGAAATGCTTATACAGACCATCTGCCATCCATCCATCCATGTCATTTCATGTTGGTACATGTACTTCCCACTTCAAATTTTAGTAAAGATCAAGACCTTAAAGAAGAATACTACCCAGCTTTAGTTTAAAAACTTGGTGGAAATTAAATCCAAAAGACCCTGTGCAACAAGTTTATTGCTTTAAAAAATGAAAAATAATCACAAATGGACCAAAACTGTCCAAAACTATTGTTAAAACCCACCAAGTAAAAACAGAGAGGAAGAATTGGAAAGATATTTTATATCATCCTTTGTATGTAATTATGATTTTGGACCACAATGCTTACATTTTTAAGGTGTTTTTTAAAGTGTGACTTTTTTGGAACTTTGGGGAAAAATATTCATTAATTTCAGTCTTATTACATAGCGGAAAATGCTGCAGAATGTGGGTATAATGAAGGTGTAATAGTGAAAAGATTTTCCCAGACAAGATGGAGTGCTCATTATGAGATTGTGCATGCACTGAATACAAATTTTGAATAGTTAATATATTTGAAATATTGTGCAATTTAAAATAAAATGTGGACATGTGGATTGGTCCAAATTTTGCTCTTTGGCCCAGATTTTGCTCTTTGCTCTATGCAATTTTTCTTTTCTGAATTACCCTTTTTTTTAGATGGCATTAATCAGACACAAATATATTTGCAAACAGCTGGAATTAGCCTTGAACAAAGTATAATACAATTCTAGGCTTTAAAATTGTTCCTTGAAGATTTGTGCAAAGAAATTATGGAGAAGGTCTTTTAATACATAACAACAAAATGTAAGGAAATGGATATTACCATAGGGGGGATCACAATTCAAAGAATACAAGGATTAGGGACAGAGGATGCTATTGCCAGAAGAAACCAAAAGGGCAATGTTTGGATGCCTTGATCATTTTTACAAAGATCAGGAGTCTTATTCCAAAGCAACGATTGCTACTATTCAACTATTTACCCTAATTTATGCAGAAGAAAAACTTGGGAAGACTTTACGAAATATAATAGAAATTTATGATGAATTTTGTGGTGAAGATACCTGCATTTTTTAAAAAGAAGTTAACTGTGAAAATATTTGAAAGGCACAAGAATTGATCCCAATTTAACATAGAAATGAACAGTATTGCAATTTCTGGAATGTATTAAGCAATAACATTTAGACTTATATAATGCCCCATAGTACTTTTAAGCACTCTCTGTTGGGTTTGCAAAGTCATTTTATTGCCCCCAACAATCTGGGTTCTCATTTTACCAACCTTGGAAGGATGGAAGCCTCAGTCACCCTCAAGCCTGTCAGGATGAAACTCCAGACTATGGGCAAAGTTATCCCGCAATATTGCATTCTAACTACTGTGCCACCAGAATTTAGATTTTGATGAATGTCTGCAAACTTATCCTTGTGTTTAAGAAACTTTCTGACTATTTATATCTGTCTTCCTAATGAGAAACAAACTTTTCAAAATTCAAAGTAAAATTTTAAAAAAATGGTTTGATCAACTATGAACAAAAATAGATTAACACATCTGACTATATTGTCTGTTGAATATGAATATGCAAACAAAATCAATTTGAATGAAGTCACTGACAGATAAGCAGCTGTTAAGGTTTAAACAGTAACAATGATATTTAATACTGCACCAGAGCAAAATGTAAATATTTTTTAAATAAATATACATCAATGTAATTAAAAAGTACTAATCCATTACTTCCCCCCTTTTTTTGTTCTGATGTTTTATACTAATATTTATTAGTTATTTACTGAGATGAGTATATAGCTTAATATAATAAAAGTTTCACTGTCTGCATTTCTTTTTCACTTATTATTATCTGTTTCATTTCAAGGCTATTACTAAAATATTATTCAATATTTTAGCATACATTAAGTGTTACATGAATGGCATATTGTAGAGCTTGTTCCTCACATTGACAGGAATGATAATTGTCATTTGTAGACTACTGTGCAGCTACAATATGCTGAAAAAGGACATACTTTTTTAAAAAGGACATACTTGTACATGTATGGCTAAATGATTATATTTTCTTGATAACGTCACTATAATAAAGCTAGATTGAAAGCCCTGTACTGGATGCAACCAGTGACAACCAATACAGAGACAAAAATGAGAATATGAGCAGGGAAAATAAAGAACATTTCTAATATTGCTGCAGGTGGAAGCACCTTACTGTCTTGGAAATTAAATATGATTAGCCCTAGTTTGGATTAGGATGGGTGATCAACTGAAATTATTGTCTGTGGAGATTCTCAGTCATGGTTGTCCCAAAAGTGCTTTTTCAAAAGGCAACTAGACTTTTCTTGTTTTTCCTTGAAGACATTTTGCTGTCATCCAAGGTGGATGAAAAATAAAACATTTTCAAGAAAAAAAAAACAAAAAAAAATCCAGTTGCCTTTTGAAAAAGTACCTTTGGGACAACTGGGATTATTGGGATTGATGTCTAAATTGAAAAGTTTTTTTAAACTTCAGAAGGCTGTTGCAAGCCATTCCTAACACCATTGAACAGATGGATGGATGTGTAAATCATAGCCAGTCTTGACTCCCATTAATTGTCTGTACCCTTAAGTGTTGCTGATACCACTAATGATGATATTTGCTTCCAAGCCAAGGTTGATTCTTTTCCTCTTCCTGGGGAATATCTGGTAAATTAGTCCCTTATCTCCTGTTATTTCTCTATTCATCATAATATAAGATGGAATGGGAGTGGGCTATCTCGGCTCTTTAGACTGAATTTCTGTACTGTGTAGAAGTAAAATTACAATGTAGATGTTGAAGTGAAAAATAGAATATAAGGCTTGCCCAGTATTTAGAATGCAAATGTGGAGAGGAATATCTTGCATTATGTTTATTTCAGTAATAATTTAAGGAGGCAGATTTGTGTTGTGTAAGACCTGTAGCTGCATTTGTTTTGGATTATTTTATTTAGCTGATGGATATTAATTCAATGCAACAAAGGCCATTCATTAGTAGAATATCTTTTAATTGGAGATAATGCCCTATTCATTCATCCTTTGGTATGCAAGTATTAAGTTTTATCAGAGCATTATTTTCTGACTTGCCAGAAAGAAAACAACAGAGACCTTCCACAGTCAGGAAGGAGATGCCGCTGGACAGAAGCCATTAACCGAAAAGCAGCCTCTACAATTGCCCTGACCCTGTAAAGAGTTTGTGAGATGGATTCCCAAGCAGCAGCAGAGGTGAAAAAGAAAATGCCTTTGCAGTTTAAAATCTATTCTGCTTCATTAATCCAGTTCAGGCTGTATAGGTACCCAATCAGTTTTCTGTCTTAGAAAGTGGAAGTGGTGAATAATGAAATAGGTGAGAGGGAGGAAGGAAAATCACTCAAGCCAAACCTCCTCAAGGTCTTGAATTAGCATATCAAAATGGTATTCACAATTGCTAGTAGAGCAGAAATAGTTATCACATGTCTAATTTCTTGACATGTTCATGGAGAACAGAGACAAAAGACACAGATGCAAGCAACTTATAATGAGCTAGAACAAACCTTTCTCAATGTAAGGGCCATTTAAATTCCTATTCCGTGTATCTGCATTTCCCAGCAATATTCCCCTGAAGTAAGATTTTCAAAACCGCAAAGGAAGTGACTTTGATTATTTTGTCACATCACATTTATTAATTGAGCAAAGCAATCAAACACAGGCAATTTCTTGGTAACTTTCTTTACACTAAGTGACAACCCCACTAATTATGCCATTTCCCAGCCTAGAGTGCTTTTGCCTCAGAATTTGTTCAGCATACCACTTTTGTTGTATCTTCAAGCATAGGTGGAATTATTGTTAATGCACAAAATAATCTATAAAAATATCCTTCTTGGATTATATCCATTTTGAGCATTTTTAAAATGCTTTTCAGATTCATCTTTTTTTTTAAATGTATGTTTTACATACTTATGACTTGTATCACATACTCAACCAACTATGGGAATTCATTTTCAGCATCCTTTAATCAGAGGTGGTATTCAGCAGGTTTTTATTTATTTATTATTTGCTTTGTCAATCACTTACAAGATAATAGATATAAGTATAAACATGAGTAAGAATACAGGAAATAGATACGAATAAATGGGGACAATAGGACAGGGACAGTAGGCACGATGGTGCACTTATGCACGCCCCTTACAGACCTCTTAGGAATGGGGTGAGGTCAATAGTAGTTAGTTTGAGGTTAAAGGAGTGGGGCTTAGAGGATGTAACAACAGAGTCAGGTAGTGCATTCCAGGCATTGACCACTCTGTTGCTGAAGTCATACTTTCTGCAATCAAGTTTGAAGTGGTTTACATTGAGTTTGTTTTTGTTGTGTGCTCTTGTATTGTTGTAGTTGAAGCTGAAGTAGTCATTGACTGGTAGGACATTGTAGCAGATAATTTTGTGTGCTACACTTAAGTCTAACCATAGGTGGTGTAGTTCAAGGTTGTCCAAGCCCAAAATCTCAAGCCTGGTGATATAGGGTATTCTGTTGTGAGCAGAGGAATATAGTGCTCTTCTTATGAAATACTTCTGCACTTGCTCGATTGTATTAATGTCTGATATGCAGTGCAGATTCCAGACTGATGAGCTGTATTCGAGTATTGGTCTGGCAAAAGTTTTGTATGCTGTAGTTAGCAATTTGATATTTCCGGAGGAGAAGCTTTGTAAGATTAGATTTACAACTCTTAATGTCTTTTTGGCAATGCTGTTACAGTGAGCTCTGGCGCTTGGGTCATTTGATATGAGAACTCCAAGGTCCTTGACAGAGTGAGGATCATCAATGAGGTCATATCCACCTAGTTTGTATTTGATGTACTGATTTTTTTTTACCAATGTATAAGACAGAGCATTTGTTGGTCGAGATTTGGAGTTGCCAGATGTTTGACCATTCAGACACATAATCAAGGTCGATTTGAAGGATAGTAGCATTGTCAGTGGTGTTGAATAGTTTTACGTCATCTGCAAAGAGGATGCAGTTGCTTATAAGGTGATCACAAAGGTCATTTATATAGAGTATAAAGAGTGTGGGTCCTAGAACGCTGCCTTGGAGAACACCGTTGTTAACTGGAGCAGGGTTTGATATAGTGCTAATGTCAAGGTTCCAGAAATTGTTCAGTTTTTTTTTCTCAAGGTGCTTTATTAAAACAAAAAACATGGCACGTCTGTGAGATTTCGAAACTAAAGTTTCTTCCCAGACCTCCCACAATACTTAATCAACACCCACCCATTTTCTCCCACATCATCAATCACATGAACCAATCACCCTTCAATTACAATTCTTGCTGCGCCATAAAGAATGACCTTGATAGTCTTACGTATCTGTTATGTCTACTAAAAATTACTCAAATACCAACAGCCTCCCCTTCCATCCTCCGTATCAGTGTGGCAGCTTTTAATAGGGATTCCAAAGCTGACAGCTCCCTATTTTTATTATTTCTTGCCTGTTTGACAGGAATGCAGTAATCCACTTATGGAGGGATCCGGAAATGCCCTAAGAGTTTAGTTTTAACAGTAGTTTGTTGTGTACCACTGAATCAAAGGCTTTGCAGAAGTCCATGTACATTGCATCTATAGCTTTACCCTGGTCGAGTAGAGTAGTCCATATGTTTTTGCAGTGTAGGAGTTGTAGACTGAAGGACAATTTTTTCCTGAAACTAAATTCTGATCAGTTCTGGAGAACTGGTAGTGGAAATTTTGAGTAGTTCAGAGAACTGGCAAATACCACCTCTGACTATTCAGTCAGACTATTCAGCCCCACCCCCATCTATTCTCCGCCTCCCAAGTCCCAGCTGATTGTCTGGGTCTTCTTTTGTTGCCCTGTACAGGAGAATGGAGCTGGAAAGCAGGTTAGTGGAGTGGGGAGGGAATGGGATTTTGCAGTAACCTTCCCCCAGGAGTGGAGAGGGAATGGAGATTTTACAGTATCTTTCCCCTGCCATGCCCACCAGCCATGCCCACAGAACCGGTAGTAAAATTTTGAATTCTGCCATTGCCTTTAGTAAAGGCAAAGATGTAACTACAGCTTCTTTTTGGTACATTTCTGTGGGCTAGGTAATACTACAAACCTTTGAATGAGTGTTGAGGTCTATTGGGGATTGCACATGTAATTAGCTGAGGATCCTTGCAGACTTCTCTTTGTAAGAAAGAATCACAGTTTTCTACCTTAATTATTTGGCTACTGTCTTCCTTCACTGTTATAGAAACAAATAATAATCATCATCAAAGAAATATTTCTTTTATTCATGTGAAATGAATGAATCATGAAATGACAGTTGATTATTTTTCTTCCACTGTTGTAGATAACACTAGAGTGGATTCAATGAACACCACTTCAAAGTAATAAGTTGAAAACTATAGTTTTAGCTAATTTAGACATTATGTTGCTTTTTAGCTGAATCCAGTGCAAAAATGTTTCACATAATTACCACTCAGGTGAAATACCTTTTTCATTTTAAATAAAAGACTCTTAATATATATTCCATGTAGTAAGAATCTTTTATTTATTTTGACTTCCATGTTAAATATTAGTTCTCTCCCTCCCTAAAAATGTCTATATTTGTCTTGTCTCAGTAGGCACTGAGCAGTTGGCCAAAAAATCTAGATGACTTTGGCATATCTTATAAAGTTTTGGGGAAATAAAATGGGAAGACAGAGCACTAGACATGCAGCTTTCTGCTCCATGTAGAGAGGTGTGATAGAAACAAACAAACAAAAAGACCTTTGTCTGGATTTGGATGGAAAATGAGCTGGGAATAACAGAGCAATTGTCAGAGTTCCAGTTAACACAACAAATGGAATAAAAACTCCAAGGTAGGCATATTCTTCAAAGCATAGATTTATTTGGCATGTCATATTGGCACATCTGAGGAAAACCTGACTCTAAAGGACTCAAAGTTTTCTCCACCCAAATCAAAACCCCAAAGTTCTTTCCCCCAGGTCATACGTCCATCACATGGTCTAATCAGGTCACAGCCCCAATCCTGGCCGGCTTTGGTCCACGCCTCTCCAACACCTGGTAGAGTGTCCTTGGCTCCTACAGGAAAGAATGTTATTTTGGCTACACATCCCCATCTATCTCTACCACCCCCTCCTGTTCCCACAGCTCCAACTGGCCTTGCTGTGGCAACCCTGAAGATGCTCCCAAAATGGCTTCAGGACTGAAAGCATTATTACTGTCCAACAATATTGGCCAGTGGCATCTGATGGTAAAATGGCATTTTTTCCACTTCTTAGTTAAACCTCAATACATGCATTGGACAAAAATAAGTTTCATGTTACTATGGCCACCACCTTACCTTTTTTGACATCTATCTACCACATCAAAGATGTTGATACTGGTGCTATTGTCATGAACACAAGTATCCATAAAATCAGCAGGGTTGATCTCAGCTTGAAGGAAACTTTAGTTTTGGATAGTCATGCTGTAGGAAACCCAAGAAGATAAATATCTTTATTTTTAAGATGCATAGACTTCTCATAAAAAATATTTTTTGATATATTGGCAGATGTCACAATAATAAAATTGTCCTATTTTTCCCTCTACTACTTCTCCCTCAACCTTCACGTCCATGCTCACAATCTCCTCCTCTTTGCAAAGGTTTAATATGTTCTGACCTTGCAATTTAGGAAGCAATGGATCTCACATCTCTGCAGATGAGACTCAGAAAGAGTAGGACCTTTTGGAGGATAAGTGAGCAGATCTTGAACAGTCAGGATTCAGCCATCCAGAAGGACAGCAGCAAACTAAGTCATCTGACCTAAAGCCTGAGCAGGAAAAGATTCTCAGCCCTTTTATGAGTTGAAAAACCTATGAGCAGGATAGATGTTTGATGAGGCTCCTTGAAAAAAGAGAGTTCGAGGAAAGTAAGCATGCCTGAGTCGATGCTATGAAAGAACATGTTGGAGGTCAGTTTTTGTTAGTAAACAACTTTCTATAGACCTCACTTCCTGAATACTTATGATTCCCTTTGGAGTGGTACAAGATTTTATTGATTTAATTTTAAATTAATTTAAATTAATTTTTATGCTACCCATCTCCCTTACAAGGTGACTCTGCACTTATACTTGGCTGTGGTTCTTGGTTTGTCTGTATGGAACCTTTGGGGCAAGCTTTGTTTGTTTTCCTGAGCTCTTGCATTTTCTGGAGAGATTTATAGGTGCCATAAAGAACCCTGATCTAATTGCTGGCATAGACAGGTAGTGTCCCAGGTGACCTATTTTAAATCTTATTTGGATGAATCAGCTTATCATAAAGTGTGTTCCCTTTATATCTTACCAAAGCCACAGGAAAAGCAATGTAAACCTGGATTAAAAAATTATGTATAAGATGTAAAAGATATGATTCACTACTGGAATGTTGATCATCCTCTAATGAATGCAGAATAATTCTAAGACAATTGAGCTCTTGGGGACAAGAAGAATAAAAATGATTGTTTTTGGCCCTTGTATTTCCTTTAAAGTAAAAATTTGAAATTAATATCTTTTATTACATACCAACATTGTGTTCATTATTTCTTCAGATGCCTTCCTTATACTGATCCATTTGGATAGGAATGTTTCTCTCTTTCTATGCCTAGAATGCTAGTGAAGATTTAGATGAGAAGAAATAAACTGAAATGCAATCTTAGAACAGAAACAAAATGCTTGAATTTCAAACTATTTTCACGAATTGCATGAAATAAGAAAGGTTGCAAGATATTTTAAAAAAATAGTTGCCTGGGTTCGGAGGCTGAATGAATGATAGAAAACTGAACATAAATCCTAACATAGACACAGCCCTCTAGATGAGTGGCTATGAGGTCTGAGGATTGCCTATCTTGGGTATGATTAGATTTGCTCTGAAGGAATCTGTTCCAATTCTGACGAATAATAATTATATGTTATGGAGTTTCACTAATACTACCATTTATGTGACACCCCAAGAGTAAGCACCATTAAAATCAGACTGTATAGTTTCAAGTATTATATTATCCAATTAACTTTCATATATAACTTAAACATCGTTTACTGTACTAGTTTCATTCCCATCAATCAGTTCAGTGAAATCTTTGACTCAACCCATTTATTCCTATGTCCTACTGCAATCATTATGGTAGTCAGTCTGAATTACATATGTAGGGCTCCCACATGTGGCTGGACCATGAGGTGGCAGGAAGAAGTATTTATGGTTGTCATTGCACGCTCATCTAGATTTTTGAAGATATGATGGAAAGTGTAACTGGATAAGGAATGGAAAGAAATCCCAGTATCCCATGGAGAGACAGAACAGTTAATTTTGGAGAGAAGCTCAAATTAAGAGACCGCACAGTGCTGAGCTGGACAGGGGATGGAGGAAGAGGTTCAGCATAACCACGTCCTAGAATCTCTCAGGATAAATCTATTAGTTAGAACAGTGTTTCTTGAACTCAGCCATTTGAAGATATGTGGGATATTCTGAGAGTTGAAGTCGATACATCTTCAAGTGGCCGAGTTTGAGAAACCCTGAACTAGAAGATTATAGCTTTAGTCTGGCAAGATTCTGTTAGTTTTAAGCAAATAAGGAATTAGACTTGATTGAATTTCACTGTGTTGTCTTTGGGCTTGCGCCTGATGGCTGGCCAGATCATATAGCCATAAATAATTTGTAATAACAATAATGATATATTTTTCTTAATTCTTCCCATCCTCAGTTTTTTTATTGTTTTGCAACTCATCAATATGAAAATATGGTTTCTAAAACTTGGCACTGCTGTGACCCCACTGAAATGATAAATGGATTTGTGAGACTGTTTTGCCTCATGTATAAAATTAGTGATTTCTTTGGAGGCAGAGTTGGGAAATAAATATACCATTTTGAATAAATATACTAGACAACTCAGGACCACATGGGCCATTATTGCCTTACCTAAATAGAGAAACAGTATAACCAAGGGCACAAATGTAATAGGAATGGGAGTTGGCTTGACTGCCGCTGACAATCCTTCAGTAACTGATAGTACTGGTTCACCCATCCTCCAGAGGACCAGTACATTGAACCTCTGGGAGATAGCCAGCAACACAGCAACATAGAAATGACCACAAATGTGCCAAATTTAAATGCCACAGGAGTCATGAGTCCTAGATTTTGAATGCATTCTGTAAATTAGCCCATTTGAAATATTTTCATTCAAAAATTGTTGCCCTAAGTTGCACTTTCTCCCAATTCTTCTTTTTCAAAATAATCGCAGAACTTTGCAATGTTCTAAAATAACACAACTTTGAAAGCAACCATTGAAACAATGAAATTAAAAACTATACAGGTTTTACTGACTACAATTTGGCCATTAAGGAAAACAGCCGCTAATTGATTATTTTATTTAGGCTTTCCTTTGCTTTATAGACCTATACTGTACAAAGATTATAAATGTGAAGATTGGTTGCAAATTTACTTTTTCATCGCAGCTGTAACTGTGAACCATTGCTAAATGAGGCAGTTGCTAAAGAAAGACTACCTATATAAGCTATATACATACCTCAAGTTCCCCGATGGGGGAAGTGAGGCGGGATATATAAATTTAATAATAAATAAATAAATACTTCTATTTATAATCTATCTATCTATCTATCTATCTATCTATCTATCTATCTATCTATCTACACATACACACATACATACATATACTTACACACACACACGCACACACATATACACATACATACATACATACATACATACATACATACCGTGTTTCCCCGAAAATAAGACCTACCCTGAAAGTAAGACCTAGCACTATTTTCTAAACCTGCCCTAATATAAGACCTACCCCGAAAATAAGACCTAGTGTAAATCTCCAGTTCCAGGAAGACTTTTCAGGGAGCAACCGTGCACCCACGAAACACCCCCCCTACAGACTCACACCCACTATTTGGCACCATAAATATATAAGACCTACCCCAAAAATAAGACCTAGTGTGTTTTTGGGAGCCAAAAAAAATATAAGACAGTGTCTTATTTTCGGGGAAACACGGTACATACATACTTATATATGTAAAATGTACTGGAAGGATAAACTTCCTTACTTTTGCAAGAAACCTGAAATCTGGCTTATATTTTTGAGGGCTGTTCTCACTTCTAATTCTACATTTATTTTGGATTTTTATAGCATCAACTGTAGACAACTCTGACTTTGCTGCTGGCAGAATGGAAGGGAGTTCTGACAGTGATCCAGCTTTGGGGTGTATGCCATATGAGATTTGCACACTGCAGAGAACCACTGAGATGACCTTGGAGGAATAAAGTGACAGTTAGCAAAACATGATTTAAGTCCAGGAAAAGAAGAGAATGTTAGAAAGAAACTTAATCTGACTTTGCCTTGACTCTCTTTGGTGTGAAAGGGAGGGAGGGAAAATTCTGTCAAGCTTCCATGGTTCTGTTACTATATCTTATACCAATAGGATTCTGGTATTTCTGACTGAGTCCATTTTCCGACCTGTCAGACCTGAAAAGTTGACACACATCCAAAGCTAATGCCCTGTCTGATGATACTCATGTTCCACTTAATTTTGCATATAGAAACCAGGAAAAGAAAAATCTCTATTGGGAAATTATATGATCCAAAAAAATCTAGATTAGGGAAAAATAGTTGATACAAATGATAATACTAGAGAAAATGTGTAGAAAAATATGCACAAATCTTTATAGTCTTTTGTTATAGTGTAGAAACTGATGTAAAAATGAAAATCTAAGTAAAAATTAAATTAAGAAATTAAGGAAAATTAGCAAGAAACATCCATGATTGGGATTATATGAAACCCATATTTATTTTCAAAAAGCTACTTCTGAACCATTTTTTTGGACCTTTCTTTTAGCCCTTGGAAGGAGTTATTTACTAAGATGGTTTAATTCAATATGAAATTTTCCAATATATAATTTGGTAAAACTCTAGTTTCAAATGTTTCACAAGCTTTTTCTTCCCTGTTGTCTCAGAGAGAAACTCCATTCTTAAATTGGTATGCTAAAGAATGCCGATGGGTAGATAGTAACTGATTCAAAGGCAAATAAACAAAAATGGGAAGAATATACTGAAATCCTATGCAGTAGAAATATCAATATGCTAGATACTTTAGTACAGGGGTGTCAAACTTGCAGTGTCATGGTGTCATCATGTGATGTATCACAATTCCGCCACTTGCTAAACTATGGCCAGTGTCTGATGCCTCCAGCCTGTGGACCACAAGTTTAACACCCCTGCTCTAGTACTAGAAAATGAATTTAGATCAGAAGTCTGATCACAAGTCAAAAGACATAGGAACTGATGGAATACTCACAGAAATATGGCAAGCAATAGAAGAAATGTTCAAGGTTCTATCCAAGCTACACCAGCAAATGTGGAGAGCAATACAGTGACCAACAGACTGGAAGAAGTTAATCTACATTAAAACACCCCCAAAGAGAAAAACTTAGCAAATAACCTCAATTTTACATGCTAACATTTAGAACCATTAAACACAAATTAAAGCCCTGCTTAGAAAAAGAGTTACCAGATGTTTAAACTGACTTGAGAAAAGGCTGGGGAATGTGAGCTATTATTATTTTTATTTATTTTTATTTTAATTCAACTTATATGCCACCCCCTCTCCCAAAGGACTCAGGGTGGCTCACAGCTAAAATACAATAATAACAATAAGTTAACTAAAAGTATATTAAACAAATTGTAAGACGAATTAAGATTAAAACCCCCAAAATTAAAATAAACAAATCCCAAAGGGTCAGCACAGCCCAGAATGTAAAAACAGCCAGGTTTTTAACTCGTGGCGGAAGGTGCGGGAGATCGGGAGTCAGCCGGAGCTCCAGCAGAAGAAGATTCCATAAAGTGGGGGCCGCCACCGAGTAGGCCCTCCCCCGGGTCCCCGCCAGGTGACATTGAGTCACGGACGGCAGCCCGAGGAGACCCCATCTGTGCACCCATACAGGGCGGTTGGTATTCGATGCTGGGAGGAGTCGTTCTCATAGATATCCTGGACCCATGCCATGTAGGACTTTGAATGTTAGCACCAAAACCTTGAATCTCACCCGGAGGGCAACCGGAAGCCAATGCAGGCCGCACAGGAGGGGTGTGATACGGGAGTATCGGGGAGCTCCCATCACTACCTGCGCGGCCGCATTCTTCACCAGCTGAAGCCTCCGAGTGTTTTGCAAGGGCAGTCCTAAATAGAGAGTGTTACAGTAGTCGAGTCGGGAGACAACGGGTGCCTGAGTGATCGTGTGCAGGGCATCTCGGTCCAGATATGGGTGCAACTGGCGAACCAGCCAGACCTGGGTAAAGGCCCCCCTGGCCACGGCTCCCACCTGCTCCTCCAACTTGAGCCATGAGTCCAGGAGGACCCCCAGATTCCGTGCCCTGTCCATGGGGGGTAACACCTCCTCCCCCATGACCAAAGATGGAACCTCCGAACTGGACCAAGATGTCGGTATGCACAACCACTCTGTCTTGGCTGGGTTGAGTTGAAGCATGTTCCTGTCCATCCAGATCCGCACCGCTTCCAAACAATGGGACATCACAGAGAGAGCATCACTGATGTGGTCTGGGGTGGAGATGTATAACTGCGTATCATCAGCATACTGATGATACTTCACCCCAACCACCCAGCGGCTCTCACCCAGGCTTCATATAAATGAGGAACAAGAGGCAAGAGGACCGACCCCTGGGGTACCCCACAAGTGAGAGACCTCAGAGTCAACCTCTGCCCCCCTGCCAACACTGTTTGCGAACGTCCTGAGAGGTAGGAGGAGAACCACTGTAAAACAGTGCCTCCCATTCCCAGCCCTCCGAGACGCCGCAACAGGATACCATGGTCGATGGTATCAAAAGCCGCTGAGAGGTCTAACAGGACCAGGACAGAGGAAAACCCCTGTCCCGAGCCCTAGAGAGATAATCAATCAGCACGACCAATGCTGTCTCCGTGCTGTAACCGGGTCAGAAGCCCAACTGGTACGGATCCAGGTAGTCCGCTTCCTCCAGGAAAAGTGGCAATTGCTGCGCCACCACACTCTCAACAACCTTCGCTAAAAAGTGAAGGTTGGAGACAGGACGAAAGTTGTTCAACACGGCTGGGTCCGGGGCAGGCTTCTTCAGAAGGGGCCTCACCACCGCCTCTTTCAAGGTGGCAGGGAACAGCCCCTCCCTTAATGAAGCATTGACCACTGCCCGGAGCCAGCCTCACGTGACCTCCCTGGAGGCATAAACCAACCAGGAAGGGCATGGGTCCAATAAACATGTGGTGGAACTCAGCCGCCGCATGATCCTGTCCACTTCATCCTCAGAAACAGGATCAAACTCAGTCCAGATTACATTAGCCAGACCGCTCGCCTCCCCTTCCTCAGACCACAGCAAGTCTAAGCACAACCCTTCCCGGATCCGAGCAATTTTATCCTGCAGATACAGACCAAATTCCTCAGCTTTGTCCCGCAGAGGGTCTGCCACCTCCCGCAACTGTAAGAGGGAACGGGCAACCCCAAACAGGGTGGCTGGGTGGTTATCTGCAGATGCTATGAGGGTGGAGAAGTAAAATCTCCTCGCTACCCCCATAGCTACCAGGTAAGTCCTAAAATGGGCTCTCAATTGGGCTTGGTCGGATCCGGAGCGGGTCGCCCTCCACCTACTCTCTAGTCCCCTTCTACGACACTTCATCTCCCGGAGCTCCTCGGTATACCAGGGAGCTGACTGGGATCTGTGCCGAGTAAGGGGATGCATGGGGACAACCCTGTCAAGAGCCCCCATGGCCGACTGTTGCCAGGTAGCCACAAGGACCTCGGCAGGGCTGTGGGTGAGGGATGCAGGGAAAAACCCCAGTTCTGCCTGGAACCTCTCAGGGTCCATCAGGCTGCTGGGCGGAACCCAAGTGGCTCCTCATCCCAGCAGTGTGGGGCAGCTTGATGGAAGACCAGCCATAGCAGATAGTGGTCTCACCATGGAATGGGATGGATTACTGTAACACCATCCCCCAGGCCACTATGCCACCGCTCCAAGACAAAAACCAGGTTGAGCATATTGCCCCCCTCGTGAGTCGGGCCATCTATTATCCATGGACTCCATGGAGGCCATAAATTCCTGGGCCAGCCCCAATGCCACCCCCAAGGAGGACAGGTTGAAGTCACCCAGAACTATAAGCTCTGGGAACTCCACTGCCACCCCCGAGATGGCATCGAGCAGCCCAGGCAGGGCGGCTGATACACAGCTGGGGGACAGGTATTTATTTATTTATTTATTTTATTAGACTTGTATGCCGCCCTTCTCCCTAAGGACTCAGGGCGGCAAACATATAAAAAGAGGAATAATTACAATAAAACAATATTAAACAGAACAAGTCTAAAATTGCTAAAAACATTAAAAACAATTAAAATTACAATAAAAACAATACAATTAAAACAACCCACCCCCGGGTCAATCCAGGCCGGCCTGCTGAAACAACCAAGTCTTCAGGTCTCGATGAAAGGAGCGGAGATCAGGGGCCAAACGAAGATCCGCAGGGAGCTGATTCCATAGGGCGGGCACCCCCACAGAAAAGGCCCTAGCCCTGGAAACCGCCAGCCAACAATGCCTAACCGACGGTACTCCCAGGAGGCCCCTTCTGTGGGAGCACACAGGGCAATCGGAATGTGATGCTGGCAGGAGGCGTTCCCGCAAGTACCCTAGGGGCCCCTAGGCCCGAATCTCAAGAGGAGGGACTCACACCCGCCTATCTCCGGAGCAGGGACCTCCCTTGGAAACAGGGTCTCCCGAATAACAACAGCCACCCCTCCACCCCTTCCCTGGGGTCGAGACCGGTGCATAACCTGAAAACCTAGGGGGCAAATATCAACCAGAGGGACTCCACCCTCCAGCCCCAGCCAGGTCTCAGTGATGCAGGCCAGGTCCACGGCCATCTCCTCAATGACCTCCCGGAGGAGAGGTGCCTTATTCACCACGGACCTGGCATTAAAATACACCAGCCGGAGCCCAGGGGTCCTAGATCCCAAAACCCCCAGGGATTGAGAAGAGGCCAAGGGGTTGGAGTGCGCCACAGCTCGGATGCAGCGGGGGCGCGCTCCCCTAACATGATACAGCCCCCCTCCTCGTCAGCTCGTTGTTGATGCATGCTAGATAACCAAAAATAACAAAGAATACCAAAAAGAAATAATTGTGTGATTCATTGATTATAGAAAGGCTTTGTGCTTATCGTGATGGAATATGGTTAGAAAAATGAGAATTCCACATCTCATTGTTCTCATGTGTAACACATATATATCAGGAGACCATAAGACAGACAGAAAATAGTAAAATAGCCTGTTTCAGGTTGTCAAAGGAGTGAATCAAGGCTGCATACTTTCCCCTTATTTTTTCACGTATATGTGGATTATTTTTGATGGGAAGTTGAATAGTAAAAAGATGAGCATGGTTTAAAAGCTGAAATGATCAAGCTCAGGTCATCTTACTTTTGACACATTGCTAGAAGACATAGCTCTGATGACATGAAAGTTATTATTTCTTTGAAAACATATATACAGATGTATGACATATGTGTTTGCTGTTGTAGGAAGGTGAAATGTCATATCCTTTGTGGCTCCTTTTTGCAAAGTTATGGAGGGGTAGCAAGTCCCTGGAGAGGAAGGAGTTAATAAGTATCTGGTATCCTCACCGGCTCTTCAAACTTGCTTTCTACAATGGAGGACTTCCGTAAGATATATTTTCCTCACCTGTAGTATGTACTCTCCTATAAATAACACAGAGAGGCAACACATATTTGACTTTTCATAATGTTCCTTGAATTCACTCTGTCCTCAGGTATCATATAACTGTTTCCCAGCCACTAAGGTTTCAACAGCTAAGATGGGAATTAAATGGATTTCAGTGGATAGGAAGGTCATAATCCTTGGATAGTATGTTTGAGTGTGAATTTGCTTGTGTGTATCTTTCTAACTGCAAGGCACTAGATCACTGCTCTTGTTTCTGCCAATAAAATATCCTCTTTTAAGAATAATACTTTTTGGCTTTCTGATATTACAGTGAATTTAGTGTATCTCATCAGCCCAGCAATTATCAGCATTAAGCTACCATCCTGGTGTTTATTATCTTCAAATATTTATAGAGACTTTCCTTAGTGCTAATTGGCCAATGTTAGTTATGCTTCATGTTGTTCACTATCTGCATAATGTTTGTTTAATTCATGCCAGAATAATATTACATGTATCTAGAAATTTCCTTGAAACATCCACTTCAGTGTTATGTTCAGTCAGCTTCTTTTCTTGTAATCCTTTGTCTTCCTTTGAAAATAAATAACTTGTCATTGCTAATTCCTAATGCTCTGATCCAGGAGATCCTTGTGTGCAAGAACTTACACTTGGGGAAAAACATATATCTTTGTGTTCCCTTTAGCATGTAAAGCTTTCCACATGGAGGGAGAAATCAATGAAAATTGTTGCCAAATTCCATTTGTCAGCCTTTAGGCCAAGATGTTGAGTGCTGGCTGGCATGGGAATATTTCCAGAATGGACCAAGACTTGCCACATTGTGAGGTTAGCTTATCTTTAGAAACATTTACATTGAAATTAATTTTTAAAGCATCAGAACCATGGAGCAATTTTTCAGCAACTAGTAAAAAGCAATTTATATAATTTCCCATATCATTCGATGATTAGCTCAAAGTACAAAGTCCTAAGATGGCTACCAGGAACCATGGAAACATTCACTATTATTTTGAAGAGCCTGTTTATTTATATCTTTTTTGAATGGTATTATCTTCACTGTTTGGTACCTTGGTAAATACCTCTCCTTTTTGTATTTTGGACAGATTCAGAAGGCTTTAAAAATATCAGTTGCTTTCACTTCTATTAAAAGGAGATTGAGACTGAATAAAAGAAAAACAAAATTATGTTTTCTAGTCAGTGCTCTAACATGTAAACGACTTCCCTGTCCAGCTTGACATCTTTCAAACAGTAGTTCACAAGGTTCATTCTCCTCTCCTCTCATTTGGTGGCCAAAGAATTTGAGTTTCACTATTTGTCCTTCTAAAGAGTTGATTTTGTTAAGGATTGACTGATTTTAAACATCTTGCAACTCAAGGAACTTTCAAGAGTCTTCTCCATTTTGGGGGGGTGTTCAGTCTTTCTTATGGTTCAGCTCTCACAGTCATACATTACTATTGATAAAACCATAGCTCTGACTATACAAGCCTTTATCAGCAAAGTGATGTTTCTGCTTTTGGGATGCCTGGTCTACCTCAAAGGATTGACAACTGAAGAATCAATGGAGCAATTGGATTGCTTGGCTTTAGACTCAAAGCCTTTTGGTACCCATGGACAGATACCAGACAGACAATTGAATAAAATAACAAAGTTGGAAGGGACTTTGGAGGTCTTCTAGTCCAATCCCCTGCCTAGGCAGGAAACCCTACACCACTTCAGACAAATGGTTATCCAACATACTTTTAAAAACTTCAATGTTGGAGCATTCACAACTTCTAGAGGCAAGTTGTTCCACTGATTAATTGTTCTATAATTTATTTAGACTTGTATGCTGCCCTTCTCCCTAAGGACTCAGGGTGGCGAACATTATAAAAACCAAACAGATTACAATAAAAAATAATTAAATAACTACAAGCCTAAAAACAGTTAATTAAAATTTAAATAGAATGACAAAAATAACCCACCCCTAAAAAAAACCAACCCCCGGATCAGTCCAGACCAGCCTGCTGAAATAGCCAGGTCTTCAGGTCTCGGCAAAAGGAGTGGAGATCAGGGGCCAAACGGAGATCCACAGGGAGCTGATTCCACAGGGTGGGCGCTCCCACAGAAAAAGCCCTAGCCCTGGGAACCGCCAGCTGACAATGTCTAACCGACGGAATCCCAAGGAGGCCCCTCCTATGGGAGCGCACAGGGCAATCGGAGTGTGACGCTGGCAGGAGACGTTCTAATTGTCAGGAAATTTCTCCTTAGTTCTAAGTTGCTTCTCTCCTTGATTAGTTTCCACCCATTGCTTCTTGTCCTGCCCTTAAGTGCTTTGGAGAATAGTTGGCCCCCTCTTCTTTGTGGCAGCCCCTGAGATATTGGAACACTGCTACCACGTCTCTCCTAGTCCTTCTTTTCATTAGACTAGACATACCCAGTTCCTGCATCTGTTCTTCATATGTTTTAGTCTCCAGTCCCCTAATCATCTTTGTTGCTCTTCTCTGCACTCTTTCTAGAGTCTCAACATCTTTTTTACATCATGGCAACAAAACTGAATGCGGTATTTTAAGTGTGGCCTTACCAAGACATTATAAAGTGGTATTAACACTTCATGTGATCTTGATTCTATCCCTCTGTTTATGCAGCCTAGAACTGTGTTGGCTTTTTTGGCAGCAGCTGCAAAAGGCATTGGGTCTATGGCCAAGCAATTTAATTACTCCATTGTTTTTGAAGTAGGCCAGGACAGGAAAAAAGATGCATAAAAGTCTACTCCAACTTTATTGTTGCAGTATATAAAAACAATCTGGAAAATCTAGCAGGATTGTCCCTCTTATGCCAGAAAGAATCAAGGTAAGGCCATCTTCAGTTTCATTCTGATGTTTACTTAACTGCTCTTTCATATCTTTTTCTAAGTTCCTCCTGCAGACAAATCAATTCCAGGCAAATAATAAAAGCAACACAATCAAACTAGAATATGCAGCTTAGAATACTAGTCATCTAAAATGCAGATGAAACCAATACCAGCAATCTGAAATCTGATTCCTTTTCCTTTACAACATAGCCAAGCATTTCTAAGTGTTCAATTTATGTGATTCAAGGTAATAAGAGCCTATAAGTATTTGGCCTTCTAACAATCAGCATTTCAGTAGGAGCAATGTTTTTTGCTCTCCATGCTTCTCCTTTAATAGTAGTTCTGCTTTTATGGGCTAAACTAAGCAGTCCACTGCAGTTACATTTACCCACATTGACACAGACAATTACATCTCAGTTTCAGAAGAATCTTGATTTGATTATAGGGATCAAGGCAAAAGATTTTAGATCCAAAGTGGGTTTTCAGCCCAGAATAATTTGGGCTGTTAGCTGAATAAACAATGACATTGGTTGCTGTGGCAATACTAGAAAAAGTAGTTTTCTGTAAAAGATGGAAGCAGGCCAACGGCTGCAGGACCTTTGTTGTGGTTGTGCCAAGGAGTAATTTAACTGCCACATGGAGTGTCATTGTAGAAGTATGCATAAGCTCTTTTACCCAAAAGTCAGCACTACAGATGACAAAAGAACAGAGCCAAAGACAGCAGAAAGCAGAGTAGTCAGATCTTCTCCAGCTTTTTCTGAAATACAGAGGCATGGAAAGGAGATAATAACTTCATAAATGCAGTCATCAGCCTCCCCCAACTCTCATGCATTGCCTTAGTAGTTAGGAAATATTTTACTGAATTTGATGAGAAACTTATAGGATTTGGGCCGCTCATAAAATAATTCAAAATATCTGAAAACTTACTTCAGAACTGCCACATTGAACAAAGTGAAATATAGGAGAAAAAAATCCATGGAATAATGTAATGGAAGACATGCTCTCTACTTTTCCTTTGTATTCACATTAGCAGAGTTACATGCTTATAAAATTAAAATACATCTGGCTTGGAGGTATTAAGGGTTTCAGGTGATACTCAGTAAAACATCTGGAAAAAGGCATTGAAGTTACTCTTTTTACTAACACCTCTCCCTCTTCATTTGACCCAATCTGTAAATCTTAACATAATATTATTTCATTAAACCAAAAATTGAGGGCTTTAATTTGCATTTTTCAATAATTATCTTTAATCCTGTTTTATACAATATGAAATTATTGATTTATCAAATTTAATTTTTTTACTATATAAGTTGATGCAAATGAGTTTCTGCACATTTTAATAAGCTAAAATATATTTGATAAGCTGCATAACAATATATTTCAAATTAAATTCTCTCTCTCTGCACCTCTCGAAACTCCATCTACTATAGCTCCATCTCTTTCCATGTATATGTATATGTGTGTATATATACATGTGTGTATATGTAGATGTGTATCTGTGGGGGAGGGGGATGGGTGTAGGTGAGCGTATTGAGTTTGAGCAAGAGAATCTGGGTTATTTTCTCTTAGCCAATTCAACTTTACACGTTTGTTGTTTCGGGACAAAATAAAGTATAATCCACCCATAAATTGTCTTGATCTTGTAGAGAAAAGTCAGGCAATAAAATTAATAAATAACATAACTGATTCCTTTGCAGCCTGCATTCATGCATGTATGCACATAGATACACAAACATACATACACCAACATGCATGCATGTATGTGGCTCCTGAGATGCTCCTTAAGTGACTTCAGATTTCCAGCCATCATATCTGCACATACACAAGGACTCTAGGAACAGACATTTTTCAAATATCACTCATCAGCAACACTAAAATCAATTATGGTACAACACTTTTTAATAGTTACATTGTACCTATCAATCTTCTTGAGAATTAAGATAATGCTCAAAAATCATTTTGTGTGACTTTTTTAATCTCTGGAAAGATGATGAGTTATATCTTATGAGATTATAGTGTCAAAAATTTTGTCTTGATATTAGAAAGCTGTCTCCAGAGAGATTTGACCCTTGCCAAGATTTTATTATTTTTGACTTTCAATATCTCTGTTTTTATGCCTGTCATTTTAATTCATTGTGAACACTGGACCATGCTAGTTGCTGTATTGTTTAATTTGGTATATTGTTTTACCAAAGTGTATTCTATATTTGCTTTAACTTGTTTTTAATTCTATGTCCGATTGCTTTTCAGTTGGAAAGTGCTTCTTAGATTGTTTATCTGTTTTGCAGGTTGCTTGGGAATTAGCTCCAAGATCAGTTACCTGTCATTCATTCCCAGACAGGAAGTTCTGCCTGTCAGCTCCCCACCCACTTCTCCGCATGTGTTGGCCCCTCCCCCTGTATTTCTGACCTGTTCAAATTCAGCAAAACATTTCAAGGAGACTTTTGTATATAAATGTAAGTGGAATGTCTCCTCCCTGCCAACCCAACTAGACAGGTTTATCTGAGGCAGGTATTTCACTGAAGCAACTTTATCATGATCATATTAGAACTATTTTTATTTTATTTATTTATTTATTTATAATTGGACTTATATGCCGCCCCCTCTCCGCAAGGACTCGGGGCGGCTCACAATTAAAACACAAGAACAATAAATATTTTTTTAAAGAATTAAATCTGGAAAGCCCAATCAATAAAACAATTAAAATAAATTAAAATAAATTTTAAAAAACCCAGGAGGTCAGTCCAGCTCAGCCTGTTCAAACAACCAAGTCTTTACATCATGGTGGAAGGAGCGAAGATCAGGGGCCAAGTGGAGTTCCAAAGGGAGTTGACTCCACAAGGCGGGGGCCGCAACAGAGTAGGCCCTCCCTCAAGGCACCACCAGCTGACATTGTCTAGCCAACGGCACCCCGAGGAGTCCCCGTCTGTGCGCACGCACAGGGCGATCAGTATTTGATGTTGGCAGGAGACGCTCCCGCAAGTACTCCGGACCCAAATCGTAAAGGACTTTGAATGTTAAAACCAACACCATTTTATTGTGAGATACAAGCAGTTGAGGAGGTTTCATCCCTACTTGATTTCATTCACACAGATGTGCTTGGCTTAAAAACTAGCAGGATAGGGAAAATTGAATGGAAACTGATAAAAAGTGGAAACTGAAAAAAAATGGAATGGAAACTGAAAAAAAAAACCTTGGGGGGGAGATAAATAAATAATCGCTTTCATTTAAAGTATCAAGCAATATTTTAAGTGAATTTATTTTAAAAACAATGGTTTACTTTGCAGTTTTGTAGGGATCTAAATCTCTCAGTGTATTAGTCTAGTTGTACAACAGGAGAAAAAAATGTGAAGCTTTATGCTTTCATATAATATTCTCCAGAATTCTGAAACTCATTCAAATAAAATAGCTTTGCAATGTATTATCAAATCCAAACAAGTGGTAGGATTCAATTTCTTTTTACTACCGGTTCTGTGGGCATGGCTTGGTGGGTGTGGCAGGGGAAGGATACTGTAAAATCTCCAGTCAGAGGTGGTATTTGCTGGTTCTCCGAACTACTCAAAATTTCTGCTACCGGTTCTCCAGAACTGGTCAGAACCTGCTGAATACCACCTCTGATCCAAACACATTCATTGAGAAAAACTGTGTATGTGTTCAAAAGGTCATTTCCTTAATTCTCTTCATTCACTCTCCCCAGACCATCAAATAAAATTGTTTTGAAGCTAGTAGAATTGTACTATCTTTTAATATGGAGAGAGAGAGAGAGAGAGAGAGAGAGAGAACTTGCATGCTTCAGCTCTGAAGTTCTGCTTTGACATTCCTTTGGCACAATCAATTTAGGAATGGTAAATCCAAAGAAGAGGAATGCAGTGATAGAAATCAGCCCTTTTCATACTCTAATGAGCATTTCATAACCAAATTCCTTTTAGGTCTGTGCATATAGTTCTTAAGGCATGACAGATTCAACATCTGCATCTCGCATGGATGTAGGTGTTTTTAACCTTATCATTTCCACAAGCTTTTATAGGATGCTGTGAAAGTTGCTTTATGAAGTGCAGCCTCAGAAAAGAATTGGACTGAATGCAGAGCATTATATTTTTCACATGGATTGCTTGAATCAAATTCAGCCTGGAACAACAATTTATTTCTAAATTGCACAGGATTATTTAAAAACTCTCTCTAAAGTCATTCCACTGCCTTTTAAACTCTCAAATGCAGCTCAACACATATTAAAAAAATATGTAGATATTAAGGAGAAGCCATTTCAAACCATTTCAACTTATTTATGGCAATTTTAATGAGTCAGTATGAACTGTGGTGGTGTATAATGGTAATCTGAAGCAAATTGCTGTCTCGTGGTAATCTGCAGCAGCACAAAGGCATGAGAATGATTAATAGGAATAGCAATAGCACATTGGCTTATACACAGCTCTGCAGTGCTTTTCAGCAGTCTCTGGGTGGTTTATAGTCAGCATGTTGTCCCCTACAATCCGGGTCCTCATTTTGCTGACCTCAGAAGAATGAAAGACTGAGTCAACTGGTGAGGATTGAATTCTTGGCAGTGGGTAAAGTTAGCCTGCAATACTGCATTCCCACAATACCATAGCTTCTTACGGCTATCCCTATGCTTTCCAAGATGCAAACCTGCCATTTACCAATATTTGATTTGACATTTTAAGTCAGGTATTTATTTATTTATTTTTTATTTATTTTTTTATTTCATATCATTATTTGTTACATATCATACATCTATTATATTGGGCCAGCCACATCAATGCATATACTCTGAATAGGGTTTAACAGTATTTTCCTGGTTCATGAATACACATGGGACAAAAGTTCATCTTGCAGGCCCTCATCTATGTGCAATTTATTGGACTGTCTGGAATTCAACAGTGGCAATAAATAATAGACTCAAAGTAGAATTGATAAACTAGATCTGCTTTTATTTCCCTTAATTGTTAGGTATCAATCAGGGCACTGTTGGAAATCAAAATGCCATCTAGATTAAGCTACTCCAAGGTATCTGGACAAGAAATTGTCATGTCTGGGTTTTATACACCCTAAGAGCTACCCAGGAAAGATATTTCCCAATGCTAGTGCTATCCAATTGCCAGAGGTTTTCAACTAAGACATTCTGGTACATGGTAGCAGTGATGAGATTCAAAAAATTTTACTACCAGTTCTGTGGTCTTGGCTTGGTGGGCGTGACATGGCTTGGTGGGCGTGGCAAGGGAAGGATATTGCAAAATCTCCATTACCTCTCCACTCCTGGGGGAAGGATACCACCGGTTCTCTGAACGACTGAAAATTTCCACTACCGGTTCTCCAGAACTGGTCAGAACCTGCTGAATACCACCTCTACATGGTAGGCCCCTTTATTTTCACTTGCTTTGTGGAACAATTTCCTGAGAAAGGGGCAGTCTCAACCCCATTGGCCTTCCAGAAAGCCATGAAGAAATGGTCTTTCCCCCAGGTACTGAGAACAGGATGTTAATGGAGTTCTGACATGAGTGTGTTTTGTCTGATATACTGAGAATGTGATTTGTGGGGGCTTTAATGCAGTTTCTTAAAAATTGACTCACATAGTTTGGCTATGGGGGTTTTTGTGGGGAGAGGAGTTGTTCCCTGATGTTTCATGGAAAGATGGTCAGATTTTAAATTGATTAAATGAACTTTCAGCCTCATTTCAAGTTCCTAGGTTGGTTATACATAACCTGTACTCTTAAAATATCTCAAGCTAATTGGCTTTGTTGTCCAGCCATGACCAATTGCAGAAATATATCACAAAAGGTACAAGAAAAGATGTGCTAAGTTGCCAATATTATTTATTTATTTATTTATTAAAATTGTCACCCATCTTACCACATTATAATAAAAGGAGTCAGATGACAGAAGCATAAGAAATGGCAGTTTCTGTAGTGAGAGTCAGGTGGAAGCTACAGCTCATCTATGTCCGGAGCACAAAGTAACAGCCAGAGACCAAAATTGCTTCCTACAGCTATGAGATTATAATTGTTTAATTGTTTAATAATTGTGCAATTGTTAATTGTTTGGTTCTGTGCCAGGCAAGCTCACACAGCATTTATTGATAACAATGCTAACTATCAGGTCTTAGAAATATTTGTAGCCTTCTTCTGAGTCACCACTTCAGTGTGGTGTTGCATGTTTTTGCAAACCTGGCATTCAAGTCTGCAGGCATGTGTGCATCTGTATTGGTGGAAGATGGACTTGGCAGTACTTTCCTTGAATCTAGGAAATCACAGGGCATTCTGCATTCCCCATGTCACAATCTGTCAGTGCCTACTTTTCTTGGAGATTGATTCTGTTACTTAGAGCATGTTTTGACCCAGGTTTCGTAAATCGTAATTATTCACAAACTTGTTTTAAAAGCAAAACCTATTTTATTGCAATACTAGGAATTGTTTTCATTCAAAGCCGAAACTAATTTTAAACAATCCCCCAAGATAAGCACACACCTTTCAGTTCTGTGGAATCTGCCAAAAACAGAAGTATCCAATCAACTATAAAAGAAATCAACTGAAGTACAAGAAAAAACCAACCAAAGTTCACAGAGCTTCAACGATGACTCAGAACCGATCGAACTACTTTGCTTCCTGCAAAGGTTTAGTCATTTAGGCCTGACCTTTATCCCTTATGGGAGGGGCAATCACCTCCCAGCCTTACTCCTGAGTTGCCCCTTTTGTTTCAGCTGCTCTTGCCTTCTAGCAGCTCTGCACACACGCGCACTGGGAACAAGCTCCCCTGGGTCCTCCGCTTCCTTGTTGCTAAACTCCGAAGGCAGCACCCCACTCCCAGATGGTCCTGGCCCCATCCCTGCATCCTCTCCAGAGTCCCTGACTGGTCCCCTTTCTTTCCCACTTTCTGATTCCACTGCCATCTGCACCAGCTGCTGGCAATCACAACAGAGCATGACATCTGCTGGTGTTGTAGCTGTCCTTTCATTATAAATATATTTATTTATTTATTTTAAAGCATTATGGACACCACACTGAGGAATTTATAACAATGAAGCTAATGTACATAATATCATCCTTTTGGTTAAAAATTGGCTCTGGAGAGATAGTGCTAGAAGATACAGGTGAAAACATCCTAAAGACTACATCCCTCTCCCAATGAGACCCTTTATGCCAGGGCTATCTGTTAAGTTTGCATGAAGAGTCAGACGCGAGGAGTTCCAGCAAAAGACTTTATTAATGACAACAGCTCGAATGGACCCGTCGGTAAGGCTACTGCTGCTTTTATAGCCGGCAGCCGTAGCTGCTAGCCAATGGGAGTGCAGGGTTTCTTCCCGCACTATTTAAACCAATACCATTTGACATTTTACAAGACCAATTCAAATAAACCAATAACATTTAAACCTACATACATAACACCCTCCCCACTAGGTTCAGTCCATACCAAACCCCAACCTATCTAATGTATTCCTTTAAATAGGTGGGGCTCTTACGTAATGCTGAGACCTTCGTGGTTCAGAATCTTTATTGTTCTCACCCAGTGAGAGGGGAAATGTGTCTGCTGACATTTCCCTGTTAGGACTTCCTGTGAAAGAAGACCCTGTTAGACTGTTAGAATCTGGTCTCTCCTCCCAACCCATCTCCATTCCAATGTCAACACCCAAGTCTGGTAGTGATGTACAATCTTCCACTTCTAAGGATGGATCTAGGCATTGTGACAGGGTTCGGATGGTTCCTGTCGAATGACTCTACTTCTAAGGATGGATCTTGGCATTGTGACAGGGTTCGGGATGGTTCCTGTCAATGGCTCGTTACACAAAGGGTTGATTCCTGTTTGCTGATATTCCTCCTGTTCCTCCCCTTCCCCTAGAAGAGACATCAGGTGAGGGACCTAGAGAGAGACAGGGCGATGTTCCTGAGTGAACCGGGATCTAAGTTGGTCAATGTGCCTGCTCCAGAGGAGGCCATCCTCTGTTTGAACCCTGTAAGAAAGAGGGCCAGTGATGTGAGTTATTTCAGCAGGAATCCACAAAGGTTCACCTGTAAGGTTCCTAGCATAGACAGAATCTCCCACACTAAAGAACGAACTTTGGAAGTGGAATCCAGTGGTGTATTGGGTGCATAAGTGGGATGAAGTCGGTCAAGGGAAGACCTAGTTTCCTGCCCATTAACAACTCTGCTGGGGACAAGTTAGTTGATGGGCTAGGAGTGATGTGCTGAACACTAAGAAGCTTTTCAAGCTTCTCAGTGATGTCCCCAGGACCCAGCTGCTGAAGCTTTTCTTTGGTAAAGCGCACCATACGTTCAGCCCGGCCGTTGGCCGGGTGCCCAGGGGCTGTGAGGGCATGTCTGATGCCCTGTTGAGCTAGAAAGGATTCAAAAATGTTAGACGTGAATTGAGGGCCATTGTCAGAGACAGGACATCTGGTAACCCATGGGTTACAAAGAGCTTTTGAGCTGCTTGATAACAGCCTCAGTAGTAGTAGAAGTCATGAGAATAACCTCTAGCCATTTGGAGTATGCATCTACAATTACTAGAAACGTGTGCCCTCGCCTGTAGGGTGCAAAATCAATGTGGATTCTAGACCATGGGCCCCTAGGACATTCCCATTCCTGTGTGGGGCGTGAGGTGGGGCAGGCCTGACTACCTGGCAATTGGGACAAGAGGCAACCCAGTTTTCAACCATTTTGTCAATACTGGCCACCATACATAACTCCTGGCCAAACCTTTCATCCTTACAATCCCAGGATGACCCTCATGTAACATTTCCAAAACCTCCTTTGCAGTTTTGCAGGAATAACCACCCTGTTACCCCACAAAATACATCCTCTTAATACAGATAATTCAGTTTGCCTGATTTGAAAAAAGTGAAGTAGATCTTGAAGAGGCCAACCTTTTTAATCCAGCCCATAATAGGTGCCAACACAGCATCTTTGGCAGATTCTCTGGCAATCTCAGCAGCATGGACTGGAAGCTTAGCAACGGTCTCCAGGAAAAGGTGTGAGTCTCAAGTTCACAGTCCTCCTTGTGGCAAGGTAGTGGGCAACGACTCAGTGCATCAGCATGTCCAATGTCCTTGCCAGCCTGTGAATCAGTTTGTAGGAGTAGGCTGCAAGAAATTCAGTCCACCTCAGCATTCTTGGTGACAGGATAATAGGTGTAGGTTTGTCTCCTGCCACGATGCCAAGCAAAGGTTTGTGATCTGTAACAATGGTGAATGACCTGCCATACAGATATTCATGAAATTTCTTAACAGCTGCAACAACTGCTAAAGCCTCCTTGTCCAATTGGCTGTAGTTCCTCTCTGCTTTGGACAGCGGCAGAGTAGAATGCAATTGGGGCTTCCCGGCCATTGGGAAGCCTGTGGCTCAAAACCCCTCCCACTCCAAAGGGGATGCATCACAAGTCAGAACAACAGGTAAATTCTCAGAGAATTGAATCAACACAGCATCAGACGTGATTAGCCTCTTAATACTGTTAAATGCTGACTGTTCCTTCCGCCCCCAGATCCAAGCAGCCTTCTTATCAAGTAAACGATGTAAGGGTTCAGCAATAGATGCTTTGTGAGGTAGAAACATGTGATAAAAGTTAATAAGGCCAAGGAAGGCTTGCAGATCTGACTTGCAACGAGGTTTAGGGGCTTCCTTGATCGCTTTAACCTTGGCATCAGTGGGGTGGATGCCCTGTTTATCAATCATGTACCCCAGGAATTCAACTCTGTCTGTTTGAGAGTGCATTTATCTTCCTTGACTTTCAAACCTGCTTTTCTGAATCTGGTAAGGACTTCTCTGAGTCTCTCTTGAAGCTGAGTGTCATTCTCAGCAGAGATTAACACATCATCAAAATAAGGCACTACCCCTGGCAGTCCTTGCAACATTCTTTCCATAAGACTTTGAAAAATGCCAGGTGCCACGCTTACTCCAAATTGTAGTCTTTTACATTTGAAGGCACCTCTATGAGTCACAATTGTTTGTGCCTCTGCAGTGGCATCATCAACTGTTAATTGTTGATATGCCTGAGCTAAGTCCAGTTTAGCAAAAACTGTACCCCTGCCAAGGGAATGGAGCAGATGATGCACAACAGGTACAGGGTATGCGCTCTGCTGCAGCGCATGGTTAAGTGTCCACTAAACTTGCCACGAAGTCATTAACACTCTCGCTATCCCCTTGATCCCGACGGTAAAATTCGTGTCTCTTAATGAGGCACGATACTTGTGGGGCGTAATGGGCTCTTAAAAGTCTTTCTAATTCGGGCCATTCTATTACCTTCAATTCTGCTGCTCCCGCCAACGCCTTCCCATTTTGAAAACTGCGGACCGCAGGTGTGAGAAAGACCGCCTCTTCCGTCTCTCGGGGATGCCGGCGAGATCGTTCCCTTCCAGGAACATGTGGAACCGGTCTGCATACGATTCCCAGTCTTCCGTCGCCGCCGATCGAACGGTGCTGGGGGTGTTCAGCGCAGCCATCTCGCCAGTTGCTTGTTCGTCGCGTCGTCTTCTCTTCAGGGAAATCCCATCCTCGCCAGTGTTATATTTGCATGAAGAGTCAGACGAGGAGTTCCAGCAAAAGACTTTATTAATGACAACAGCTCGAATGGACCCGTCCGGGTAAGGCTACGGCTGCTTCTTATAGCCGGCAGCCGTAGCTGCTAGCCAATGGGAGTGCAGGGTTTCTTCCCGCACTATTTAAACCAATACCATTTGACATTTTACAAGACCAATTCAAATAAACCAATAACATTTAAACCTACATACATAACACTATCAAACTCATGTCCCATGGGCCAGGTGTGTCATGTGCTGGCCATGCCCACACCTGGTTTAGCAAATGGGGGTGAAGTCATGATACATCATGTGATGACACCATGACGACACAAGTTTGACATCCCTGCTTTATGCAATACTACGCAGGCTGGGGGGTTCAATCTAAAAGTCACCTATATCTTACTCATGTGTTTTACACTGAACAACAAGCCTCAAGAATCCCAATTAAAAAGTGCTTCTGTCCCATTTCTGTCTTTCCCACCCAGTTTTGCTTATTTGTAAAAATGTCCACTCAGCCTAAGAAGGCAGCATTCCACAGATTTCACTGACCTTCACCTTGTGTTATAGAGTGGCAATGAGTACCTAAGTGTTTTTGCATTACAATTCTCTTTTCCTTCTGCAGTTCTATTGCTAAATCAAGGTGAAAGCCTGACATGATGGAATGCCTATTTGCCAAGGGATGGAGTTCATAGAGATAACAGCTTAGGTTTAATGAAGGACATGACTAAAAGCAAAATAACATGTTGACAACCAAGTTGCTAATGAAAGTTACAGTGTTACTATAATATAAAAGTGCCATGAAATTTTTAAGTGACAGAAGCATTCCTTTATTCAGCAATATATCTCAAAAAGGAAGTATGTGGCATAACAGTGATGAAGCCAGAATAACACTGGTTACAACAACACTAGAACTATTGTTGTTCCTATTTCCATAAGAATAATATCTATTTCTTGTTGGACTTCTTGTCTATGTAGATTCTCAGTCATCCAGGACAACTGGACTTTCTTGTTTTTCTCTGAAGATGTTTCACTTCTAGTCTAAGAAGCTAATCCAGCTCTATGGGAACTCTTCTTGAATAACACAGAATATCCATCTAAATATCCAGATAGGTAAAATCTAATCTGTCATATACAATTCCCTCATTTCACATTATTTTAAGTTTTTAGTCTGCTGTTTCAGTATCAATTGCTTGCCCTTCAAATCTTTAATTAAATATCTGCAGTCTATAGATCTTGCATTTTTTGTGGCAGTCATCTTAAAGTATGTTTTCTTTTTACGTTAGGGTTTCAGAGTCCCTCTATGCTCTCTCTGTTGCCATTGCTATTGTGTGCTTTCTTTTTAAACATGTGTTCAGAAAATCTGAAAATGAATTTTCAAATGTTGTTATGAATGCTAAGGGAGGATTCTGTAGTATTCATAACTCCTCAACTTTTGCTAGAAGTGATGAAGTGATGCATAACGTGCACTCAGTCTTTCACAGACTTGAGCCATGCTTGAAAACTTTCTCACCCATAGTATGCTGTGAATCCTATTTGATTTTCAAATGTGCTTTTGAGTTCATGTTATAAAAAAACTCTCTTTTGAAGTTTACTTAGTATCATCTCTGGAAAGGATTGCTAGAGAGAAAACAAGGCCAATGAATAATCCTCAGATCCTTTTTTAAAACTACAGTAATTTTTAAATTTCTATTGATAGTCTGTGACACTTTTTTTAAACCTCAATCATAATCTTAAAGAGATCCTCCTAAGTGATTACCATTGTCCTGACTGATTTTCCTCTGCACCCAGGAAAAATCCTTGTATTTATTTTGCAAAATATTCTTCCTAAAAGAGAAGAAAACATATTTTCCCCTTTTCAAATAGTTTTCCTAACATACACTCATGATTTTATTATTCATTCCCTTGCTTTCATTTTGCTTTGTAATCTTGTCAGTTCCTAATAGAAAGGGGACATAAAATAAAGTCAAATCAAATCAAATCAATCAATAAATAAATGTTGCACCATGTCTTCCTGGACCAGAGATATGCAATCTGGATCCCATGAGCATTTTTGTAGTTGGACATACTTCATTTACTCCCCATTACTCTTCCTGATTCTCTTTACCTTATTTTTAAATAATTCCAGATAATACTAAAATAGTTATTGTGGGGATTTTTTCTTCAATAATGAAAAAGACACCCCATTCCCCATTTTGTATATATAGGACACGCTTGTCCTATATAGAATAAGATAAATCATAATAGGAGAAGACTCAATAAGAGGGTAGAAAGCATCTATCCCATTTGCTTTGTAGCAAATAGGCATTCACTATGGCAGCCATTTTGTGAGAGCATTCACAAACTCTATATCTGTCTGGGGAATACAATAGAATAACAGAGTTGGGACCTTGGAGGTCTTTTAGTTCAACTCCCTGCTGAGGCAGGAAACCCTCTACCATTTCAGACAAATGGTTGTCCAATATCTTCTTAAAAACTTCCATTGTTAGAACATTCACAACTTCTGGAGACAATTTGTTTCACTGATTAATTGGTATAACTGTCTGAAAATTTCTTCTTAGTCCCAGGTTGCTTCTTGCCTTGATTAGTTTCCATCCATTGCTTCTTGTCCTGCTCTCAGGTGCTTTGGAGAATAGCTTAACTCCCTTTTCTTTGTGGTATTGGAACAGCGCTATCATGTCAAATCTAGACCTTCTTTTCATTAAGCATATATCATATACCATAATTTACATAGCCCTCCCTTCTATTCTATAGAAGGGATCCTTATGCCTTGAACAATATTCTGTATTCTATACTTTGCTTTGGTTACCTTAGCTGTGACTCAAGCTTCTTGCTTATTGAGTTAGGAAGTTGATTGTGAAATGTGCAGACATGCCTGTTCAGAGCTACCAGATAAGATATCAATATGTTTTAACCCATAAACATGGCAGATTCTCTCTGCTCCCCCTCTCCATATGAAAAATAATACCAAAGCAAACTCATGAAAGAATTATGATTTCCTTTTGCATGAGGATGGGATGGTAAATGTAGATGAAGGTTATGTTTTTAATTTATCATGTCTGAAATTCTCCCCTCTCTCCCCTTTCCCATGCAAAAAAAGACAAAGACAAAACAAACCTACATCACTATCTACTGATTTGTGGGAAGGGAGAACAGATGGGAACTGAGATAGCAGGATATGGTGGTACTTCCTCCCCAGTTAAAGCCATAGAGTATTCATTTCAGTTCATAGACGATAAGCTTGAAAGAAATTCATCTGCTTACCATGCAGAAGGGAGAGTCTGATAAATTACTAATGTGAAAGAGAAATGTTTTAATAAAGAGGACCACATGTAATTCTGCTGAGATGAGTAAATCAGTGACCTGCTGTGACTTGTTTTGTTTGTTTTGAACCTATCCAATGCAACAAATGAGCAAAACCACAGAAAAATATCTTAATGGAAATATGAAAAATTGATATCAATGCCTGTTTTAAAACGTTGTGGCAGTATTATTATTTATATTGCAGGGATGATGTCAGACAATAGGCTTCAAATTGGGCTGCCTCTGCATTTTGATTAACATAGATAACATCAGAAGGATCTGAAAACTGGGAAGCATTAACAACTAACATATTCCTTCCCCATCTTAACACTCTGCAAATGTGTTGAACTACAACTTCTGTTGATCTTGCCAGCCTACTATATTACTGCTACATGGAAAAACAAGAAACATGAAATTGTCTTGGATTGTCAGTATCCAGTATGATATAGTACTTAAAGTGCTGGATTAGGGGGTGATTAGGGGGCTGGAAGTGAAAATACATGAGGAAAGGTTTCAGGAATTGGGTATGTCTAATCTAGTGCAAAGAAGAACTAGTGGTGACGTAATAGCAATGTTCCAATATTTGAGGGGCTGCCACAAAGAAGGGGGTCATCCTATTTTCCCAGAGCACCAGAACGTAAGATCATAAGCAATGATTGGAAACTAACCAAGGAGAGAGGCAGTCTAGAACTAAGGAGAAATTTTCTGACAGTGAAAACTATAAACTAGTGAAATGTTTTCCTCAAGAAGTTGTGGATATTCTATCACTGGAAGCTATTATGCAGAGACTGGACAACCATTTGTCTAAAATTGTACAGGGTCTCCTGCTTGAGCAGAAGAATGGACTAAAATATCTCCAATTCTGTTATTCTTTTATTTTTGTTATCATATAATTTTTGAAATTACCTGAATGTAACTATGAAATGACAATGAGTTTAATAAAAATGTGGTGTTAAGAAGCCAGTTTGTTTATTTGGTTATTTAAATTTATTACATTTATTTATTACATAAATTATTTATTCTGTCACAAATAATTGAAAATAATTCTGAAAACAAATTTTGTCGCAATGTCTCCCTTATTTAAGTAAGTATTATTTAAATATATTGGTTGCCCAATTCCAATGTACTCTGGATGGTAAAACTAGAGAAGAATGCATTAAAATATGAAGGCAGTTGAGACCAAACATAGTAATTCCTTTAGAGTTCCTTATTTTTAAGACAAGTGGAAATAGTATAATTTCTGATAAAAGTATAATATGAATGCAAAATCTTTTATATTTAGTATTTATTTGACTCTTAAAAACATCACTGGCTATAGCAAACCTCCCTCCCAGGCAAAAGGAAATCAACAACTAGCAGATGATCTGAATGTGTTTTACTGCAGGTTTGAAAGGAAACTACAGCCACCTATCTCCACAACCCCTATCTCAAACACACCAACAATAGCCAAGCGTCCTACAACTAGCCACAACTCATTGGGCTCACAACCTCTGGTGATCACAGAAAAAGAAGTGCAAGGTCTATTTCACAGACAAAAGCCAGGAAAAGCACCAGGGCCAGACAATATAACTCCTTCTTGCATAAAAGTCTCTGCTGACCAATTGGCCCCCATCTTCACCCGAATCTTCAATAGATCACTAGAGATGTGCTATGTTCCTTCCTGCTTCGAATGCTCTACTATCATCCCAGTGCCAAAGAAGCCCTCCATCAAGGAACTGAATGACTACAGACCAGTCGCTCTAACATCTGTACTTATGAAAATCTTTGAAAGGCTTGTGCTGTCCCATCTGAAAACCATCAAGGATCCGCTGTTAGATCCCATGCAGTTTGCATACTGAGCAAATAGATAAATAGATGATGTTGTTAATATGGTTCTGCATTACATCCTGCAACACCTTGAATCTCCAAATACCTATGCAAAGGTCCTCTTTGTAGACTTTGTTCAGCATTCAATACCATCATTCCAGACACTCTTCTAAGTAAATTAAACCAACTAGTGGTACCTGAACACACTTGTAAGTGGATCATAAGCTTCCTAACAGACAGGAAGCAGCAGGTGAAGCTAGGCAGAATCACATCTGATACCTGTACAATTAGCACAGGGCCCCCCCAAGGCTGTGTGCTTTCTCCATTTCTCTTCTCCCTATATACCAATGACTGCATCTCAAATGATCCATCTGTTAAAATACTGAAATTTGCTGATGACACAACAGTGATTGGTCTCATTCGAGACAACGATGAATCCGCATACAGACAGGAGGTTATACAACTTGCCTCATGGTGTAACCAGAACAATCTGGGACTGAACGCACTCAAAACCATAGAGATGGTGGTAGACTTTAGAAGAAACCCTCCCATACCACCACCTCTTACAATACTAGACAACACAGTATCAACAGTAGAGACCTTCAAATTTCTAGGTTCTACTATATCACATGACCTAAAATGGACACCTAACATCAAAAACGTCATCAAAAAAGCACAACAAAGAATGTTCTTTCTGTGCCAACTCAGAAAGCTCAAACTGCCCAAAGAGATGGTGATCCAGTTCTACAGAGGAATTATTGAGTCTATCATCTGCACCTCTATAACTGGGTTTGGTTCTGCAACCCAGCAGGACAGACACAGACTTCAGAGGATAATTAGGACTGCAGAAAAAACAATTACTACCAACCTACCTTCAATTGAGGACCTGTATACTGCACAAGTCAAAAAGAGGGCTGTGAAAACATTTACAGACCCCTCACATCCCAGACATAATCTGTTTCAACTCCTTCCCTCAAAATGATGCTACAGAGCACTGCACACCAGAACAACTAGACACAAGAACAGTTTTTTCCCAAAAGCCATCACTCTACTAAACAAATAATTCCCTCAACACTGTTCAACTATTACAAAGTCTGCACTACTATTACTGTTAATCTTCTCATCACTCCTTATCACCCATCCCCTCCCACTTGTGACTGTATGACTGTAACTTTGTTGTTTGTATCCTTATGATTTATATTGACTGTTTTCTAGTATGATTTGATTGCTTATTGTACCCTATGACTATCATTAAGTGTTGTACCTTATGATTCCTGACTCTTGATAAATGTATCTTTTCTTTTATGTATATATTTGCACCAAGACAAATTCCTTGTGTGTCCAACCACACTTGGCCAATAAAGAATTCTATTCTATTCTATTCTATTCTATTCTATTCTATTCTATTCTATTTTCTGTTCTGTTCTGTTCTGTTCTGTTCTATGTTTAATTGAACACATGTGGGGCATTTTTATCTTCCCAGTATTTGCTTTCAGAATGAAAATGTAGCATTAGTGGATTTTTATAGAAATATGTATAGTTCACACAATAATGGCATATATAGTACAGAAGACAATGGAGAAAGGAAACCATTCAGAGGTATTCAGCTTATTCATTTTCTAATGTATTTATCCAAGACTTTTCCCCCTGAATTCTTGCTGTATATTTTACTCTTTTTTTCAGTCAAAAGCTTTTTTGTTTTGTTTTGTTTTGTTTTGTTTTACTCTTGTAATCTTGCATTACTTTTATTTTAGCCATAGAGCAGTTGGAAAAGATCAATCGTTCAGAAGTAAACAAACCTATTTGCATGTATTTGTGCCAATTTCATTCTTTTGGATCTCCAGCTATAATGAAAGCAAAAAAAAAACCTTGCTGCTTCTTCACTCAATAAGAAAAAAATAGGAAGCACATGGCAAGCACTAAAGATAAAAAGGCACATTTTTCTTACAGTTTACTCATTTTAATTAAAGTCAATATGAATTTTCCAATGAACTCAGGGAAAAAGAGAATTTAGAACAAATCCTTATGAGGAAGAAGACGGAGTTTTTATGCTGTTTGGTGTTTAAGATGGAATCCTGTCCTTGAAAAACTTGTTGGAGAAACTGGCCCTTATTGATTAATTTCTTCTTTTCCTTCTTTTCTCTTATTTACTTATAGATTTAGTGAAGAAATTTGAAGAAATATTTGAGTCCATTCAGAACCTCCAGCCAGTAAGAATATCCTGTTCCTTTTTATCATTGTTTTCATCAAACATATAGCAACCCCAGCCTACCACACAACAGTGATTGTTCTCATTCGAGACAACAATGAATCTGCATACAGATGGGAGGTTGAACAATTAGCTTTGTGGTGCTGCCAGAACAGTCTTGAACTGAACACACTTAAAACTGTAGAAATGATAGTAGATTTTAGGAGAAGCCCTTCCACACTACCACCACTCACAATATTAGACAACACTGTAGCAACAGTAGAGACCTTCGAGTTTCTAAGTTCTATAATATCTCAAGACTTAAAATGGACACCTAATATCAAATATGTCATAAAAAAGCACAACAAAGAATGTTCTTCCTATGCCAAGTAAGAAAGCTCAAACTGCCCAAGGAGCTGCTGATACAGTTCTACAGAGGAATTATTGAGTCTGTCATCTGCACCCTCTATAACTGTCTGGTTTGGCACTGTAACCAGTCATGACAAACACAGACTTCAATGGATAATTAGAACTGCCTTGAGCTGGTAAGGGATTGAACTCTTGACTTTGGCCAGAGTTTGGGACTGTGTAGCAATATGTTCCTACAGATGTAATGTGTGAATAGTGCATTATACAAAAGATGACCAAGAAAATAGAATAGTTAACAGGAGTTTGAAAGGAGAATGTAAAAGTTCTCTTGAATGTCTTTGTTTAATCTTACCCTGAGAAAGGAATATGAAGCAATAGAAACCTTTTTACTGGCAATGCTCTAGAAAGGAAAAGTGAAGCTAAACAGACAGAAGACTATAGCTGTGATCTGAGGAGTTGTGGAATTTTTATCCTTTTGCATCAAGACAAGAAAACTGGGAATCTCTGGTGATATTCACAATATTCTTCTAGTCCAAGAAATGTGATTGAAAAAGAAAAGAGAAATATCAGAAGTCAATGACTGGCTATAAATGATGTTGACAGGAGATATTAGGGTCTGGGGCCATGATCTGAGATATTTTGATGATGGGCTGCTGAAAGATGGATAGTACCTCACAAAGATTGGTAAAATGTGTCTGGACAAAGCATAACAAGATTGATTAGGAAGGGTTTAAAGTAAATTCATTTAGAGGTGAAAATGGAAACCCTGAAATAAAGGCCTCATAGAAAAACTATGTGTAACAGAAAGCAGGATTATTCCTGAAATGAGGTCCTTTAGATAAGTCAAATAAAAATCATAAAGCATATTAGTTCATAATGTTCATGGCCTTCATTATCTACAGTATGCCCTAATGCTTACAACATAGGAAATAAACAAGACAAGCTTGTTTTCTGAACAGAGATTTAATAGGTATAATAGTGACCTAGAGACATGATTGGAATTTAGCAAGTGAAGGAGGCCATTTGTTTGAAAGGAAAGGAAGCAATCAACAGGAAGAAAAAAAATTACTGTCTATTAAATATATCCATTCCTGCTCAGACATTAAAACAGGTGAACTTAACAATGATTTAAGGTGCTGACATCAGGGTTAAAATAAGTGTATGACAAATAAATTTATACAATAGTTAATGTCTGTTATTTTTATCCTAGTCAAGGAGAAGATGCAGATGAAGCTTTCCAAAAGAAAAAAGCAGAGCATTTTTTTCCAAAGAGAGATGAAGTTGTAAAGATGGGAGACTTTAATTGTCTGACCATCTGTTAGAAAACAAACTCTGACAAACATGGTCTTTCTGGACTATATCAGATTTGCTTTCTGGAAACTTTCTCCAAAAGATTTCAGTAGTCACAAGAAATTTAGGTATCTTTAATTAGAGACAATTCAATAAAGAATGTTTAATTCAGGAAACAGAAATAGCAAAAAAAATCAACTACAGTATAATCAATTTACATTTCTCTTCAAATTTTATTTTAAGTATAAATTAGTTATAGTTGAAAACTTTAATCATACATTTTAATAAACCAAAGCAAAGATAAATTGAATCCCATGCGAAAAGAAGTAACAGGAAATAGGAAATTTGCTCAAGCTGGGTGGGAGTTCTTAAAGAAGGAAAGATTAAAAACATAATTACCAACTATTCCAATGAGGAGAAAAATGGGAGTTCAATTAAAGAAATCTCTGTGTTTTCACAAAAACTTTAGTGAAGATCAGAAAACAAAAAGAAAAGAATAAGTACAGGAAATGGAAAAAGGTCATAAAGACAGGTGGCTTAACACTGTAAAGTTCTTGTCAGGAAAGCAAAAACTCTAAATGAGCAGAAGGATGTGAAAAATAACAGAAAGACTTCTTTAGATAGGTTCAAAGGAAAAGGAAAAAATCAGTAGATCAAATGCTCAATGAAGCAAAATGCTAACAGGTAACAGTAAAAGTACAGCTATTCAACTTTTTTGCAGGTAGACTGTTCAATCATCTTTAACAAAAAAGTATGTGTTTCACCATGAATTTATAAAAAGCAGGATGAAAGCACAAGATTTAAATCTTTAGACTGATAGATATATAGTGAGTTAATACACCTTTATTTTGAAAGAATTTAAATTTCCAGGACCAGATGATTTACATGGAGGATACTGACTGGCCTGGATGAATCATTATGTATTCTCTTTGAAAAATCCTGGAGAATTGGTAAAGTGCCAAATGACTGGAGAAGAACAAAGGGCTCTCTGTCTTCAAAGAGGTAAAGAAGGAAGCTCCAGGAAGTTACAGACCAGTCAGTCTAATATTGATACCAAGAAGATGAATGCAGCTCATACAGACTTCCAACTGAAATGCCTTCAAATAAAATTGAATATTACTTGAAATTAGTGGGTTTTTCAAAAAGTCAATTTGAATTTTTCAAAAACAAATCTTGCCATCTTAATCTTACCCCATTTCGCAATCAAACAAGGTTAATATATTATGGGAATGCTATAGACATAATATTCATTGGTTTTTACAAGCATTTCTCAAAATAACCCATGACATGCTGATTAGCCAATTAAATAAATATAGTATTTATCAATAGCTCTTCATCAAACCACAGAGAAATATCAAGTGGGTTATCATAAGGATCTATCCTTGGCCCTCTACTTGAACATTTTCATGAATGAATTGAATGAAGAAGAGGAAGGAATGTTTTTCCACAATAGAGATGATTAGACAGAATATTCAATTTCCTAGGAAGACAGAAATAACATTAAAGAAGATTTTTAAAGATTGGTGAAATGGGCTGAAATAACTGATTTAAACTGAATAAGATAAAAATGAGATAAGCACAAAGTCTTTGTAAAAAAGCAAATGCACAAATGCAGAATAGATCACATCAGGTTTTGTAATAGTATTTGCAAAAAATGACTTAAACATAGTGGATCGGAGATATCATGAGACAACAAAGGCTATTTAGCCTCAAAAAAGAAAAGAAAAAAGAAAGAAAGAAAGAAAGAAAGAAAGAAAGAAAGAAAGAAAGAGAAAAGAAAAGAAAATGCAATTGTAGGGTGCACCAACACAATTTACCTATCAGAGTGTTGGAAGAAATATCCACCTGGTTCCGTTCCAAGCCAGGAGAAAAGCACTCGAGACAAAATGGAGGCTGGAATCTGATTGGAAAGAGGGTCCATTTATTGATGAAACAGAAGCATATGGGTGGCTCTGGGCAGCTGACCACATGGTGTTGAGAGTGAGGGGCTTTTATACCTTCTCTTGGTCTTTGAACTTGAGCTTCCTGTTCCTGGGCAAGAATATGTACAGGACAGGACTACGCGGCGGCTGAGTTCCACCACATGTTTATTGGACCCGTGCCCTTCCTGGCTGGCTTATGCCGCCAGGGAGGCCACCTGTGGTTGGCTCCGGGCAGTTGTCAACGCTTCATTAAGAGAGGGTGTTTTTCCCTCTGCCTTGAAGGAGGAGGTGGTGAGACCCCTCTTGAAGAAGCCTGCCCTGGACCCGACCATGTTAGACAACTTTCGTCCAGTCTCCAACCTTCGCTTTTTGGTGAAGGTTGTTGAGAGTGTGGTGGCTTGGCAGTTTCCACTCTTCCTGGATGAAACGGACTACCTGGATCTGTATCAATCGGGCTTCTGACCTGGTTTCAGCACGGATATGGCATTGGTCGCACTGATGGATGATCTCTGGAGGGCTCGGGACAGGGGCCTTTCCTCTGTCCTGGTCCTATTAGACCTCTCAGCGGCTTTTGATACCATCGACCATGGTATCCTTCTGTGACGCCTTGAGGAATTGGGAATGGGGGGCACTGTGCTTCAGTGGTTCACCTCCTACCTCTCGGGGCGGTAGCAGTTGGTATTGGTGGGGGGGCAGAGGTCGACCCTGAGAGTGCTCTCTTGTGGGGTCCCTCAGGGGTCGGTTCTTTCCCCTCTGCTATTTAACATCTATATGAAGCCGCTGGGTGAGATCATCCGTGGTTTTGGGGTGAGTTTCCATCAGTACGCAGATGACACCCAGCTATATATCTCCACCCCAAACCAGATCGGTGATGCCCTCTCCCTGATGACCCAGTGCTTGGATGCGGTACAGATCTGGATGAGTGGGAACATGCTTCGACTCAACCCGGCCAAGACTGAGTGGCTGTGCATACCGGCATCTCGAATGTCCATCTTTAACCATAGGGGGAGTGGTGTTGCCCCCTGTGGATAGGGCACGGAATCTGGGGGTCCTCCTGGATGTACGGCTCTGGTTGGAGGAGCAGGTGGGGGCCGTTGCCAGGGGGGCCTTTGCCCAGCTCAGCTTAGTTCGTTAACTACGCCCATTTCTGGACCGAGATGCCCTGCGCACAATCACTCACACCCTTGTTACCTCTAGACTCGACTACTGCAATGCTCTCTATCTAGGACTGCCCTTGCATACCATCCAGAGATTGCAGCTGGTGCAGAATGCGGCAGCGTGGGTGGTGATGGGAGTTTCCCGGTTCTCCCATGTTACCCCCTTCCTACGCTGCCTGCATTGGTTGCCAGTGGCACTCCGGGTGAGATTCAAGGTTTTAGTTTTAACATACAAAGTCCTTCACGACATGGGTCCTCAATATTTAAGGGAGCGACTCCTGCCGATAGCGATTGCCAGCCACCCTGTGCAAGCACATAGGCAGGGACTCCTTGGGGTCCCATCGGCGGGCCAATGCTGGCTGTTGGTCCCCTGATGACGAGCCTATTCTGTCGCGGCCCTGGACCTCTGGAATCAACTTCCCCTGAAGCTCCGCCTGGCCCCTGACCTCCGCACCTTCCGCCATGATCTAAAGACCTGGTTGTTTGACTAATCTGGGCTGTGACCCTTGTGGGGGTTGGTTTTATATTTCTAAGTTTTATAAATTCATTTTTTGGGCTGGTAAACTTGTTTAATTTCTTTTTAATTATTTATTGTTGTTGTTTTTTAGTTGTGAGCTGCCCCGAGTCTTTGGAGATGGGGCGGCATACAAGTCTCAAAAAATAAATAAATAAATATTGGCTATTGTCAGATTCCTATTAGGTCATGTTTGTCTGAGCTCCCAGGTTTGGTTGAAGTTTGGACTGTCTGGGATCATGTAATGAAGAGGCTTGTGTTCTGAAAGGACATTGGGCAATTCCTATTATGGCTTAATGGCTTTGTCCTGGAGATGTCTTAATCACATCACCTTGGAGCTGAAGGCCTTTTGTCTTGTACATAGTCTTTCTTAATGGACATCAAATATCTGCTGGGGGCAGGGAGCTGGGGCTGAGTTTCTGTCTCCTTTAAGATTTCAATTTCTTTTTTAGGGAAAATATAATATTCTGTCCTTTTAAATATTTCTCAAAGTATTTCATTATTCCAGGATGGGTGATTTCCCTCAAGGGGAAGTTATTGTTCTACAATATTCTGCTTTGATCAGACCCTGCCTCAAGCACTAGAAGAACATTTTAAGAAGGATTCTGAGAAATTGGAAAAGAATGTAAGAAAAGCAGTGAAGATTATCAGGAGACTAGAAACTAAACCCAGACAGAGATATGAAGAGCTGGGTATGTTTGACTTTGAAAAAAGACAAGTGCAGGGAAATATGTTAGCACTGCTAAAATGTGAAAGGAAGTCTCAGAAAAATATTGACCTTTTCTTTCTTGATGCAGAGTGCAAAACATGGAATAATGAATTTAATTTATAGAAAGTGAATTTGATTAAATTCAAGAGTGGAAGGGTCCATTTCAGCTACTGAGTCTAGGCTCCTGCTCAGTGAAGGAATCCAAATTAAACTTTACAGATATATGACCACCTACCTTCTGCTTAAACAACAACCCTCTGGATAATTGGTTCCATTGTCAAACTGCTCCTACCATCCAGAAATTTCTTCTAACATTCAGTCAGAAGTTATAAGTTAAATCCATTATTCTGAATCCTGTATTCTACAAAAAGAGAGATTGTATTTAATTATTAATTCTGCTCAGCAACTTGTATCTTAAGATTCTTATGCTCAGGAAAGTTATCCCTGGCATAGCCAAATTGTTTCACATTTTGATTTCAGTGTGTGATGAAACAAGGCAAAGACAGTTATGTATCTGCAAACCTGGAAGACTGTGGTTAGTTATCAAGGAAGATCCTGTCAAGGAAGAATTCCGCAGAAGGGAGTTGGCTCATGGTGGAATGAGATTTATTGCTAATTATTTTACAAGTCCAGATTTCAGATGAATCTGTCAGGATTCATAAACACTAGCAGAAAATATAACAGGCACGGAAGTATTGAAGCAATGTAATAATAAATATGGATTGTATTATATTAGGCTTCCTTTAGTGGCATTATCTCTTCATAATCTGCATTTATTAAGAGAGCAGGCAGCATCATATTTGTTGTGTAATAAGCTACAGTGTTTCGGCGATATTTTGCATTCCTTGCCAGAAACAAAATAAAACAAATGTGCAACTGGCCTCCAGCTTTTTAGATAAACCCTCTGTGCCCTTTATTCTACCTGACAAGAATTCCAACAAAGAGAGTTTCAGAAGTAAACTAGAAAACTTGTGATGCTTTGGGTCATCATTTCAGAAATGACTATCAGAAATCAACCTTCCTTCCTCCCTCTCCTTCCTTTCTTCTTTCTTCCCCTTCCCTTCTCTTATGTTCCTTACTCCCTTCTTTCCCTCCCCTCTCCTTCCTTCCCTTCCCTACAGGGCTCCTGGGTGGGAGAGAGAGTGAGGGATTGCAAGACTGACTGGGAAACTGTCATGGTATATTGTAAATGAAGATCATGTGACAGCATCAGCAACTCATCAGTGCAGCATCAAGTAGTAGTTCTGAAGCAACCATAACTTCCCCAAATTTCATTCCCTTGGCAGTTATGATCTCAGATGTTGGACACTTTCCCCCCCTCTGCCTTGATAAGTAAATACTTCTCTGTCTGCAACACTGGTCAGGCAGGAAATAGTACGACCTACCCAAATTCTTCTAAGGTCTAGAGGAAGGCTAATTGAGACACTTATCAAGATAGCTCCATTAAGCTTTTCATTAAGTGGCTTTGCTTGGATTGATTCACATAGAATAAGAAAGCCGAGTCTTCTGAAAAGTAATTTGTCTTTGGGCTTTTGCAATTTATATCGATAATAGAAAAGACAAAGACAGTTTTCTTATTGGATTCCTTTCCCCTGGTCTATGGATAGGCATCAAATTGAAAATTTCAAATGTTATAGCATGTGTTCTGGATTGTATCGGCAGCTGCCAGGCACCTTCTGGAGAGAGTTCTAATAGGCAGTAAATTTTTGCAAATGTTTGACACCTCTGTGCCCTTGCCTGACTGTTTTCCTGTGCAGATATTGTCAGCCTTTTCCTGATTTTCCTGTGTAAGGGAGAGATAAAACCATTAATATTTGTAGCCTGTCAATGGAGAATGTGTCATCCACCAGTATAAACTACAAATTTGCCAGATGGCTCAGCAGTCCTAAAGACAAGTAACATACAACAGATAGATAGGGACTGTGCTGGCATTTCATCATTCTCAGGTCAAATGTTTCTATTTCTCAGGAAAAACAAAATTGATAGAACCAAGGTAATCATCATAAAGGCTGCAATAAGAAGCAACAGTATGCTGAAGTTTTGTCCCAATGCAGCCTTGAAATTCAGAAGTTTCAGGATCTACTGCTGTATAACCTCTGGGTCAGGAATGACATTTCAGCTATTGTCCCTTTGACTGCAACCATATTCACACTGTCCTGTTGCTTCACTGTTTGTATTTATTGCATTTGTATCCTGATGCTATCCAAAGACTTTTGATTGCTTACATAACATGAAAACATTTAATTAAACACCTATGATATATCTAACATGGCAATTGAATATGTAGTTTATAAAACCATACATCAATAAATACCAGCAACTATAAAAATATAGAAATAAAGACAAGAATAGTCTAAGTCATGAACTTAGTGGAAATCCTCTTTGAAATAGCTAAGTATTCAACCTCCTTCTGAAAACCTTCAGGGAATATGGAGCATTAACCATGGCAGAAATGGACAACTTCACTTGTATTCTCTCCTGTTCACAGCAAATACCCTTCACTCACATTTTCATGCTCTGAATTGGAAAGTAGGGTACTGAGGCTTTTGCTGATTCAAGTGTTGCTGTCCAGTTTGCTTGCTATGCTGTACCCCAGTATCAAATGGGGTTCCTTGGAATTCAAGAAGTTTGCAACAAGGTTGCTAGGATTCTGTGAGAGATTGTGATTTTAAAAAAATCATTAAAAAAAAACTTTGCAATGGCAGTACTAGAAGTGATGGTAATTTTTATACACTGTGATTCAGTTTACTAATCATCTTAACATTCTATGAGCTGTAGATATAATAAAATTATTTCAATAATTTCTCTAGAGGTAAAAAGAAATATTGAAAATGTGTATTCTATACAATTCTTTCTCTTTCATTGGTTACTGCACAGAAACAGGAATATTTCACATCCTGGGTCAAAGGAAACTACTCTGTAATTCTCTAATCTCTGCTGTAGCTATTATTACCAGAATCTTTCAGTATGTAAAGGTTATAACTCTTACATGGCATGTAGAATGCTGTTGTTTCAAAGCTAACATAGATTTTAATTACTATTTCCCCAAGCCAGCTACTTTTCCACTGTTTTTTTATGTTGTTGTTATTGCAACAATAGTGAGAAAGTAATTAAATTGGATAAACAAAAATTATAACAACAACCTGTCTCTGCTGAGTTTTAAATAGGTGGCAAACAAGAATTACAGCCACTAGAATACTGAAAGATTTTGGTAATAATACTAATAACATTTAGCGAATTTTCTAAAAATGAAACAATTGATTTTTTAAAAGTTGGTTACAATGTCTTCATTTATGTAAATATTGTTGTCTTCACTTTGCATATGTACATTTAACTATATATTAATATATTTTATGTGTATGTCTGTGTACAGCTCTGTTTGTGGTGTGTACCCAACAAAAGTTTAAATGACCAGAAATACATCTATGGAGATTTTCAATGAATCCAGATCATGGTTGTCCCAAAAGTGTATTTTTTCCAAAAGACAATTGGACTTTTTTTTCCTTTGAAAATCATTTCTCATCCAAGAAGCTTTTTCAATTCTAACTGACTGAAGGGGAATGGAAAGAGTTATATTCTTTGCAGCAATCTGTCAGCACTCTAAGGGTTGGTTACTAGCTCTCTCAGAGTTATTGAGGCCACTTGGTGGGGAATGGGACAATTCACCATGGCCAACTCACCACAATCTATTTGCCATGGCCAACTTGCTGTAGGCCAACTTACTGTGGGACAATTCAACAATTCAATTTAATTATTTAAAATAATTTAAAAATATTTTAATTTTTGTCATTCATATTTTATTTTGTCCCTCCTTTGGCATCATTTCTTTAATGATTCAATTTGATTATTTCTTTAATATTAGTGTAACTCTTGTCCTGCAATGAGTTGTCCCATAGCGAGTTGGCTATGGTGAGTTGTCCCACAGTGAGTAAGCTACAGCAAGTTGGCTGTGGTGAATTGACTTTGGAAAGTTGACCACGGTGAGTTATCTGTGACAAGTTGGCTGTGGTGAGTTGTTGTAGACCCACTTGTTGGTTATCAGTATCAACAGAATCACCTGAATCAGAGTGCAAATGGGTGTGGAACCTTCCTGTGACTGCTGAAAGGACTATGTTGTAAACAGGAGACAGGTAGTGTCATATTCCTCTGCATCTGTTGAAGGAAGGTTGTACAATTTTAACATACATGGCAAATGCACAGAAAGAAAAAATGCATGGCAAAATTACAAATGCGCAAGAAGAATTACATGAGGTTTGCAAGACCATAAGCTAACTGCAGTTTTAAACTCAATTTGTGAGTTCAGTTAAACTTCATGAAAATGAGCCTAGCAGCCTCATTTTGATGATAAGCAAACACTTGTGTACAATGTGACAAGAAAAAGGAAATCATCATCACTTCTTAGAAAAATTGAGGAGAAATTGATTCATCAATGCAATTTAATGATTCAATGAGTGAGATTTTCCTTTTATCTTAAAGTGATTTTTAAAAAAATCTCCTAAACAGAGGTGGTATTCAGCAGGTTCTGACCAGTTCTGGAGAACCAGTAGTGGAAATTTTGAGTAATTCAGAGAACTGGCAAATACCACCTCTGACTGGAGATTTTACAGTATCCTTCCCCTGCCATGCCCACCAAGCCACTCCCACAGAACCGGTAGTAAAAAAAATTGAATCCCACCACTGCTCCTAAGGCTTTTTCAGTCTCCTGGTTGTTTTTTCCCCTTCGTTTGATAATTGGCAATGTCCATGTGACCACTTAGGGGGCACTGCTCACAGCTTTTCCAAGATGTAACCCACATAGAGAGAGATTGGTCCCATTCACCCTTGGCAACAGGGTGAATGGGACCAGTCTCTCTCTATGTGGGTTACATCTTGGACTTAACAGGAGAGGGGGAAAATAATCTTAAAATACATATAAGCAACATGTTTGTAACCAAGGGTCTCTCCTTTGTAAAATTAGGAAAAACATGCTGAACTTCATGAACTTGATAGAAAGAATTGTAGAGGTTGCAGACCATTGTGGTGAATAAAATATAGCCTGAATGCTTTTGGTTGTTTATCCCTATCTCAAAAAAAAAAAAAGCAATGTTTCCATTGAGGTTTAAATGTGCCTGCAGAGAGAGTTTTCTTTACAGTAAATCTGCTCATTACCAAGCACAAGAGTTGTTTCATTGGTAAAGATGAAATTACTTAGTGGCTTAAATGGAATTTATTCCAGTCATTGGATTGCTGAAATCTTTCATCAGATGTAGGCTGGTTGAGAAGTATTTCCTCTACTTCTATTCAGTTCAGTTTCTAACCTGCATTTGGTTTGATTCTGCAATCTGATCTACCGTACTTGTGCATAGATACGTACCAATGACTGTATTTCTTACATACCTGTTCAGGCACTAAAATATTTAATATAACTTATTTTTCTCAAATATTGCATTTTAAAACTATTTCTTTGTGTGTTCTTTCATAGGAAATTGTTTATTTCAAACAACACTGAATTAAAAAAATGAAGACAGGACAAAGCTGGATGTCCAGAATAGATACACACATGAATGAATGAATGAATGAATGAATGAATGAATGAATGAATGAATTCTTTATTGGCCAAGTGTGATTAGACATACAAGGAATTTGTCTTGGTGCATATACATACAGAGAGAAAAGAAAGAGAGAAACTTCTGTTGTAGTTTTTAACTACCACAACAAAAAGAAAAGCAAATCTTAATTCATAGGAATTGCTGTGACTCATAGTAAGCAATCATCCAGACAGAGAATAGCTGTAAACCCATTTTCTTGCCAACCTAAATTCACACATGCCAGTTGCACAGATTCCCCTTATGTAAAAATGGGGTATTTGCCTTTATAACAGTTGGATAGTTTATAATGAGAGTGTAATCAAAATGACTTTTTGCCAGGTATCTATCATCACTTTCATTAGTGACATAATGAACAATTTAGGCCTTTGATTATTATAGGAAGGAAGGAAAAAGGAAATAATTATATCTATTATGGTTGTTTGCATTTTGTTTCTAATATTTTTAGTGGCATTTTTTATCATTTTATAATAATTTAATACTCAGATATCCTTTTTTGTTTTGTGAATAATCCATACCCACTGGAACTAATTATCATGAGCTACTATTCTTATACATTTGCAACATTCTTGCTCAGGACATCCTATCTCTTTTCTCTTCCCTTTTTGGTCCCACCAGCCTTGCCCCCATTTGGTGCTTGTAATAGGGGAAAAAGCTTTTAATTTAATTGTAAGTCATCTTCTCTTTTCACTATAAGTTTCTCAGTTCCTCTCAAAACAATTACAGGGATGTAACTATCAGAAGAACATTCAGCCTGTGAGTTGTCACTATGTGTTAAATCAGGATTCTTGAGTCTGTGAGTGACAGATAGGAAAGAATAAGAAGCAGCACCAGAAATGTAATCATGTCACCTAGTGGGTGGGATGAAAAACTAAAAGGGAAAAGACAAGATAAAGGAATCAATCCACCTATCTCAGACTCATTTTTCCCCTGTTCACTCATATATATCAATCACAGGAAAGCAATACATTGGAACTGCAGTCCTTTGAATCTTTCTTTGGATGAACAAGAACAAGCTAATAGTGGATCAAGAAAATAAAGAGAATAATAAAAAAATTCTTGTGTAGAGGTTGGAATTCAATTTGTACACTCCTCTCAATAATCACAACTGGTTTCATAAGAATATTTCCTTTAGCCTACCATATGCTGTCTCCAAATACTCTTAGTAGCAATGAAAACAAATACTCCAAATACTATTAGTGGCAATGAGCACAATCTGTCTACCTCAATCATTTTAGAGACAAACCACATCAAGAATCTTGGTTATATCATACTTAGAATATGGTAGACCTGCTTTTTGAAGAGTAGACAGAAACTTCAGTTGGCTGGGACATGTTATGGTGAGCATTTAAGTATGATTCTGAGAAAAAAATAATGCTCCAACTGCCATTTAATATCCAGTAACAGTTCAGTGTGCGAATTCTAATTCTTTGAATTCTGTCAAAGCTTAAATAGCTCAAATCCTGGGTAGCTGAGTAATATCACTGTGAATTAGCCAGGCATTAAGATGTCAAAAAGGGCTGTCTGGAGGGCACCCACTGAAGGAGATCCACTGGTCAGAAACAAGAAAGATCTCTTCTTCTAGATGAAAGTAGTCTTGCTCCAGAGCTAGGATTCATCCCCACCTTCTCAGTGTTCTGAAATAAACATCCAATAATTTGGCCTTTTAAAATAATGTGATGCACTATATTCTACAATGCTGTAATAACATTGCCTTCGCATATGCTTAATGCTTTATTTTCCCCTCCTTACAGATTTGGGTCAACTACTTTGACATTTGTTAAAAGGCAGTGTATATCTAAATGCCACAAAATCAAATATTACATAAATGATAGACCAATTAAACAAGTATTTCTAGCCCAATGCTCAGGAAACTCATAGAATATTTTTTTCCTCTTCAAAGGAACATGGTGGTAATGATCACTGGTGTTTTCCTATGTTTGTTTTATTTTTCAATGACTTTCCTACCCTTAAACTCTAGTTTCTGCTCTTATTCCTATCCTTAAAACATACAGAATAGGGGAAAAAAGTATAATTTTTTTTATCCATATTCTTCCCATAGCTGTCACAGCTTCTTGCCACTCTGCAGGGAGTGGGGAGGCTGCTTTGTAATTTCTGTAACTCTTTCAAACATTGTCCACTTCTACTTCAGTTAAACCTGAAGGGAATTCAAACATGGATCTTGTGGATTCATTAAGAGCTCCTCTTTCTACTCCAAGACAAAACATTGTTTTAGGTTCTTGTTGCTCAAAGTGCTCAATTTCTTTCCCCATTCAAGCATGCTGATAATTGGCTGCATTTTTCCTAGCTCCCTAACAACAAGCATATTTTATTTAACTGTGAAGCTGTTGGTATTTCAATGTTCTAACTAACTGCTTATACAAAGAAAGAAATGTGAGTGGCAAAATATGTTAATTTGCTCTTGGGTAATGAATACATCTGGGCAAAGTTTGATACAAAACCATGGACTCACATACACGGCATGACTAACTCTGCATGTGACTCCCTATCTTTTATAAACAAACATCAGTTTCACCTTATACATGTACTCACACATACTGTACATATCTATATGAATAGTAATACATATAGTGGCAATTAAGAAGAAATACATTGTCTATAGTAGTTTATATAAAAAGGAGTATGGCAGATGGCATCCACAATAGGAGCAGAAATGTAAGTGATTTGAGATAATTCTCCCTAATTCTTCATTCCCATTTTCTCTAAATCTGTTCTTATGAGCTCACCAAAATTCTCATGAAATTTTTCGTACATATTTAATTAAGAGGTAACTAACGGATGCCTTGTTTTCCATTGCACATTCATCTCTCAGCTGTCTGTAAAATCCTTACTTTCTCTACTTTCATTAAACTATGAAAGGTCTCATGAAGACTACACTAATAAGGTTTTGATACCAGGTCACTTAATTTGATCCATTTTTTCTCAGCTGATTTTGCTCTATTTATGTTCTACATATTGATTGTTGTTATATGCTTTTAATCTGTTTTAATGTACTCAAATCTTGAATGCTTGGCCTAGGAATTTCATTAAAACAGGGTGTAATTAAAAATCAGTAGCACTTGTGTAAGAGTAAATTTAAATAGAAAAAATCTTGAGTGTCAATTTAGAATAGATTATGGCTGCACAGGCATATCTATAAAATATTGTTTTAGGAAATATGTTGTTTATTTTATCATAAAATATTAAGCTAAGAACTTAATTAATTTTGAATTTCATTATATCAGACTGATTTATTGTCCTAAAATGTATGATACATAGTGCAACACTATTTGTGAATTTACGATTTAACTGTTTATGTACTTCATACTTATTCTCTAATATGAAATTTTAATTTGATTTCAGATTTTTTGTTTCCTTAACAGAAATCACACATAAAACATTTAGTCTTCCTGCATATTCAGCAGTGGAGATCAATATGTTTCTATGAATAAAAATTCAGAGAAGTAAAAGGCAATGGAAAGAAGTTAATTCTATTACTAAATGAACAATAAATATTAGAGGAACCATATAATAGGAGATGGGATGTTAGAATAGCTTGGTAATGGCTGTCTCTTTCTTTCCCATCTAAATTCCAGGATTCTGGCTAGACAAGTCTTTAAAATTCTGGGAAGCTTTAAAGCAGAGCTGTCAAACTCGCTTCTCACAGGCTGGATGTGTCACGTGCTGGCCAGGCCCATGATCAGTTTAGCAAAGGGGGGAAAAGTTGTGAAATTTCACATGGTGATGCTGTGATGACACGAGTTTTGTTATGTATGCAGGTTTAAAGTCATTGGTTTAGCTTGAACTGTTCTTGTAAAATGTAAGAAATGATTGGTTTAAAAGTGCGGAAAACCCTGCACTCTGATTGGCTGGCAACCGCGGCTGCTGGCTATAAGTAGCAGCCGCCCAGCCAAAGTGGGTTCGTTCTGAGCTGTAGTCACTAATAAACAAAGAGCTTGAAGCACTCCGCGTCTGTCTCTTCATGCAAACTTAACAAGTTTGACACCCCTGCTTTAAAGGGTTTTCATAAACCCTGATTAGTAAAGCAATAATGGACTGCTAAGAACTCCAAAAGTTCTCTAGCATTAAAGGAGAAGGCATCTAAATAACAGATGCCATTCAATGTGAGCTGATTGACATTGGTGTCAAAAATCCTAACTGCTCATTCAAACTAATGAGATCAGAACTAACACTGACTGATGAAAAAAGCGAGATCTTGCAATAGCAGCAAACAGCTCAATGAAGCTGTCACCATCCCTTGTAAAAATGGCCAAAAGCAATAATAAGACATGATATTGACAATCGAGATTTATTTATTTATTTATTTATTTATTTTTGGGACTTGTATGCCGCCCCGTCTCGAAGACTCGGCTCACAACTAAAAACAACAACAATATATACAATAATAAATAGTTAAGAAAAAATTAAACTAACAAGCCCAAAAAGTTAAATACTAAAAACATATAAACATATAAAACCACCCCACCCAAAGAGGGTCACAGCCTGGATTGGTCAAATAACCAGGTCTTCAGGTCATGGCGGAAGGTGTGGAGATCAGGGGCCAGCGAGTCCCAAGGGGAGTTGGTTCCAGAGGTCAGGGGCCATGACAGAGAAGGCTCGTCATCAGGGAACCGCCAGCCGGCATTGGCGGCTGACGGGACCAAGGAGTCCTTGCCTATGTGCTCGCACAGGGCGGTTGGCATTCGATGTCGGCAGGAGTCACTCCCTTAAATATTGAGGACCCATGTCATGGAGGACTTTGTATGTTAAAACTAAAACCTTGAATCTTGATGCCAATATCAAAATGCCTTTATGAAAATTAGTGCTGCAACTGCATCTGGAGTACGGTGTACAGTTTTGGTTGCTGTACCTCAAAAAGGATATAATAAAACTAGAGAAGGTACAGAAGAGAATACTAAGAGGAATAAGAGACTGGAGAAGCTTCGTCATGAGGAAAGGCAGTGACTTTCAGGGGTTTTTAGTTTAGAAAGGGGACACAATTGAGGGTGCAGAACTATGCATGATGTAGATAAAGTGTAGAATTAGAAAGGTTGCAAGAATTGGGTATGTCTAGCTTAATGAAAAGAAGGGCTAGATGGAATATAATAGCAGTGTTTCAATATCTAAGAAACTGCCACAAAAAGGAAGGGATCTACATATTCTCGAAAGCACCTGAAGGCAGGACAAGAGAAATGGATGGAAACTAATCAAGGAAAGATCTAACCTAGACATAAGGAAATATTTCCTGACAGTAGAATAATTAACCAGTGGAAAGGCTTGCCTTCAGAAGTTGTGGATACACCATCACTGGAAGATTTTAAGAAGAGACTGAAATGGTACAGTGTCTTCTGCTTGTGCAGGGGGGTTGAATAGAAGACCTCCAAGGTCACTTACAACTCTGTTATTCTGTTATTCTCCCTCCACCCCCAAAGATACTATGACCAAAGTTCACACTATAAAATTCAATCCTGGGAGAATTAAGACATATTGAAATATTTTATATGCAATGCATAATTAAACTGTTCAGTCCACTGTCACGAGGTATGATGCTACCTACCAATTTGGCTGGCTTCAAAATGGCTTGGACCAATTCATGGAAGACACAGAGATCGATAGATATTAACTTTGATAAAAGTTGGATTACCTTTGAAGGCCATCTGCTGGGAAACTGCATTTGGTTGATCACTCTGAGAACAGACTGCTTAACCAAATGGGCCAAAGATCAATCCATCATCCTTGTGCTCTTATGTCTAGTGAATCTCAGAAATTATGTTATTTTATATTATATTTTAAAATTATCTCTTCTCACATACTTGTTAGAGATGTCTCTTTTCCTGCACAGGTAATCCTTGATTTACGACTATCATTGGGCTTGGAATTTTGATAATTGACAAAACCAGTCATTAAGTGAGACACACTTGCAATTGCTTCTCTCAATAACTACAATCATGGCATTTCCTAACATGGTCATTAAGCAATGTCCAGGGTCATTTAGCAGAGTACCATGTAAGGAGCTGGTGTCTCTGGGGATGGAGGAGACCTGGGAAGCTCCACTCAAGAGCTGAAAACTCTCCCTGTTGAAATCCAGGCAGGATTTTCAACTCCTGAACCTTTTATGGTATGCATCAAATTCCTTTTTATACATGTTTCCTCTAAAAAAAACACAGATCCTACAAAGATGTATCTTTTCAAATAGAATATATGCTGTCTACTCATTGGCTTGAAAATCCATTTCTGTGGGTTGTATTGCTTAGAAGTGCAGCACAAAATCTGGATAAATGAGAAACCAAAAGATAATTACATTCTAATCAGCATGTTAGTCCAGGAAGTGTAAATCAGGATAATTCATTTTAAAAGTTAGACCAAACAAAATTCTCAACATCCTTACTGCAGACTAGGAAAACCTTAGACAAATCTTATTGTAAACCTCAGCTAATTCTTTTGGCATGTTAAAAAGCAAACAGACTCCGACTTAGTCCATGTGAACTCGGCAAGGCATCAGGAAGTGAGCACAAGGAAGATTACTGTAGAAAAGTACCCACTGAGGATTCTACTGACTTTAATTGTGTTGCTTGCTTTGCCTTTACAAAACTTGGAATAATAGCCATTCCAAGAATTAAACTGATAGACTGGGGTTTCAGTTCTGTTAATAGTTAAAGTATTTAAATATCATGGATCAAGAACAGACAGGTTTGCATATCAGTAAGAGGTTGTAATAAAGTGGATTTACATGAATCACAACACTGATTCCCCCCTCCCTTTTTTAACCTATGGTATACATAGCCAGGAAATCTACAATTCTTTTTAACCACAAAGTAGTTCCAGCAGCCTAAGATAGCTAGATCATTTTGTTCACGCATGTGTGCTATCCATGGTACACCACAGGGGGTGAACTAGCTTTGTACCAGCTAGCTAGCAGCATTTGGGGGATGTTGTGGCTTTCTTTGGTTCACCTTGCCTTGCATCCAGACAGGTCTGATGATAGCTCCCACTTTTGCATAGAGTCTTCATAACTTTTCCCACCAGAGTGGTACCTATTTATCTACTTGCATTTTACATACTTCCAAACTACTAGGGGCAAATGATGGGAGTTCATTCCTCCATGTGGTGCTGTGAGCTTTAACCTCCAGGGTGCTGACTATCTCTGGCAGACAAATCCAGCATCTTTAAGTGCTGCACTACCATACCCCACTGATTATAACAACCCTGATTATAGCTTTCTATAGTAAGTTCTTTTATATAAAACCTATCTTTTCCTTCTTTATAGTCAACCATAGCAGAATTTTACTAATAATTTCAAAGGTAATTTTTAAAAAATAGCTTTCAAGATGATGGGCATGCTTATGTTGCTTTCATTGAAAAGAGATCACTTCTTTTCTACCAAAATATCTCTTTTCATTTTTCTTAAATACATTCTATTTTTGTGGTAGTTTGGGCTTTCTGGCTGTAACCCAACCAATTGCATTAAATAAATCTTTGTATTTAATTTTGTAATAACCCTTAATTAATTTAAATAACTCCATCATATCATTGCTTAATCATCTAAGACTTTACTCCTGGCAATAGTGTATGGCTAATGGTAAACAAGGTATTTCCAGCCAACAAAATAACTGTCAGGGTCAGAAAGCTATGGTTTTTAAAAGTCTATATATTATTTTGTATGAAGTCAGAGTTTTGCTTGTGAAACTTCAACCATAAAAAGCTGATATATAACTTCAGTTATGAAAGCATTTACCTTTTATTCATGAACAGACTTACAAGGCACAAATGCTTCTGAATCTGTCCTAAAAGTTCAAATGAATAATGGCTCTTGTGATATCCCATCTCTTTTAACAGAGATTTCAAAGGGATGTTTATTTTTATTTTATTTCATTTATTAAATTTATTCACTGTCTGTCTGGCTTCTGTGACTCTGAACTCAGGTTTGTTGATCATGATGTTGAACTGATTCACATCTCTGTGAATCACCGACAATTTACTGTGGAGATGCTCCAGTGCTTGCACAATAGACACAGCTGTTTTCCCAAGGATATCTTCAGGAATGGTCTTCTTCTCCAGAACTTCCTTGTAAAATTTATCCAGAGATGTGGCCATCAATTCCATGCAGATCCAGATATCACCCTCTCTAAAAAGAGCTCCATAATAAGTGTCCATGTAGAAGTAGTCAACTGTCCTCTTGGAGACATCCAGATCCATTGCCAGTCTCTTCTCCTCTTCTGTATTACAGTGGCTCGGATTCTCTTCACAGCCATGATTGTGTCACTCTTCACATGATACACTTTCTCCACCACCCTGTAAGCACCTGTAAGCACCTCTCCCCAGTTCAGAGATTCTCATCAAGTCATCAGCCTCAGCTTCGAAGTCCTTTTCTTCAGTGGTGATAGAAGTCCTGGAATCTAAATTCTTTGGAGGTGATGGAGGTACAGATAACTGTTTATTAACAGATGGCATTATTAAAATGTGTTAAGGTATCAAGATTTAATAGCTGACCAGCTGTTGTAAGGCTGATGCAATGAGGATGAATCAACATGGTTATTGCTGCTTTAAGACTGAGGATGAATTCCACAGGGTTTTACCACTTTAAGAAGCTGTATATATATTCCAAGGATCCTTTGGTATCTTGTTTTTTGTTCGTGCTGATTTCTCAGAAGTGACGGAAGCAGCAAACCACACATGCCTTGTATGGGTGACTCTCCTTTTTATAACAGTTATGGATAGATTATAAATTGTATCTATAAGATTATGAAAGTTATAACTGTCATATATATATATATATAATGTTTTCATAGATTTTCACTTCCCACAAGACAGACACACACACCAACAAACTCCACAGACTAGAGAAACGCCAGAAGCCCAACCCCCCCACAACAATGCATGAAACAAAAAGTACACAACAGACAGAACCCTCACCATAGCTGAAACCAATGTCCTTTCCAAAGGGTTCAACTTTGCAGTCGCCCCCAAACACATCCCCACTGAAAACATTGTATGTGGAGTTGACGCTAGCCTAACCAAAATTTGGCAAGATTCTGTAGAGGTGAGCCTATGGAGCTGACTATGGTCTTAGTGGTGTTCCTTCTTTGTGTATCTTGGGGAGGCCATAGAGCTTAGGACATGTGGATGAATATACACAAAGAAGGGAGTCAGCTCCATAGGCTCACCTATACAGAATCTTGCCAAATTTCTCGCCAAACAACTCCAGCCCTACACAGAATCCATCACCTCACACATACAAAACTCTTTCCACTTCATAGAAACAATAAAGAAACAAAACCTAAAACCCAGCGACCTACTTGTGAGCTTCGATGTCATATCCCTCTTCACCCAAGTATCTATTAAAGAAGCCTTGACAGCTATCCAAAACAAATACAACCCTACAACCCCCCTAAGCACATCCTAGATCTGACCAACCACTGCCTAACCAACACATATTTCATCCACAATGGACAAAGATACAAACAGATAGAAGCACCTATGGTATCTCCCCTCTCACCCATCATCACTAACCTATACATGCAACACTTTGAAACCAACACTCTAGACAAATTTGAACACAAACCCAAACTCTGGCTTAGATATGTAGATGACACTTTCATAATTTGGCCACATGGGAAAGAAAAACTGGATAACTTTCTCATATATCTCAACAGCCTACACCCCAAAATACAATTCACCATGGAAACAGAAGCCAACAATCAACTTCCTTTCCTGGACGTCCTAATTTACAAAAAACCAATGGCTCCCTAGGACACACCATCTACCAGAAGAAAACACACACCAACTGCTACTTAAATGCATAATCCCATCACCACCCTGCACAGATCAACTCCGTAGCCAAGACCCTCATCTCCAGAACCAAATGCCTAGCCGACAAAGACCACCTGAGAACAGAATTACACACCCTCACTAACATATTAATTTCCAATGGATTCCAAAGAATCACAATTACCATCCTAATCCTAAGGGAGACACCCCCCCAAAAACCGAGGCACAGAACAGGATAATGGTATCGCCCTCCTCCCCTACATCAAAGGCACCACAGATAAAATCAGCAAAATTTTCCACAAACACAATATCAGGACAGCCTTCGGCACTGACCAAAAAATAGCCAACATCTTAAGAAACCCCAAGGACAAGATCCAGCTAGAAAACCAAGGAGTTTATGAAATTCCATGCAAAAATTGCCCAGCCATATACATTGGACAAACCAACAGGAGAATAAATGCACACATTGCAGAACACAAGAATGCAGTCAGAAAAGAAGAAAATACTTTCTCCCTTTTCCAGCACCTTAAAGCCACAGGACATGAAATTAATTTTGAGGGATCCAAATTAATCTCCAATACTGAACACTTCAACAAGAGAATAATCAGGGAAGCCATCGAAATAGAGAAACACCCCCATAACATGAATAAACGGGACAATACCTCCCACCTACCAGACATTTGGAAACTAGCCCTAATCAACAAATGAGTCCCAGCCATGAACACCAACACCGGACCCAAAACAACACATGATGCCACCACCAATCTCCCTCACCAGACTCAAACCCAAACCCATCTCATAGACGAAAGACAACCACCATCCAGAAACCAGACAACGGCTGCATCACCAGCTGCTACACCCTCCGACCTCCAAACTAAGTAAACTCACACACACCATGAACACATAGCCAGACCTCAAATTTGGAGCCAAACCAAAGCCCGGAACATTACATCACAGACATCTGCTCAGGATAACACATCACGGAACTCAGGAGGTTACACCACAAAACCTCAGGATGTTACAACACATCCAACGACCCAGGAGATTACAGCACAAGACCCAGGATGTCACAACAATAGAACTCAGAAGGTCATCACACAGCCCATTACCCATGTCGTTACAACACAAAAGGCTGATAGACAAACAGCCAGTACCTCAGCCACACAGGGTCTTACAAAAAAGCCAACCAATCTGCAAACATCAACTCCATCAACCAATCAAGAAGTAACAACACAGCCAATCAACCTGCTTACAATACAGCCAGCACACCACACCTCCCCACCAGTATTTATAGAGAGATGGCAGCTCGATCACACTTTGTTTGCACAAGCACGAAGCGAAAAGCAAGTAGAAATTCAAGCATGTAGAAATCGAATTCCCACATTAATGGTTCTTTAGTGGGATGTGATACCTTGATGATCACAAGCAGTTTGGGATGGTATATTAAGAAAATCTAAAGCTGATGAGTGAAGATGAAGTAAGTTTGCACAAGTGAAGCAAGGAAAAGAGAATGGTGTGAGTTTTGAAAAATAGTTAAAACTATGCACTGAGCCTTCTGTCAAAAGCATTAATCAATCACAGAGAGTTTTCACTGTCTTGTTAGTGTCTTCTAACATGGCATGTGGTTTCTAAAATATCTGCAATAGTATAGTGTTTGCAATTTTCCATATTTTTACTTATTGTTTTAAATTTTTAAACTTTCAAAATGGAGAAAGGTTTACATGGTGAAATATAGAAGAGGTAGAGATGACCAATCTATTAGTTATCTACTGGTTTCTTTGTTTAACTTATATGTTGTCCCTCTCACTGATAAAGCAACTGTAGATAAAAACAACCCTGAATCAAGGATAAAAGTTATGTCATTTAATATGTGGAGTATTTATTTCTTGCTTGTCTCTAATCCCATTGAATACAATACTTTCAATATCAGTAGGGAACCTAGATTCCTACACCTGCTGTCTGTAAGTTACTGCCATGAAACTGTATCAACAAACAACGTAGCTCAACCTTATCAGCATCATTAGAGGGGTCATTTAGACATTGCCAAGTAAGGAAATGCCTTACCAATGATGGTGGCATACAAGCACATTAATAGAGCATGAGCTAACACATGGATATAAAGACTGTGCAAAGCTTCCAGTTGCTTCACTGCAATGAAAGTTTTGCAAATGAAATCCTGCCTCTTTTTTTTTTAATTACATTTATATGCTGCCCTTCTCCGAAGACTCAGGGCTTACAATTTTGGCATACAACCCAATGTGCTCAGCAATAGCCTTCATTCCATTGTATATGCCTGCTTATTACTAAGCAGCATTTTTACAAAGTCAGCTTATTGCCCCCAACAATCTTGGGTCCTCAATTTACCTACCCCAAGAGGATGGAAGGCTGAGTCAACCTTGAGCCTGGTGGGATTCAAGCCTACCGTAATTGTAGGCAGCTGGAACCTAAGTGCTAGGCATTTAACAGCCTGAGCTGTTTTAAATGTGAAGTGAAGTGGCCATGTTGCTTCAATTGATGCAGCCTAAAGTTTCAATAGCCAGAAAAACTTTTGTGCTTGTGCAATGGAAAAGCTTATTCAGATTAAGTAAGCTACTGATCTCAACAATAAGAATCATCTCAAGTCACCAGATATTACCTAGTCACTAACACTGATGAACTTAGAAATGACTGTCATTTAAATACAAATATAGTACAATTCACTATAATGTGGAAGATCATGATCTATGCTCTTTTTATCCTGCTAGTCTGGTGCTAATGGTAAATGGACCATTTCAAAACATTAGTTCTTCTCTATTTATTTGCTTATCTACACAATCTTTAAACTACAGTATCAAATAGACCTTCAGATTAATTCATCTGAGGATTGTTCTCTGCATGGAACAGCATAACCAACCTACGTCTCAATAGTGCATGGCAAAAAACTACTGAGTTTCCAAATAAACCAGAGAAGTGGGTAAAATATAAATGTTTGATTGTATTTTGGGTATTTGGGATATACTCCATTGTTAGATAATGTGGCCATATAAAACTTTTCATCAATTTCTATAAAGGAAGTGATACCTCTCTAGAGAAAATAAATGCATTTCTAAAGAAACAAAATTTATTGAGGTCCACAGAGGAAGAGAGACAGATTATGAATGGACCCTTAACAATTAGGAAAATTTCTGAAGCTATTCAAAAGTTTAAAGTTGGAAAAGTACTTGTTCCAGATGAATTACCAGGTTCTTATTATAAGTATTTTGAGGGTGAACTTTTACAATTTTAACAAAACATGATGAACTCTATCCTACAGGGAGGAAAGATGCCAGAGAATTGAAAAGAAGCCAATGTAGTATTCATACCTAAAGAAGGAGAACATTTGACTTTGACAAGAAAAAAAAGACTATTGTCATCATTGAATAATGACTCCAAGTTGTTCACAACAATTCTGACTTGATAGACTGAAAATAATTTTCATGAAAATCAATGTGGGTATTTACCTAAAAGACAATTAAAGACAATGTTAGAATTTTATTGGACATTTTGGAATAGCTGGAGCAGCATAATGAAAAACAAGCCATATTGATTTTTTGGGGGGGTAGATACAGAGAAGGCCTTTGAAAATTTTACTTTCTTGTTCAAGGTTTTGAAAGATATGAATTTTGGAGAGAACTTTATCAAATGGGTAACATTGATTTACACTTCACAACAAGTACAAATAATTGTTAATGGAAATCTAACAAAATCTGTGCTGCACAACAAGTAACAAGACCTCAATCCTTGTCTCCTCTTTTGTTCATATTGGTTTTTGAAATACTGAATAGATAGAAAAGACAAAATGAGAGGATTGTGGGAATAAAGATTTAAAAGGAAATTTATAAGTTAAGGACTTATGCAGACTTTTGGTGTTTGTACTGGAAGATCCTTTAAAGGAAGTTCAAATATTATTGGCCAAATTAAAAGAACATTGAGCATTAGTAGGTTTCAGGATTAATGAACAGAAGACAAAGATATTAACAAGGAGTATGAAAGTGAAAATTGATGAATAAAATGAGTTTTAAGATGGAGAAGAAGGTAAAATACCTGAGTATCATTATGCCAAATATGAATTGTATGTTGTTTCAAAATAATTATGTTAAAACACGATATATTTTAAAAAAATATATGTTAAAATGGAATAAATTACAATGGGGAGAATTTCTGTGATAAAAATGAACATCTTGCCTAGAAGGTTGTTTTGTTTCAGACAACACCTGTTTGAATTATTGGTGCACCATAATTCAAGAATTATGAAGCAGAAGGATTTATCTAAATTTGTGTGGCAAGGGGGAAAATCCAGTTAAATATAAGGCATTACAGATACAAAGAAAATATTATTGGGTTTACCTGATTTGAAATTGTGTTTTTCAACTCACTGGTTAGTTTGGATGAAGGAATGGGTGCTGCTAACAAATTAAAGACTTATATTAGAAGGATATAATCTGAGATATGGGTAGCATGGTTATTTGTGATATGATAAAGTTAAGATTAATATAGATTTTAAAAATCATTGTTATATATGCCATATTGAGATTGGAATAGATACAAACCTAGATTGTGTCTATAAACTTTTTTGTGGCTCTCAATAGTTGAAAGAATTGAAATTTACATTGTATTATAATCTTAAAGAGAACTTTTGAAAATGATGTATAGTTAGTGGATTTCACCAGTGGATTTGTCTAGAATATATAAAGACACTTCATGTTTATATGGGAAATGTGAACAACCATGCTCGGTGGACATGTATAAAAGCAAAACAATTCTATTCAATTTGACTCAAATACATGCACTGTTTGAGTGGATTGTAAACATTAATATTCAATTGGGACCATAGGTTTTATTTCTGAGATTGACCTGAACTTTGTTTTTACATCTAATAACTGCAGCAAAAAATATTGTATGCACAATGACTGAAAGATTCAATGGAGGAATAGTTGATGAATTGACTTTTTTATCAGAAAAAAGACAATCTCTAAGTTTATTCATGACTGGCAGCTCCTTATAGAGCTTTTGCATAAAACAGAAATAAATAAACTTATGCTTTTAGGTTCTTATATAGGACAGATTATAGAAAAAAGAGAGTTATGTTATGATCCTAGAGTAAGAAGTAAATTTATAATTTACTGCTGTAAAGAAGTTTAGAAGCTCCTTTTTGTATTTTTTTTCTTTCTTTTACTTTTCCCTTTTGCACATTTAGCTTTCTCTTTTCTTTCTATTCCTTTTCTATCAGTTTGTATTAACTTTTATCTTCCTTTTAAAAATCTTTAATATCTGTCTATCTATCTATCTATCTATCTATCTATCTATCTATCTATCTATCTATCTAATCTATCTATCCATCATCATCATCATCATCATCATCATCATCATCATCATCATCATCACCATCATGTATCCAATATTGGCAAATGCACATCACAGCCTTTTGCTTCTTTACCCATTTGGGCTTTTTTAAAAAAAGAAGTGGCAGAGATAAAAAGTTGCATATCCAGGAACTTTCTTTCCAAGAAAGAAATCATACTTTCATTTGAAATAACCAGATAAATCTTTGACTATTTTTAAAAGTTTTGACTTTTGTTAATACAACATGTTTATTTATGCATTTTACCTATATGTAAAATTTGATACACAAATATGAAATGGCCAAAGGCTGGATTAAGAAGGAACATTCTTTGGTGTACCAGCATTTCAAATTCCTAGTTGCCATCAATGACTAAAATGCTGGATTAGTAGTAGACTGGAGTGGATGATTTGAGGGAGTTTCAAAAATTGTCCTGATGACAAAGAGATATTGTAGTCCCTTTGAATAATTGGTCAGTGAATGCCTGGTCTGAAATATTTCTCATTTCTGCCTCTGGAAACAAGGAATGAGTACAAAATCATCCTGCTGCTGTCTTTCAGGGAACAGGCCTACGTCCATCAACAAATGATTTCAAGAAGTTTCAGAAAGTGTCCCTATGGAAAATGCCATATTAGAACATTTAAGTACTCATATGTTGTGTTTTTCAAAGGCTTGTCAACAATAATCTTGTATGTTATTCTCAGATGGAAAGCCTCTGGGCAAGTATTTGTAAAGCTCTAAGAGCTTTATTTATCCCATAAGTTGCTAAGAAAACATTGCTGTCTCTCACTTTTGCACATGCTTCATCTCTCACACCTGCACAGATTGCAAGAAAAAAGCTTGGCAATGCCATCACTTTTCCTGATTGTAAAGCTATTTGTCACAACTGTTGTCTTCATTATGCATTTATATGTGGCTGAAATTACCCTTCTGTAAATCTGCATCATTATGCAGAATGATGGAAAGATGCATCAAAAACCAAATGTAAACTTATACATCATTCAACTCTCTACAGATTTAAACACTGATTTGTTCTATCTTGTGCCTGCCTCACATTTTATGACTAGATGAAACCCAACTGTTTCCATCTTCTTCTTCTCTCCCATTCTTCAATATCACAATTTTCCTTGTTAGACTACTGTTCCCTTCATATACACCTGAAAGGAAAGATTTCTAGTAGCAAATGATTGTATTTAATACTGTACAGCAATTGATTAGTAAAGCAGAATTATGTGTCACGAGGTTTAATTGAACTTATTTGCACGTAGGAATATATAAGATATTTATTCTGTGGTTAATCTAGCCTCTCCTGCGTGCCGTTTTTAAAATAAAGAACAAGGCCCAATGAATATCTACTGAGAATACAAAAGAGTAAAGACCAAAGTTGGCCTAGAGTCAAACTTCTTGTGGCTTACATGCATTGCATGTAAGTTTTTTTTTTTTTTTTTTAACCAAATTTTATTCAATTTTTAACAATTTTTAAAACAGCTCTTTTCAGTAGACAGCATGTTCCCGAGTCATCACTTTTACATGCAAATGTGACAGTAGATCTATATTCCTTTTAAACATTTGACTTCACTTCTATTCCATTTTAGCGGACAAAGGGTCAAAAAAATTAATCCTAATCTCAAATCTTAATCTCATTCTGTATAGCCCCCCAGTTCATTTCAAGTTAATTGCAAATATACATATATATTTTAAAAGCTTCATGTATAAATCTTACAAATAACAATATATTTGCCCATCATATTAAAGATAAAGTTCATCCATGTCTATCCTTTAATTATCTTCACATTGTTAATACTCTTTTATCATTTACAGAATTCTTTTGTCCGTCAGATTTGCCCTTTCATCACATATTCTCACCATAATTCTAAATCCATACCCATGTTAACACTAAAAGAATGAAAAAAGAAACCTAGACTTGCACCCTTTTACTACTTTGAAAGTGACACCTCAGTGGTTAATATAGTAACATAATCATAGTCATTCCCTTCAAAACGAAAGATAGAGAAAAAAAAAGAGAATGGAAAAGCTCCCTTACAATATATCTCTAATCGGTTGGGTTCTGCAACACATATCCCCTAAAATTTATTTATGGTTCCAAAATAATAATAAAAATAACTAATCTTGGTTATTGACAAATCCCATTTTTAGCACTTTCTAAAATCATTTCAATTAATTCAATTCATCTAATCATCATTTAGCTTTTTGTGGATAAGAAATGAAAAATGTAACCTTTACCAGTAAAATTGTCAGTAACCCCTATTGTTTTACACTTTTATAATTACAATAGATTCTTATTACCATTTCTTCATGCAGAACCCCTTTTAAATACGTCAGCCATTGTCTCTATGCAAACAAGTTTCTCTCTTTGTATGTAATTCCTGTATCTCTCTATCTTTTGTTCTTGTTTCTTGTTCCTTCTCCTCTCTTTTATCCCGCTATCCCCTTCTCTATCCAGTTTGAATCCCCTCTCTCTCTTTACCTGTCTGCTCTCTATCCTTCTGGACCTTTCTAACATACCTAGTTTCATAAATGTACCTTTTTTCATTATCCTTTTGTATTAATCTTTGTGTTTGACTTTGACCATCCTCCCTTTCCCTTTTATTTGTATTAATCTTACTTTCTTCTTAAAGTAGCTTCTCTTTCGCTTGTGCTGGCTCCCTTCTCCTCCCTATTATCCTGCTATCCCCTTCTCTATCCAGTTTGAATCCCCTCTCTCTCTTTACCTTTCTGTTCCTTTCCTTCTGAACCTTTCTGGCATGCTAATTTCGTAAATGTTCCCCTTTTTAGATACTTTCTTAGGTTCCGTTTTTTAGCCACCCTTCCTTTCCCTTTTATTTGTATTAATCTTTGTATTAATTGTCTTTTTAAAATGGCTTTCTCCTGCTCTGGCACCCTTTCCACGGCACCTTCCACTTTATTCAGCACCGAATGCCCATATTTTCTGCAACATGCCATGCCAAGTTAGTTCAGTCACTTCTGTAACAGTTCTTTCATACTTTTAAACTCCATTTAATTCTTTGGATGACCACCAAAATTTTAATTTTCCTTGTTTCTTCTTCTTTAATTTTCTATGATCCTAACCCAGGTCCAGAATCTATATCAATATTACCAATCAGTCCGGCAATCCGTCTTTGTGTATTCAAGCTTTCACTTTCTATAAGTCCTGCGTCTCTTTAAAATGTAGCAACTCCAATCCACAAAGGAACAAGATAGTTTCTTACTTCTTTAGCTTCCAATTTTCTCCACAAAGTGGCACTTTCTGCACAGAGTCTTAACCCTTTCCTTTTATTTTGATAATCAAAGTTTTCCAAACCCCAAACTTAAGTTCTTACGCTGGCTTCTTCCTTTCCCGGTTCGAAGCCCTTATAGCTATCAGAAATATTTTACTTATTTTTCTTCACTTGGAACTGCGCGCTTCTGTTTCTCTTTTCAAAACTCATCTTTATCTTAATCCGGGGTGCCTTGATCTTACCATCCGATACTCGGTTCCTCTGCTGTCGACTTCTCTCTTTCCTCCTGCACCAATCTTAGTCCCGTTGAGACCTTCTCGAGGAGGTGGCCATTTTTGACCACGCTTCTTAAGTCTTCGGAGGAAGAGACCAGACCAAAAGGGGGAGATGCGGCTCCCCTCACTCTGGCTGGCAGATTTCCCTTTCTCCGCGCCCCTACTGAGGCAGCTTCAGCCCCGAACCTTGCAGGATCGGGGCTCTCCGACGCAAGAGCCAGGCGCGGTCGAGGGCGATCACAAACCGCCCGCCTGTTCTCGAGAAGCTCAACCGGAAGTCGCATTGCATGTAAGTTTTATTGACATTCACCCTTTGGAACCAGCTCCCGTGGATCTCCGTTTGGCCCTGATCTCCGCTCCTTCTGCCGGGACCTGAAGACCTGGTTGTTTCAACAGGCCAGCCTGGAATGACCCGGGTGGGTTTTTAACTGTTTAGTTTTTTAAGGTTTTGGTTTTATTGTTTATTCCGACTTGTTAGGTTTAATTTGTTTTATGTAAATTATATGTAAATATGTGCTGTTTTAATGTTAGCTGCCCTGAGTCCTTAGGGAGAAGGGCAGCATACAAGTTGAATAAATTATTATTATTATTATTATTATTATTATTATTATTATTATTATTTATCTACCCTGTAGCCTTGACATTTCTAGATGGATCTCATTCAAATGTTAATCAAATCTAATGCTGCTTGGCTTTCAAATTTAGACAAAGTTAGCTAGTTTATGGCAATGCTTGGGGCTACTTATAATTCATATATTAAATATATAGTAAAGCATCACTTGAAAAACATCAGATCAGGTGATCCAAAGTAATTACTGTTCAGTGTGGTTTCTTGGAAACTACTGACATCAATACCTTAGGTCATCTTGCTTTTTCTTCAACCATTGGGTAAAAAATGAAGGCCTGACTCTGTCAATATGTTTTTTCAAAGAATCATTACAGATCTGTTAAGCTTATGCCACTTAACTATTTTACATCACCTTACTTTATGAAAATGACCATTTTAGGCTCTTATAAGTTTGATTCTTTAACCATTATGCTGAAATGGAAATTGATTGATTCAGTCTTTTCCTAAAGGTTATGGTCTCTTTACTAATTTATCAGATTGCTATTTTTGGTTTCTTAGAAAATTAAAGGAAAGGTTTAAAAGATCCTGTTATTCTCTCAATATGCAGTGCTAAGGTGTGGATTTTCTTATGTTCAGGTTGAAGATTAAGGAGTGTTATACATATAGAGGTGGCAGATTATTTATAGATGGTACAGATCTTCAAAAGGGGATTTCACCATATCCAACATGAAGTGCTACTTCTAAGTCACTTTTCTATTCATTGAGTGGTAAGTCATTTTAGGTCCAATAAGCAAAATAATTTTCCAAGGCATATCATCCATGGCTTGTATTCTGCATCAGTAGAATGAATTACCTATACAAAACAATTTGAAGCCTTGTGACAGACTAACATGCTTTCACACAGTGAAGCACGTCATCTAGTTGGATCCATTGTAATCTACCTAGTCTTAATATGCACTGCGGGCAGCAGTAATCCATTCTGATCAGTACATTCACATTCATGTTCAAACTTATTTTGTTTGCTCATCTAATTTTAAAATTATTATAACCAATATTTGGCCTTATTTCTATGTGATGGAAGTTATCTTGATGAAACAAATGTTACCTAAAATGGAGAATGACACCAGACTGGGTGACAGTTCATCTATTCTTTTACAGATGATTACCTTGATATTCTTTTCCTTATACCAGTTTATTGAGCTAGTATAAGGCTTAGAGTTTAGGGCCTTAATGGTTTTATCCACTTTACTGCATATTCAACTATGATTTCTATTCTTGTAAAATATCATTTCCATATGGGTTTTTTTGGTGAAATTGTTCTATCTGTTCTACATTTGGCCCAACTATAAATAAAAGTCATCTAAAAGAGAAGTCTGTCAAATGTGACTGTGTATAGTGCTTATACATCTTAAGATGGCTATCAATTCAGGAAACTCAACAAAGAAATCTACAATGGAGATAGCCTTAGCTGTTGCCCATTTTCTATTTTATTCATTTTAATTACAAGAGGAAAGAAAATGAAGTGTTCTCTTCATGTATTTCCTCCTCATCTGTTTTGCAGATTGGACTTTGAAAGAGAAGCAGGTAGTAAATATGAGATCAGTTGTGATTACACCAATGAGTTCATCCAATGAAAACCTTTTGTCAGATTGCTTGAGATGATAAAGATGGGCTGATTCAGACATTCTCCACGATAGAGATAACCACAAGGAGGAACATAATCAGATAAATTACTTCAACCCAATTATTGAAGACAGTTATAACTGAGTCATAAAGACCTGACATTTTCCAAGGGTTTTAAATGGACAACTTTGTTCATACTAGTAGCATAAATTAGAACTTAAAAATTAGATATTTATGAATTGTACATATTGTATGTGGACATCTTATAAACTTACTAGGGGTCAAAAAACCCATTATAAGCAAACCTTGGTGACACTGAATATCGAGGGTTTTTTTAGGCTGGGAAACTTTTTCAAATACTGTACAACTTTCTCCCCTTACAATTGAGAATGGAACAGATATGTCTGATCTAGACCGCTTTGATTTTTTTTAAATCCCAATTTTTACTCGCTTGCATTTGTTTCAAAGCAAGCAAAGTCTCCACCTTTTGAAATGCTTGGATAATTTCTCAGTGCTCTTTTTAGCCATATGTTTTAGAGACATAAATCAGAACAAAGCATGCCATCTGAGTTAACTTTAATTTGTTTTCCTACAAAAGATTCTGTTTCTTAAAAATGCAAGGAAAATAGATATAATAAAACAAGAACTTTGAAACATTGAAATAAAGAAAGAAACATGAAGATTCTGACCTTGGATTAATTGTTGATTCTGATATGGATTTGGCATTGGATTAGCTGAGGACTAAAAGTGGACTGTTGGAAACTAATTTTAAAGACATTATTTGGACTAATTAGAAGCTGTAAAATGGTAATATCTCTTCAGGAATTAAAGATGGAACTTAGAAACATGAAAGAAACATTACAAGAACAAGGTGAAACTTTAGGCTTTATTTAAATTTTTTGAAGAGGCGATTTATTTTTAAATTTTTTTGAAGAGGCTTTGCAGAATATGAACAACAAAGACAGAGGACAGAAGAGGTGGAGGAGCAAGGACCATCTTTAACTACCATCGAGAACAAAGAACTCTGAAAGAAAAGGAAGAGTAGGTGGGAATAAATATCGGAGATTTGGGGAAATTGAATAAAGAGGAAATATCGGAAAATTAAAAAAGGGAAAAAGGAATCAGCAGAAATTGAAGGGCAGAAGGAGTTATTAAGAGAGAGGGGTAAAAACTAAGTGAAAGAATAAAGGGAAAATATTAGGGAAGGAAGAGAAAAGAAAAAGGACTTAGAATCAAGAAATATGGGATTCTAAAAAATGGGAAACTTTTTAATTAGACATAGAGATAATGGCTGAATGATATGCAGGGAGGATTCTGCAAGGTGCTGGGGGTAATAAATAAACTTGTAGTTGTGAAATGGGTACATAGACTGATAAGATGGAAAAATAGACTTGTTATTTTTGTTAATGCTCTTTACTTTATGTATAGAGATAATGGTAACAAATAATAGAATATGTTCATTAAATATATTGAAATATATTGAGATAAATGGAATGATTTAGGAGAAAGAGCTGAAATGGAATTTATATCAGGGTTTAGGACTAAATGAGTAGATTAATATGTCCTTTTGTTCTTTTTGAAAATGTAGATAAATTCTATGAAATCAAAAGGGAAACCATGCAGAATCTGATTTATATATGTTATCTAATCTTAATAGGGAATATTATTTTTAATGTTCTAGGTAATAAAATGAAACACTTAATGGGATTTAAAAGGGGAGATAATGAATATGTAACTTGGAGGTGGCGCACTTAAACTGATATTTTAAGGGGTTAGGGTTATGGTTATATAGGGTTATAGTAGAGTATTATTAATCAGAATTTAAGAGGACTATACAAATGTGACAGTTAAAAGTTTTAAAGTATAACAATTATGAAGTTAATATATGTGAATTAAAAATGAGATATGCATTGGGAATAATACAATAAAATAGAAAATGCATAAAAGCATCATTAAGACAAGAAATTGAATACAAAAATTGAATATGTAACTATGGTCATATTTGTATA